>JAHLJY010000021.1:0-349242 GCA_025526955.1 Gorgonomyces haynaldii | reverse complement strand
GTGAGAGTTCATGATGATGTAGACTGATTCAAGCTAGTTCATAATGTCATACACTAGCTCCTGTGAGTTCATGGCATAACAAACAAGTCTAAGCGGACTATCCCACCATCATTGACAGCGTAGGCTGTAATGTTAAAGACTCTACCACTCCTATCTTAACCAATACGGGTACTTGAGAAATTGATATATTAACATTAGCAGAGAGTGCAATCAGGCATAAATCCAAAGCATTCTTTGGTGTTAATGAGGTTATAGCAGTTTTCATATGACAATACATCGGACACCCATTTTCAAGTCAATCCATTCCAAGCAGTGAGCATAACGCGGCGCATTCTATCTATGCTGCGTGACTATCAAGCGGCATGCATACTCAGATGCTTTTTGATACAAGAAATGATGACTTGAAGAGCCCTGATTCAAATTCATGTTCTATTAGTCCATGTTGGCATGGACTATCACATGCTAGCATGTGATAGGTGTAAACTAACTATATCACGCGTAGCGCGGTCAACAGTTGTTTGTAGACTCCAAAATCTGGCATGTTGACCAAACAGATGATCCTCTATCAGCTGGTATCAATTATGTAGCATCTTAGGTTGCTTTATGCTAGTGAAAATTCTGCACCCCAACCCCAACCGTGCTCCAAAATCACCCTAAATGTGCTCTGCACTGACTTTGCAAATCGGCGGTTGGACAACGCGCAAATGTCTATGCGGGCTCGTGCTATCACAGACTAGTCTATGAGAGTGCAAGACATCGTTAATCAGGTTGTGAGAGTTCATGATGATGTAGACTGATTCAAGCTAGTTCATAATGTCATACACTAGCTCCTGTGAGTTCATGGCATAACAAACAAGTCTAAGCGGACTATCCCACCATCATTGACAGCGTAGGCTGTAATGTTAAAGACTCTACCACTCCTATCTTAACCAATACGGGTACTTGAGAAATTGATATATTAACATTAGCAGAGAGTGCAATCAGGCATAAATCCAAAGCATTCTTTGGTGTTAATGAGGTTATAGCAGTTTTCATATGACAATACATCGGACACCATTTTCAAGTCAATCCATTCCAAGCAGTGAGCATAACGCGGCGCATTCTATCTATGCTGCGTGACTATCAAGCGGCATGCATACTCAGATGCTTTTTTACAAGAAATGATGACTTGAAGAGCCCTGATTCAAATTCATGTTCTATTAGTCCATGTTGGCATGGACTATCACATGCTAGCATGTGATAGGTGTAAACTAACACTATATCACGCGTAGCGCGGTCAACAGTTGTTTGTAGACTCCAAAATCTGGCATGTTGACCAAACAGATGATCCTCTATCAGCTGGTATCAATTATGTAGCATCTTAGGTTGCTTTATGCTAGTGAAAATTCTGCACCCCAACCCCAACCGTGCTCCAAAATCACCCTAATGTGCTCTGCACTGACTTTGCAAATCGGCGGTTGGACAACGCGCAAATGTCTATGCGGGCTCGTGCTATCACAGACTAGTCTATGAGAGTGCAAGACATCGTTAATCAGGTTGTGAGAGTTCATGATGATGTAGACTGATTCAAGCTAGTTCATAATGTCATACACTAGCTCCTGTGAGTTCATGGCATAAACAACAAGTCTAAGCGGACTATCCCACCATCATTGACACGTAGGCTGTAATGTTAAAGACTCTACCACTCCTATCTTAACCAATACGGGTACTTGAGAAATTGATATATTAACATTAGCAGAGAGTGCAATCAGGCATAAATCCAAAGCATTCTTTGGTGTTAATGAGGTTTAGCAGTTTTCATATGACAATACATCGGACACCATTTTCAAGTCATCCATTCCAAGCAGTGAGCATAACGCGGCGCATTCTATCTATGCTGCGTGACTATCAAGCGGCATGCATACTCAGATGCTTTTTGATACAAGAATGATGACTTGAAGAGCCCTGATTCAAATTCATGTTCTATTAGTCCATGTGGCATGGACTATCACATGCTAGCATGTGATAGGTGTAAACTAACACTATATCACGCGTAGCGCGGTCAACAGTTGTTTGTAGACTCCAAAATCTGGCATGTTGACCAAACAGATGATCCTCTATCAGCTGGTATCAATTATGTAGCATCTTAGGTTGCTTTATGCTAGTGAAAATTCTGCACCCCAACCCCAACCGTGCTCCAAAATCACCCTAATGTGCTCTCACTGACTTTGCAAATCGGCGGTTGGACAACGCGCAATGTCTATGCGGGCTCGTGCTATCACAGACTAGTCTATGAGAGTGCAAGACATCGTTAATCAGGTTGTGAGAGTTCATGATGATGTAGACTGATTCAAGCTAGTTCATAATGTCATACACTAGCTCCTGTGAGTTCATGGCATAACAAACAAGTCTAAGCGGACTATCCCACCATCATTGACAGCGTAGGCTGTAATTTAAAGACTCTACCACTCCTATCTTAACCAATACGGGTACTTGAGAAATTGATATATTAACATTAGCAGAGAGTGCAATCAGGCATAAATCCAAAGCATTCTTTGGTGTTAATGAGGTTATAGCAGTTTTCATATGACAATACATCGGACACCATTTTCAAGTCAATCCATTCCAAGCAGTGAGCATAACGCGGCGCATTCTATCTATGCTGCGTGACTATCAAGCGGCATGCATACTCAGATGCTTTTTGATACAAGAAATGATGACTTGAAGAGCCCTGATTCAAATTCATGTTCTATTAGTCCATGTTGGCATGGACTATCACATGCTAGCATGTGATAGGTGTAAACTAACACTATATCACGCGTAGCGCGGTCAACAGTTGTTTGTAGACTCCAAAATCTGGCATGTTGACCAAACAGATGATCCTCTATCAGCTGGTATCAATTATGTAGCATCTTAGGTTGCTTTATGCTAGTGAAAATTCTGCACCCCAACCCCAACCGTGCTCCAAAATCACCCTAATGTGCTCTGCACTGACTTTGCAAATCGGCGGTTGGACAACGCGCAAATGTCTATGCGGGCTCGTGCTATCACAGACTAGTCTATGAGAGTGCAAGACATCGTTAATCAGGTTGTGAGAGTTCATGATGATGTAGACTGATTCAAGCTAGTTCATAATGTCATACACTAGCTCCTGTGAGTTCATGGCATAACAAACAAGTCTAAGCGGACTATCCCACCATCATTGACAGCGTAGGCTGTAATGTTAAAGACTCTACCACTCCTATCTTAACCAATACGGTACTTGAGAAATTGATATATTAACATTAGCAGAGAGTGCAATCAGGCATAAATCCAAAGCATTCTTTGGTGTTAATGAGGTTATAGCAGTTTTCATATGACAATACATCGGACACCATTTTCAAGTCAATCCATTCCAAGCAGTGAGCATAACGCGGCGCATTCTATCTATGCTGCGTGACTATCAAGCGGCATGCATACTCAGATGCTTTTTGATACAAGAAATGATGACTTGAAGAGCCCTGATTCAAATTCATGTTCTATTAGTCCATGTTGGCATGGACTATCACATGCTAGCATGTGATAGGTGTAAACTAACACTATATCACGCGTAGCGCGGTCAACAGTTGTTTGTAGACTCCAAAATCTGGCATGTTGACCAAACAGATGATCCTCTATCAGCTGGTATCAATTATGTAGCATCTTAGGTTGCTTTATGCTAGTGAAAATTCTGCACCCCAACCCCAACCGTGCTCCAAAATCACCCTAATGTGCTCTGCACTGACTTTGCAAATCGGCGGTTGGACAACGCGCAAATGTCTATGCGGGCTCGTGCTATCACAGACTAGTCTATGAGAGTGCAAGACATCGTTAATCAGGTTGTGAGAGTTCATGATGATGTAGACTGATTCAAGCTAGTTCATAATGTCATACACTAGCTCCTGTGAGTTCATGGCATAACAACAAGTCTAAGCGGACTATCCCACCATCATTGACAGCGTAGGCTGTAATGTTAAAGACTCTACCACTCCTATCTTAACCATACGGGTACTTGAGAAATTGATATATTAACATTAGCAGGAGTGCAATCAGGCATAAATCCAAAGCATTCTTTGGTGTTAATGAGGTTATAGCAGTTTTCATATGACAATACATCGGACACCATTTTCAAGTCAATCCATTCCAAGCAGTGAGCATAACGCGGCGCATTCTATCTATGCTGCGTGACTATCAAGCGGCATGCATACTCAGATGCTTTTTGATACAAGAAATGATGACTTGAAGAGCCCTGATTCAAATTCATGTTCTATTAGTCCATGTTGGCATGGACTATCACATGCTAGCATGTGATAGGTGTAAACTAACACTATATCACGCGTAGCGCGGTCAACAGTTGTTTGTAGACTCCAAAATCTGGCATGTTGACCAAACATGATCCTCTATCAGCTGGTATCAATTATGTAGCATCTTAGGTTGCTTTATGCTAGTGAAAATTCTGCACCCCAACCCCAACCGTGCTCCAAAATCACCTCTAATGTGCTGCATTTTCTGGCACATTTCTCGCATACCCTACTGCCACAGACTGGAAATAGGCTTCTGGCATTCTCCAGCATTCAAAGAAATACTGGACCACATCAGCATTTGGATGGTTTATCCAGAACTCATCTGCTGCATGGTACTTGGCGCTGAGGCCCTCGGATGCCACAATTCTTCTCTAGTCGAAAGACTTGAAAGTGCATCTCTGTAATCTTGCAGTACTGCTTCTTCTTGGTAATCTTTCCCTTGGTCTTGCCATTGTCTATTGACTTGATGAGTCCTGCATATTGCATACATGCTGTTTTGAGATTGGATACCAACAAAGAAGGTAGCAGTATAAGACATGCGACATGCCAACTCATCATAGGTTCTCAATCGTAGCTGATTCGTCTGCATGGTGGCACGGGCAAGCTGAAAGATGCCATAGATTTCAGACGTGAGCACCAGGGACAAAAGCCATGGAGCGATACCTATTTGATCAGCATCAAGAGCCAACACATCAAGCACAAACTGGTTTGGAGCCGGAATGTCTTGCAGAAGCTCTTTCACCTATGATGTGCAGGCATGACCCCTTTGGCACCACATCCATTCAAAAAGTCGCTCAGCCAGATGTCTTTGCACTTTGGATAGAGATATGGCAAGACGCGGTGATTCTTCTCATGGCCACGCTTGACATACACCCCTTCTGGCAGAGCAGGCATCGGTTCAACCTGAATCTTCAAATCAATGCGCTTCCACTGCTTGATATCAAGCCTTCCCTTGTTGATTGATGGCAGATAGCGAATGCACTTCTTCTCCAAGACTTTGCTCAAGATAGTCAAGAGCATTGTTCTGTTTTGGCGATGGCGCTCGACATTCAAGATAAACTTTTCGTAGAATCGAAACAAAACAGACAAGCATGCATAAGTTGTTGGGAAGAGGCGATGGACTGCCAAGAGAGCCTTCTCTCGCTGGTGCTGGAACTCTGGATCGTGTCTCTGTTCACCATACAACAGTTCAACTTGCTGAAAGATGCGGCCAAAAGTGTGTGGCATGTAATCTACCAAAGCCACTGCTGCATTGCCAACCCCACCGAGATGCGGTAGCCATTGGGGATTGTGAGAGATTGGAGTCAAGATGCTAGACTCGTTCTGTTCATGCAGCAATTGTGCCAGAGCTGGAATGTTGCCAAAGTGCTTCATTGTCATAGCTCCAATGTCTTGTAAAGCAATTTCAAAAGCAAGCTCTCCCATTTCTTGCACTTCCAAGACGTCTGCGTGTTCAAGCTCTAAAAGTGCGATAGAGGCACGCAGCATTGATCTTACACCCGCCTCACTCATGTGAAAGGTAGAGCGGTACATTGTTAGATGTCCAAGATAGGTAGCAAGACGTTGCTCCTCTGTTCGTTGCAAGAGAAACTCTGGATTGATACCGGAAGCCACATTAGCATCGGGAGAGTGCACAAAGAAGCGTGGCGTAGTCACATAAGGGAAGCCAAGTAAAGAAAGGCTTTCTCTGATACCACTGGCACGCATGATCCAGTTGGAGACATTGTTCGATCTGCCATTCTGCACAAATCTTAGTAACTCTTCCAAGATGTAAACCAAGAGCTTGTCTTTCACTTGCAAGTCTTTTTGTCGTAGAATGTACGGTTCAACCATTTGCTTCATGACTAGACCAATGCCAGAGATGAGGTCACTGAGAAACTTGGGAAATCCATTCTCGCCATCATAGAACTTCAATCTTGTGATGACTTGGTCAGACACCCAGTCTGAAATGTTGTTCATCACGTTGCACCAGATGCCATGGTTGTCAATGTCAGCAATCCGTTCCAATTCACCAAGAATGCAATCAACCGAGAATACAACTTCCACACGGCAATCCAAATGTTGCTCCATGGCAGCAGTAACAGCGTTCTGGCTTCTCTCTCTTCCAACATCACCAAGAGCATATTTTTCATACGGTGCAAGCTTGCCACGACAGTAGAATGGTGACAAAACAGACGCAGTGTTGGGCAAGTTGGCAAATGGTTCTGCAGCAGCAAACGGACGATTCAAATGGGAGAAAACATTGTAAATCTGAATGGCATTTACATTCAGGTGTGCTTGACGATCCTCTTCTACAGTTAAGATTGATACCATGCTCAAACACGTGCTCCACAGATTGCTTGCAAAGATCCTCTTGAATCTCTGGAGGGATATTGCCATTGACTTGGATGTTGCAAAACAGATTTGTAAACGCCTTCGTGTAGATTTCACCATTTCCAGCAAACATCTCCATCAAGTCTTGTTGAGACAATGCAGGGCACAGCTTGGGAACATTGCCAGTTGGGTTTGCCTTCAAATTGACTGCGATGGCAGCTTGGTAAGAGTCAATAGAGGCAGATGCAAAATGGTCAGAGACATACTCGAATGCATCTTCAACAGTGACCGCCTGATTTTGTCCGTAGCGATGGAAGACAACTTTTGCAATATGACTTTCAAAGAATGCACTGGGCTGGCGTTGCAAGTCTCGAAGCAACTCCGAAAAGAAGGCACGACATTCAGACTGGAGTGGCACTTGCACAGTCTTGACTGCTTGAAAGTTGGACATGGCAGGTTGCGTGGCAGTTCCTGTCCAGCCAGCGCGTGTCAGCACATCAGATGGTAGCTTGTAGACGGCAACTCGCTCAAGATAGTCCATGATAGTCTGTCTCCACTCAGACTGCTCCTCCTTGTTGCGAAGATGGCAAGCACAGTCATCCAATGGCACGAACAAGATAGACACGTAAAAGTGGTGCTTGAGTCTTCCGAGATAAAACTCGTGGCCTTTCAATCCAGTATCCTGCCAGTAACGAGGAGGAATGAAATGCTGCAACTTGGTGGGCTCAATGGTCAAGACATCTTCCAAGTCACCACTGATAGTCCCCTGCTGAAGGTTGATGACAGAGAGAGTGCTGGCGACAATTTGGATCATGTCCACAAACCACTGCCGTTTGATTGGCATGTTAGGTGGTGCGTCAAACTCGGTGAAGATGACTCTCTCTCCAAACACAGCAGGAGAGGATATATCAATGGTGCTCAAGAACTCATTGATGTTCTCAGGATAGGCTATCATTAATAGATTTACGTTTGGCAAACATGTTCTGCATCGATTGGCGAACGAAATCAACGGCAACCCCGTCTAATTGTGCCTCTTGTTGGTCAGGCTGGGGGGCAATCACTTCAACTTCTTCTCTATTGTCAATGGTGTTACTCAATAGCATTGAATCTTTCGAACTCATTTTCATTCATTTCTGAAAGGAAAGAATGGCACTAAACGGCTTGCGTCACCGTCTCATCAGGCAGATTGTTGATAACTCAGGATAATCTGTGATAGTGTATGTCATTTGATGATGTTTGATACTACTTGAGAATATTCAATGACATCTCTTGCTAGTTGAGAATAGTGTATGAGGTTGCATGCTGTATCACGTCATTACCTGATAGTGTAGAAGAGTTCAACATCTTTCATACTGGCCCATGACAGTGTGTAACAGTGCATGCTGTCACTTACTAGTCAGTAATAGTCTGTGACAGTCGTTGTCACATACTAGTCTATGATAGTCTCTGACAGTCGTTGTCACATACTAGTCTATGATAGTCTCTGACAGTCGTTGTCACATACTAGTCTATGATAGTCTCTGACAGTCGTTGTCACATACTAGTCTATGATAGTCTCTGACAGTCGTTGTCACATACTAGTCTATGATAGTCTGTGACAGTCGTTGTCTCATACTAGTCTATGATAGTCTCTGACAGTCGTTGTCACATACTAGTCTATGATAGTCTGTGACAGTCGTTGTCTCATACTAGTCTATGATAGTCTCTGACAGTGTAGAATGTCACATATTGGTGAAAGACAGTCGGTGAGTTTACATGATATTCAATGCTAGTCTATGATAGTCTGTCAACGCTCATGATATCTCACGTCAGTCTTTGACAAAAATCCAGATTTCGAATCAAAGTCCAAAGCTATGCTGTAGTCAAGACATCTGTGCTAAAAGCTTGTTTCAAACAAGACCGATTTATTTGCCCCTCTTTGTAAAGGCTCCAATCGCTTGTTGAGTTGAAGACCGTTTGTTGCCTTCAGTCACAGTGAAGCTTGGATCAGCTTCCTCATCGTCACTTTCTTCTTGCTCTTCTTCTTGTTGGAGATCGAGAGGAAGAGTCATGACAGGAGCAGGATCATCCACACGAGCAACAAGGCGAGGAAGGTGAGCCACAATCAAGTCCTTAAGTTCTTTGTACTCGTCTTTGAGCTCTTGAAACTGGTTCTCGAGTCGCTGAAACGCAGCAGCCCAATCAAAAGCTGGAGGAGTAGCGGCAGATGCATGGTCGAATTTGCAATTATCCAAGGTCATCGACTTGAAAATGGCATCTCGTTGCTTGGCTGCCTCATCATCGTCCAAGTCAAAAGGCACAGTGATCATTGGCAAGATCTCCTCCTTGGTCCAGCGTTCTGCAAGTTTGGCAGTGAAATTGGCAGTCTTTTCAAACTGGCAGGTCTCTTCGATCCATTCATGCCATACCAAGGCGTCACCAGCTGTGCGAACATACCGCTTGAACTCCGTGAACATGTTGACAGAAAACGGCACCCCATATGGCACGTACCGAATGTTGGGCTTTTCAGGAGTACCAACATCGACCGCCTTGATGCGGTTTGGGAAGTAAACGACTTTGATGCCTCGTTGCTGCAAATCCTTGGCAGAGAGAATCTTTTCAAACTTCGTCATAATGCAGATGATATTGCATGCTAGTTTACATACTCGTATGTGGGTTCAGGTGGCGCGGGGAGGGGTGGTGATTGTGCAACGTGGCGAGATTTGATTCGTACGGAGAAGCACGTGTGAAAACATCGCGTGACGTGTTACTTTGGATGCTCTCTCACGACTCTGTGGACCCAGCTGTTTCTGAGATCTCTAGACACTTGATGTGTCATGATGAATTGTTTCTGAACTTGTGTGCGTATCACAAGTATCCACACACTTCTCCCAAGTCGCTTGCATAAATCATGAATAATCGAGTCCAGAATGTTTCGGATGGTTCTACAGTCCTGTTGCTGCTGTCTTCTTTCTCCCATCTCCTCCCTTCTCGCCGATCTACATATGATGAGACATCAAATTTGCATGCTGAGCAGGGAAGTTGAGTAGTTGATGGTGAATCACTAGCCAATCCTTCTCAAGCCATTATTGTGGAGCTTGAGTGTCCATCAGTGCTCTGCACTGACTTTGCAAATCGGCGGTTGGACAACGCGCAAATGTCTATGCGGGCTCGTGCTATCACAGACTAGTCTATGAGAGTGCAAGACATCGTTAATCAGGTTGTGAGAGTTCATGATGATGTAGACTGATTCAAGCTAGTTCATAATGTCATACACTAGCTCCTGTGAGTTCATGGCATAACAAACAAGTCTAAGCGGACTATCCCACCATCATTGACAGCGTAGGCTGTAATGTTAAAGACTCTACCACTCCTATCTTAACCAATACAGGTACTTGAGAAATTGATATATTAACATTAGCAGAGAGTGCAATCAGGCATAAATCCAAAGCATTCTTGGTGTTAATGAGGTTATAGCAGTTTTCATATGACAATACATCGGACACCATTTTCAAGTCAATCCATTCCAAGCAGTGAGCATAACGCGGCGCATTCTATCTATGCTGCGTGACTATCAAGCGGCATGCATACTCAGATGCTTTTTGATACAAGAAATGATGACTTGAAGAGCCCTAATTCAAATTCATGTCCTATTAGTCCATGTGGGCATGGACTATCACATGCTAGCATGTGATAGGTGTAAACTAACACTATATCACGCGTAGCGAGGTCAACAGTTGTTTGTAGACTCCAAAATCTGGCATGTTGACCAAACAGATGATCCTCTATCAGCTGGTATCAATTATGTAGCATCTTAGGTTGCTTTATGCTAGTGAAAATTCTGCACCCCAACCCCAACCGTGCTCCAAAATCACCCTAATGTCGTGAGATGTTTAATGTTGTTTTAAACCAGCAAAACTACTCATGATCCGAAGGATCATGTCGAACGACGGAGTCGTGAGATGTTAGAAAAAATAAAATAACAAAAATAGAAAAAATAAAATAACAGAAAATACACACAAAAAATACAAATAATACAAACTCAAAAATACAAAAAACACAGAGTCGCGTCATTTTCACCTCAATGTGCTGCATTTTCTGGCACATTTCTCGCATACCCTACTGCCACAGACTGGAAATAGGCTTCTGGCATTCTCCAGCATTCAAAGAAATACTGGACCACATCAGCATTTGGATGGTTTATCCAGAACTCATCTGCTGCATGGTACTTGGCGCTGAGGCCTCGGATGCCACAATTCTTCTCTAGTCGAAAGACTTGAAAGTGCATCTCTGTAATCTTGCAGTACTGCTTCTTCTTGGTAATCTTTCCCTTGGTCTTGCCATTGTCTATTGACTTGATGAGTCCTGCATATTGCATACATGCTGTTTTGAGATTGGATACCAACAAAGAAGGTAGCAGTATAAGACATGCGACATGCCAACTCATCATAGGTTCTCAATCGTAGCTGATTCGTCTGCATGGTGGCACGGGCAAGCTGAAAGATGCCATAGATTTCAGACGTGAGCACCAGGGACAAAAGCCATGGAGCGATACCTATTTGATCAGCATCAAGAGCCAACACATCAAGCACAAACTGGTTTGGAGCCGGAATGTCTTGCAGAAGCTCTTTCACCTGATGATGTGCAGGCATGACCCCTTTGGCACCACATCCATTCAAAAAGTCGCTCAGCCAGATGTCTTTGCACTTTGGATAGAGATATGGCAAGACGCGGTGATTCTTCTCATGGCCACGCTTGACATACACCCCTTCTGGCAGAGCAGGCATCGGTTCAACCTGAATCTTCAAATCAATGCGCTTCCACTGCTTGATATCAAGCCTTCCCTTGTTGATTGATGGCAGATAGCGAATGCACTTCTTCTCCAAGACTTTGCTCAAGATAGTCAAGAGCATTGTTCTGTTTTGGCGATGGCGCTCGACATTCAAGATAAACTTTTCGTAGAATCGAAACAAAACAGACAAGCATGCATAAGTTGTTGGGAAGAGGCGATGGACTGCCAAGAGAGCCTTCTCTCGCTGGTGCTGGAACTCTGGATCGTGTCTCTGTTCACCATACAACAGTTCAACTTGCTGAAAGATGCGGCCAAAAGTGTGTGGCATGTAATCTACCAAAGCCACTGCTGCATTGCCAACCCCACCGAGATGCGGTAGCCATTGGGGATTGTGAGAGATTGGAGTCAAGATGCTAGACTCGTTCTGTTCATGCAGCAATTGTGCCAGAGCTGGAATGTTGCCAAAGTGCTTCATTGTCATAGCTCCAATGTCTTGTAAAGCAATTTCAAAAGCAAGCTCTCCCATTTCTTGCACTTCCAAGACGTCTGCGTGTTCAAGCTCTAAAAGTGCGATAGAGGCACGCAGCATTGATCTTACACCCGCCTCACTCATGTGAAAGGTAGAGCGGTACATTGTTAGATGTCCAAGATAGGTAGCAAGACGTTGCTCCTCTGTTCGTTGCAAGAGAAACTCTGGATTGATACCGGAAGCCACATTAGCATCGGGAGAGTGCACAAAGAAGCGTGGCGTAGTCACATAAGGGAAGCCAAGTAAAGAAAGGCTTTCTCTGATACCACTGGCACGCATGATCCAGTTGGAGACATTGTTCGATCTGCCATTCTGCACAAATCTTAGTAACTCTTCCAAGATGTAAACCAAGAGCTTGTCTTTCACTTGCAAGTCTTTTTGTCGTAGAATGTACGGTTCAACCATTTGCTTCATGACTAGACCAATGCCAGAGATGAGGTCACTGAGAAACTTGGGAAATCCATTCTCGCCATCATAGAACTTCAATCTTGTGATGACTTGGTCAGACACCCAGTCTGAAATGTTGTTCATCACGTTGCACCAGATGCCATGGTTGTCAATGTCAGCAATCCGTTCCAATTCACCAAGAATGCAATCAACCGAGAATACAACTTCCACACGGCAATCCAAATGTTGCTCCATGGCAGCAGTAACAGCGTTCTGGCTTCTCTCTCTTCCAACATCACCAAGAGCATATTTTTCATACGGTGCAAGCTTGCCACGACAGTAGAATGGTGACAAAACAGACGCAGTGTTGGGCAAGTTGGCAAATGGTTCTGCAGCAGCAAACGGACGATTCAAATGGGAGAAAACATTGTAAATCTGAATGGCATTTACATTCAGGTGTGCTTGACGATCCTCTTCTACAGTTAAGATTGATACCATGCTCAAACACGTGCTCCACAGATTGCTTGCAAAGATCCTCTTGAATCTCTGGAGGGATATTGCCATTGACTTGGATGTTGCAAAACAGATTTGTAAACGCCTTCGTGTAGATTTCACCATTTCCAGCAAACATCTCCATCAAGTCTTGTTGAGACAATGCAGGGCACAGCTTGGGAACATTGCCAGTTGGGTTTGCCTTCAAATTGACTGCGATGGCAGCTTGGTAAGAGTCAATAGAGGCAGATGCAAAATGGTCAGAGACATACTCGAATGCATCTTCAACAGTGACCGCCTGATTTTGTCCGTAGCGATGGAAGACAACTTTTGCAATATGACTTTCAAAGAATGCACTGGGCTGGCGTTGCAAGTCTCGAAGCAACTCCGAAAAGAAGGCACGACATTCAGACTGGAGTGGCACTTGCACAGTCTTGACTGCTTGAAAGTTGGACATGGCAGGTTGCGTGGCAGTTCCTGTCCAGCCAGCGCGTGTCAGCACATCAGATGGTAGCTTGTAGACGGCAACTCGCTCAAGATAGTCCATGATAGTCTGTCTCCACTCAGACTGCTCCTCCTTGTTGCGAAGATGGCAAGCACAGTCATCCAATGGCACGAACAAGATAGACACGTAAAAGTGGTGCTTGAGTCTTCCGAGATAAAACTCGTGGCCTTTCAATCCAGTATCCTGCCAGTAACGAGGAGGAATGAAATGCTGCAACTTGGTGGGCTCAATGGTCAAGACATCTTCCAAGTCACCACTGATAGTCCCCTGCTGAAGGTTGATGACAGAGAGAGTGCTGGCGACAATTTGGATCATGTCCACAAACCACTGCCGTTTGATTGGCATGTTAGGTGGTGCGTCAAACTCGGTGAAGATGACTCTCTCTCCAAACACAGCAGGAGAGGATATATCAATGGTGCTCAAGAACTCATTGATGTTCTCAGGATAGGCTATCATTAATAGATTTACGTTTGGCAAACATGTTCTGCATCGATTGGCGAACGAAATCAACGGCAACCCCGTCTAATTGTGCCTCTTGTTGGTCAGGCTGGGGGGCAATCACTTCAACTTCTTCTCTATTGTCAATGGTGTTACTCAATAGCATTGAATCTTTCGAACTCATTTTCATTCATTTCTGAAAGGAAAGAATGGCACTAAACGGCTTGCGTCACCGTCTCATCAGGCAGATTGTTGATAACTCAGGATAATCTGTGATAGTGTATGTCATTTGATGATGTTTGATACTACTTGAGAATATTCAATGACATCTCTTGCTAGTTGAGAATAGTGTATGAGGTTGCATGCTGTATCACGTCATTACCTGATAGTGTAGAAGAGTTCAACATCTTTCATACTGGCCCATGACAGTGTGTAACAGTGCATGCTGTCACTTACTAGTCAGTAATAGTCTGTGACAGTCGTTGTCACATACTAGTCTATGATAGTCTCTGACAGTCGTTGTCACATACTAGTCTATGATAGTCTCTGACAGTCGTTGTCACATACTAGTCTATGATAGTCTCTGACAGTCGTTGTCACATACTAGTCTATGATAGTCTCTGACAGTCGTTGTCACATACTAGTCTATGATAGTCTGTGACAGTCGTTGTCTCATACTAGTCTATGATAGTCTCTGACAGTCGTTGTCACATACTAGTCTATGATAGTCTGTGACAGTCGTTGTCTCATACTAGTCTATGATAGTCTCTGACAGTGTAGAATGTCACATATTGGTGAAAGACAGTCGGTGAGTTTACATGATATTCAATGCTAGTCTATGATAGTCTGTCAACGCTCATGATATCTCACGTCAGTCTTTGACAAAAATCCAGATTTCGAATCAAAGTCCAAAGCTATGCTGTAGTCAAGACATCTGTGCTAAAAGCTTGTTTCAAACAAGACCGATTTATTTGCCCCTCTTTGTAAAGGCTCCAATCGCTTGTTGAGTTGAAGACCGTTTGTTGCCTTCAGTCACAGTGAAGCTTGGATCAGCTTCCTCATCGTCACTTTCTTCTTGCTCTTCTTCTTGTTGGAGATCGAGAGGAAGAGTCATGACAGGAGCAGGATCATCCACACGAGCAACAAGGCGAGGAAGGTGAGCCACAATCAAGTCCTTAAGTTCTTTGTACTCGTCTTTGAGCTCTTGAAACTGGTTCTCGAGTCGCTGAAACGCAGCAGCCCAATCAAAAGCTGGAGGAGTAGCGGCAGATGCATGGTCGAATTTGCAATTATCCAAGGTCATCGACTTGAAAATGGCATCTCGTTGCTTGGCTGCCTCATCATCGTCCAAGTCAAAAGGCACAGTGATCATTGGCAAGATCTCCTCCTTGGTCCAGCGTTCTGCAAGTTTGGCAGTGAAATTGGCAGTCTTTTCAAACTGGCAGGTCTCTTCGATCCATTCATGCCATACCAAGGCGTCACCAGCTGTGCGAACATACCGCTTGAACTCCGTGAACATGTTGACAGAAAACGGCACCCCATATGGCACGTACCGAATGTTGGGCTTTTCAGGAGTACCAACATCGACCGCCTTGATGCGGTTTGGGAAGTAAACGACTTTGATGCCTCGTTGCTGCAAATCCTTGGCAGAGAGAATCTTTTCAAACTTCGTCATAATGCAGATGATATTGCATGCTAGTTTACATACTCGTATGTGGGTTCAGGTGGCGCGGGGAGGGGTGGTGATTGTGCAACGTGGCGAGATTTGATTCGTACGGAGAAGCACGTGTGAAAACATCGCGTGACGTGTTACTTTGGATGCTCTCTCACGACTCTGTGGACCCAGCTGTTTCTGAGATCTCTAGACACTTGATGTGTCATGATGAATTGTTTCTGAACTTGTGTGCGTATCACAAGTATCCACACACTTCTCCCAAGTCGCTTGCATAAATCATGAATAATCGAGTCCAGAATGTTTCGGATGGTTCTACAGTCCTGTTGCTGCTGTCTTCTTTCTCCCATCTCCTCCCTTCTCGCCGATCTACATATGATGAGACATCAAATTTGCATGCTGAGCAGGGAAGTTGAGTAGTTGATGGTGAATCACTAGCCAATCCTTCTCAAGCCATTATTGTGGAGCTTGAGTGTCCATCAGTGCTCTGCACTGACTTTGCAAATCGGCGGTTGGACAACGCGCAAATGTCTATGCGGGCTCGTGCTATCACAGACTAGTCTATGAGAGTGCAAGACATCGTTAATCAGGTTGTGAGAGTTCATGATGATGTAGACTGATTCAAGCTAGTTCATAATGTCATACACTAGCTCCTGTGAGTTCATGGCATAACAAACAAGTCTAAGCGGACTATCCCACCATCATTGACAGCGTAGGCTGTAATGTTAAAGACTCTACCACTCCTATCTTAACCAATACAGGTACTTGAGAAATTGATATATTAACATTAGCAGAGAGTGCAATCAGGCATAAATCCAAAGCATTCTTTGGTGTTAATGAGGTTATAGCAGTTTTCATATGACAATACATCGGACACCATTTTCAAGTCAATCCATTCCAAGCAGTGAGCATAACGCGGCGCATTCTATCTATGCTGCGTGACTATCAAGCGGCATGCATACTCAGATGCTTTTTGATACAAGAAATGATGACTTGAAGAGCCCTAATTCAAATTCATGTCCTATTAGTCCATGTGGGCATGGACTATCACATGCTAGCATGTGATAGGTGTAAACTAACACTATATCACGCGTAGCGCGGTCAACAGTTGTTTGTAGACTCCAAAATCTGGCATGTTGACCAAACAGATGATCCTCTATCAGCTGGTATCAATTATGTAGCATCTTAGGTTGCTTTATGCTAGTGAAAATTCTGCACCCCAACCCCAACCGTGCTTCCAAAATCACCCTAATGTTATTCTGAGACTCATAATCGCTATTCATTAATTTGAGACTCTTGATCCATAGAGACTCTTAATCCATATTCAAAAAACCTATAAAGCGGCCCCCAGGCCGCTACTATCTTTCGAACGACGAAGTCGTGAGATGTTTATTGTTGTTTTAAACCAGCAAAACTACTCATGATCCTTCGGATCATGTCGAACGACGGAGTCGTGAGATGTTAGAAAAAATAAAATAACAAAAATACAGAGAAAAAATAAAATAACAAAAATACAAAAAATACAAACTCAAAAACTCAAAACATCTCATTCTGCCCTCTAGTATTGAGATTTGTCTTGCTGCTGGCTGCCCTTAGGTGGGTCTGACTAAGCTTTAAGCATTATAATATAATTTGATAACCCCCCTAACTGGTCGTGAAAATTTGACCTTAATGTATCTGAACCTGCGATTTACTCCTTCACATCCTTTAGATGCACCATGAGCACTGCATTGTGGATCTTGCCTCTTTTGAAGAACTTGTTCCTTTGCAGAGACTCAAACTCAAACCCAGCCTTTGCAAGCACCCTTTGGCTTGCCAGATTCACTTCGAATGGATAGGCTTCAATCCTCATGCAATCAGTGTTGTTGTACAGGATCTGGACTAATCCTTTGATAGCTCTAGGCATGATACCTCTGCCACGCATCTCCTTGCGAAGCCAGTATCCAATCTCTGCAACTCTCTTTTCAATGTCTCCACTGAACTTGTATCCAATTGCTCCAGCGTATTGTCCTTGATATTCAATGGCAAAGATCCAACCGTCTTGCCACTGCTTTTGCTGCATGACGGCTGTCTTCTTTTTGTCGTAGAACTCCAGTGCATCCTCCATGGTGTATGGTTGTGGAATAGTGTCTCCGAGAAACTGTGTGGTCTCTTGATCCAGTGCTTTGACGAGTAATGGCAAGTCTTGTTCCTTGTAGCATCTCAGTACAATATCATCGTCCACTCTGGCTGGGATAGTTTGTGCGATCATGACTCGACACGAAAACTTGTTTATGTTCCATCGCTCTTAATGTGTGACATCAACAGTGGTTTCCATAGCTGTCTGTTGTCTTTCAGCGTCCCTGTTGATAGCATCCACATCTGCGGCTCAATTGGAACTGCATAGACTATAGACTGGTAATGTACAAGTAGATAGAAAGATGAATGTCCTTCAGATGGGACAACACATGATTCACCAACTCCAAATCACAAAAGTGATCCACTGGAATCTGACAATGTTTCATGAGCATTCTGACAGTCCATGCACGATCTGCCTCAATGGCAAGCATGGCTAGGTCTTCAAACGAACACAAGACGTCTTGTGGTGCGTAGGCCAACAGGAATTCCAAGTTTTGTGGATTGCAATAGTTGGCGAGTGCAAAGTAGTTGACTTCTGTTGCATCGCTTTCATCTAAATAGTAACAAAACATCTCCAGTGTCGTCTGTGATCCTAATGCCATGATCAAGTGTCTATTGGCTTCTCTCTGAATCATGTAGTCCAACACTTGTCGATCAGAGACAAGATAAGAGTATTGCCGCCATTCATGTCTCTCCAAAAGTGTCTGAAATCCAATGGTTTCTACAAGTGTCTCAAACAACTCAAAGTCACTCAGCAGCATCCAACGTGTATCCAATGACTTTAAGCGATTGCTTTGCAAAAGAGAGCGACAGAGCTCAAAATGACCAAATCCAACACAATCCATCAAAAGCATTGTTGGTGTTTTGACAAACGGAATGTGATCCAAGAGCAAAGTGACGATATCAGACATGCCAAGTGTTGCGGCACGTTTAAGCAGTGGATTCAAGTCAATCTCTGTCATATCTCGGTCTTTCAGAATCAGATCAAAGACTTGAAAGGTTGTCTCCTTTGCCAACTGACTCAGTGATTCAAATATCTGCCAGATTGTCCATTGTCTCCCCATCAATCTAGTAGCACAGTGTAAATTGCCATAATTGACTGCACTACTGAGGGCATCCAAAAGTGACTCCAATTCCCAGTCCTCTTCCATCAATCTGTCGAAAAATGCATTCTTGTGCTCTTGCACAGCATAGTGGAGTAGATAATTTGGTCTATCTACTGTCTCTTTCAGCAAGTCGTAAATCTCTGCATATTGGTCGCTATCCAACAATTGCTCGTAAGCACCTCTAGCCTTGATGGTATTCAATCTCTTGTCATTCAGTAGTCTCCTAACAACACTTGTCAGGCCATATTTGACAGCCATCCGCAGCAATGCTTCCAATCTCCTCGTGCTAAAGTCTTCTGCAAGCATAAATACTGTTATGTACTCTTCTGATTCAAACTGTCTACTCTGCATCATCTTCAACACAAGTCCTTCTTTTTTGGCTCGCAAAGCTTGAGACAATTGCTGCACACTAAAATCACATTGGATGGGTTGTAAGAGTCTGTAGAGTGATGCACAGCTGCATATGATGCTGGTATATGTCTTCAAGTCACAAAAGCGACTGATTTCTTGTATAATTTCTGGTGGCAAGATCATCTGGAAAGAGAACCGATAGCTTCGATTCTCTTATCAATGATCCTAAATTCTGAGATCAGTTGATGAGTTTGTTTGCTAGTGCGGCTACTTTGCATGCTTTCCAAGTGTCCGGTCTGTAATCAAGCACTCCACAATAGTTCAACCTGGCAGAGCGTCTTTCATATTCTGGACATCAGTGATCAAAGCAACGCTTGGGATGCTATGAGGGCATTCAGGAATCTTGGCATGATCTGACTCTAAAGTCTTTGACGCTTGACTGATCAAACAGCCATTAGATGCATTCTACTGTGCTCCAAGTCAGAGTCACTCACAAAGTGTGCAACATGTCATGTTCTGGTATCTTTGACACATCTTCATGATCAGCTGCACGATCACTACGACTCCCTTTACCTTACAATAGCGGTCCTAATGAGTTCCATTTCAGCCTGAAGTCACTTCAAATGAGGCTTAGTTCACGTGTTTTTCAGGACCCTGTGTGGCTTGCTATCAAATATGACGGATTGGAAACATTTTTTCTTACTTTTGGGTAATCAAGCCATAGCTCATGAATCCCCAAAGAAAATCAAGTGACTTCCCAAGTTTCCATGCTGCTGTCAAGTACTGGGCATCTGTTCAACCTGACAAGGTATGCTTTACCATGCTTGATCCAAAGGCAGAGGTCCGAGCAAAGATGACGTATTCTGAGCTCTGGCAGCAATCTGGTGTTCTTGCCTCTCATTTGCTGTCAAAAGGCCTCAAGGCAGGAGACAGAGTGGTCTTCTTGTATCCAATCTTCAATGTCATTGACTACATGGTCGCTTTTCTCGGCTGTCTTCGAATTGGTGTCGTGATTGTCTCCATCTATCCACCAAATCCCAAGCGATTGGATGGCGATCTGAAGAAACTGCAAGTGTTTCTGCAAAACTCTGGTGCTACGGTGGCGCTGACGACTTTGGAGTACAAGCGATTCTACCAGTTGTCTTCCATCACCAAGAAATGGCCAGAGGGACTCCGAGAGTGGGTCGCTACCGATGCTATTGTCTCAAAGTCAAAAATGGAGGCATTTGTAGAGCACGAGCCAACAGATGACCAAGTCTCATTCATCCAGTACACGTCAGGATCCACTGGAGAACCAAAGGGAGTTCCAATCCATCACCAGTCTCTCATCATCTGCTGTGAGTTTATCAAAGTCAATGGTAATCTAGACAGCAACAGCAACGTCGTGTCTTGGTTTGTTTGTTGACACAAGGTTGCCGATCTACCATGATTTTGGATTGAACACCTGCCTTACGACCATGATGTTTGGAGCTTCTATTTTCATCAACGATCCCTTGACTTTTATCAAGGATCCACTTGTTTGGCCAACTGCGATTGAAAAGTACAAGGGCAACATCACTTTTGGGCCAAACTTTGCATTTGCATTAACTGCCAAGCGCATGAGAGATGCCAAGAAGCGATATGACATGTCCAGTCTCCAGTTGATTACGCTTGGTGCAGAACCTGCGTTTCAATCTACGATCGATGATATTGTCAGTGAATGGGGACTACCATCGGAAAAGATTACACTGTCGTATGGTATGGCTGAGGCTTGTCTTGGTGTGACGACTGGTCCTGTGCTGTTTGATTCAGACACTGATGTTGCTTCCTGTGGTCTCTTGTCCTCCGCCGAAAAGTTTGGCTTCAAAATAGTCATTGGAGACAAGGAAAGTGGCAAGGTCTTGCAAGATGGCATCACTGGCGACATCTTTCTGCAAGGACCTGGTGTTGTCAAAGAGTACTACAACAATCCAGAGGCATCCAAGGCATTCCACTACCAGTTAGAAGGCAAGGAAGGCAAGTGGTACCTCACTGGCGATCTGGGATACATCAAGGATGGCACGCTCTTTGTCAATGGCAGATCCAAGGATGTCATCATTGTCAACGGCAAGAACATCTATCCAACAGACATCGAGCGCAAGATTGAGACAGATCTGACAGAGTACATTCGACCAGGCTGCTCTGCTTGCTTCCAGACTGGCAGTGACACTTGTGCTATCGTCTGCGAGTACAGACTAGGCAAGGAGCAACTGGATCCAGAGACACCCAATCAGATGAAGCAGCACCTGGATGACGAGTTTGGACTGCAAGTGACCGATATTCTGCTCTGCCAAAAAGGAACAGTGCCAAAAACAACATCTGGCAAAATCAGACGCTCTGAAGCCAAGAAGCTATTCTTGAATGGCGAGATCAAGTCTGTGTCTCAGTTGTCTGCTGGCCGCAAGTTTGAGACCTTCCAAGAGTTGCTGGAGAGCTATCAAGTGACGGACATGTCCAAGACACTCGTGGAGAATGGCATTGACTCTTTGCAACTGACGAGATTCATTGACGCTGCCAAGTCTCAGTTTGGCATCGACATTGATTGCACGATGGCACAGTCTGTTGCCTGTGGTCAACTGCAGAGTGCCTCAAAGAAGAGAGGACCACCAAAACCTATTATGCCAGAGAACCAACCAAAAGACAAACCCATGCCGTTGTTTGTGGTGTGGCAGACATTTGGCGTCTTGCTGTTGCTTGTTGTCTTTGCTGCTTGCACAATTCCATCTGCTTACTTTTACAACTACATCACCAGCAAAGACTTTATCATCAACCACCAAGATGCAGTGGATCCACTCATCTTGACATTTGGCACTCGTCCTGGACTGCTCTTGATTGTGACGCCTCTTTTGTGGATGCTCACACTCACTCTTGTGATGATCTTCTTGAAATGGATGATTATTGGCTACTACAAACCCATCAACACCAGTCTGTGGTCCTATCAGTTCCTCAGATGGTGGTTTGTTGACAGAATCGTCAGAATCTGGGAACGCTTTGTCGGTGGCTATCTCCTGGACACACCCTACATCAATATCATCTACTGGTTGATGGGAGTCAAGACTGATATCTTCACTGTCAGATTCAAGTCATTTGTGCGAGAGTTTGATCTTGTGACGTGTCGTTCACATGCATCTGTGTCTGGACTCTTGCTCACTCGCTTGATAGAGACACGGGGATTGGTCATGGACACAGTGGAGGTGGGAGAGTCAACGCAAGTGGAGGGATGGGCCACAGTCTATCCTGGACAGCGATTGCAGCATGATATTCTTGAAGAAGCCAATCAGCCGTCTTATGTCGTACAAGCAGAGAAAGTGTCTGTATTTGTGCAGATCCAGAGGATCTTGTTCCCATTTGTGGCCATTGGAGTGAATCTTGCCTCTCTCTATCTGATGTACTATCTGACGTCCTTCTGGAAGAATGAGCCATCTGTCTGGATCGACATGGTTCTCTTCATGATCTTCTTTGTCGGGTCTAGTCTTGTCTACTTTTTCTTGGTCGCTCTGTTAGTCAGAATCACATCTGTCCTCGATTGGACAGTTGACAGATTGGCTGGACTGTGCCATGGCATGCTGTTTGACTTTTGGTTGGATGGAACATACGTTTCAAACCTATTGTTGCTTTTGTTTGGTGCCAAAGTGACCATGCTCTCTCAATTCAACACCTGGATGATTGTCGCTCCATCAAAGGCCAAGTACTTGACAATTGGTGATAGATGCACAGTCTCTGCTGCTCAGTTTTCTCCTACGAAGCAACACCCAATCAAGATCGGCAACAACTGCACCGTCGGTATTCTTGCTATTTTGCAGGAAGGGGCTGTGGTACAAGACCACGCAACAGTTGCTACTCTGGCGGTTGTGCCAAAGCATACAACCGTACAAGGTTCAACCTCATTTTACACATCAACCTTCTCCATGGCTTGCTCAAAGATGAATTCTTCAATCAACAATCTCAATGTCACCAAGATGATACTCACTTCGCTGGCAGTGCTCGTGCTGACAACTTGGACTGCTGGAGCGTTGATGATCATCTCTTCTGTGACTGCTGTCAACTATGCGTTGAAAGCATCTTCGGATATGCCACTTGCCTTACTTGTTCCCCTGATGACACTTCTTGGCATCACCGTCGCTGCCACTGTGATAGCTTTGGCTGATATCCTTGCTGCTTGGCTGTTTGTGCCAACACTCAAGGATGACGAGGAAACTGATATCCACTTGGACACTCTCTCAGCAATGCTGTACAATACACATATCAGATTCAGCTACATACGCCGAACCAACTTGTCGTCTTTCCTAGGACTCACTTACATGTATCCCTTGCTTGAACGTTACGCTGGTGCCAAAATCGACAGATTGGACCGTGTACTGCTTGACGGATGTGTAAATGATCCAAAAGTATACTTGCTGACTCTAGATGGCATCGATTCTCAAAGGAGACACTGATTTCGACTTTGTCTTGGATCACAATACGCTTTTCAATGCACATCGCATGGACCATGGCAGATTAACGTTCAAGAGACACACTGCCAAGGGAAATGTCACTATTCATCCATTCTCTGTTGTGTTTGGACAAGAACTGGAACAAGGGGTCACGCTCGGACAACGCACTCGCGTCTCGTTCAAAGATGTAGTCGACAAGAGAGAAACTGGATTCTACTTTGGCACCCCAGGTGAAGAATGCGTCGAATAAACTTTATAGCTGGTATGAATCGCAGTGGACAAGGACTGCATGTGGTTGAGCGGCTCTCAAAGCGTCTTCCATGAATCCAGGAGGTCCACAGATGTACACACCCACTCTGCCTTCGTGCTTGAAGATCTTGGTCAGGTCTAGACTGTTTTCTATCTCTGATTTGCCCTTGTCGTCCATTCCAGTCTTTTGAGATCTTGAACTGTAAAGAGATGTGTTGATAGACGGCAGTTGCTTCAAGAAGGATGACTGCTGCATGTCTTCTCTTGTCGTCCAGTGCAGATACGACCTCTTTTGTCTCTTGGAAGCTTCTTCGAGCATGGCAAACACACCAGCAGCACCAGATCCAGCAACAACACACACAAGGACGTCAATCTCCTTCAAGTCAAATGGATCAGCAGAGAAGGGTCCATCCATAGCCACTCTGATCTTTTGGTCGCATTTGGAGAGCAAGGCAGTGGTCCAAGTGTTGCCAGGTTCTGCTTTGACCAAGAAGGACACTTTCTCAGTGTCAATGTGCGCAACAGTGAAGGGATGAGAGAACTGTGACAGCGTTGGGACAGTGAGATGGAAGATCTGCCCAGGTTCGCATCTCGTTTTGCAATCCACAGTCACACGCATCAACTTGCCATTCTCTAGAGACACTGCAGCATCATACAACTGTGTGCGGTTGTAGAATCGGTAGCAAAGGTCCAAGATGTAGAGCGAGAGTGGCGGCAAAGACCAGTAAATGGTGCTAACAGAGTGCAGGCCAGCCAAGACCAAGAAAGTAGGAACAAACAGCCAGTGACAGATCAGAAACAGCTCATACAGTCGTCTGCGTGTCACATCTATGGCAGCTACTCGAAGCAAGATGAGCGCGAGTGCAGCACCAAAGCCAAATGGATTACAGTAGTCTGACCATCGTGGATTCTTGACACCAACCAGTAGTAAATCTTTGAGGAGATCAGTGTTTGTCATGGCAGTCATCACTCCATAACTGACAATGTGCACGAGAACGCCAAACGCAAGCAGTGAGCCAGCTACCTTGTGGAAACGAATAGATGCATTGGTAGTGAGTCTGAGCCAGTGGGTGATGAACGAATGCTTGGAAATTGGCAGCAGATTCAAGGCAATCATGATATCACACCAATGACCACTTGCTCTGTTCAAGGCTCTCCATTCAGCAGTCTTGGGACTTCTTCCAGTCTTAAAGATGGGTACAAAGTAGGCATAAAAGACAGAGAAGCTAGCAGTGGCAAGAGATATGGCAACAAACAGATGGATCCACTCCAACAGCGACAATCTAGGCAACCAGTAGTTAATGATCTTGTGCTGTCTCAACTTTTGAACTAGGGTTGGCTCCTTTTCCAACACAATTCTAGCCTTGAATGGCAGTCGATTGTAAAACACGAGTGCAACGGCACACAGACCCAGATAGACACCAAAAACAACAAGAATGGCACGGTACTTGGGATTCTGGTTGGTTTGGCAGTCCCTTCTTCGATCTTCATAGTCTCCATCAATTGCAGTGGTGCCTTCCGAAGGAATGCGTGCAAGTATCGAGTAAGTGCTCTCTTTACAGCAGTCTGGACGATCTATGGAGTCTCGTGTAGTCACTGAGATTCAAATATCGAGTGGTTCTCTTCAACAGCTCATTTGGCAGTGATTGCAAGTGCAATGGAAAGCTTGACACCACTACGGTGTCATTGACAGATCAAGATGGCATGTCTGTTTAGTCACTGAACAGCCTGTGAGAAATCTGTTAAGGATGATCAATTTGCAAAGTTCTGATGTAACCAATGCATCAAATCTTGTCCTTTAACAAGCTGACCATTCATAACCCTATCTGGTATGTTTGCTGGTAGTTGCATTCCATTCTCTCTAAGTAGGTGGATAGACTGATTTCTGCGGCTATCAATTGCATATTCCATCACACTCCATCCATCATTGTCTCCGATCTGAAGATCTGCTCCGGATTCAATCAGAAATTCCAAAGCATCAAGAGTATAGAACTGCGCACTGTCCATCAACGGTGTTCTTCCCTTATCATCTCTGACATTCACATCAGCGCCATGTTCGAGCAACAACTGGCATGCCTTGACCCTGCCATTCTTCGCAGCTGCATGCAACGCTCCAAAGTATCCCTCTCTGCATGACCATTGGACAATCTTGGGATCTCTTTCAATCAATTCCTCAACTGCTTCAGGCACGTGGGAAGCAGCTGCCATATTCAAAGCGGACTCTTTCGATGCATCACCAACATACAGATCTGCACCTTTCTTCATCAGCAGATCAAAGACATCTTTCTGAAATACTCCACACCCTTTTGTTTTCGTACTCTTGAACAATGGAGTCTCTGAAGAGTGAGGATTGCCATTGACATTTGCACCAAACTCCAAGAGCTTCTGGCAGGCGTGCAGGTTGCCTCGATGTGCAGCCATTGTGAGCTCATCTTCCTTCCAGTACTCTGGTGGATCTAATTCCAAGCCTCTTTCAAGCAGATAGTCAAACACGGCTAAATTTTCGTATCGCAGACTGCAATCCAACACAGATCGGTCATCTCCTCCTCGCATCCAAAAATCCGCCCGGTGTTTTAACAAGCACTGGATGTCCTCAACTGTACCATACATGGCTGCTTTGTGCAGAGGTGTTTCTCCGTCTTCATCCAGGAGATTGACATCTTGCCCGGCATTCAACACTATCTCTATAATCTCTACTGTGCCTTGCTCTACGGCAAAATGAATGGCAGGCAATGAATCTCCAACATTTTCCATACTTGATCCCCTTTGGATCAACAATCGACAGGCATTTGCCTGACCAGCAACAATAGCACAGCCAAGTGGTGTCACTCCTAAACTACTATCTTCCTCAATGTCAAATCCATGGTCCAAGAGACTCTCGATGAGTTCAGTGTGTCCATGCATGGCGCAGATTGTCAAAAGTGTCTCTTTGGAATCGTCTCCATGGTCATTCAGATAATCCAAGTAATCTGGCAGATCTAAACGTTGTAGTTTGTACATTCGTTTAGAAACTCGGCCACTTTCGATCAACTTGCGGCAAACTGGCAGTCCTCTCACAAATGCAGTCGCAATCGCTTCTTCTGTCCACTCTGCGATCTGTATAGACTTCAACACTTCCAGTGGTGCCTTTCTGAGGAATCGGTCCAAGTTTTGAGTTGGTGCTTGAAAGTTAAACGGCTGTCTCTTGCTGTATAGCAGTCTAGAGGTGTGGTGTAGGCTCATGTATTCAGTGTGTTCCAGAAACTGTGTTATCTTCTTCAACAGCTCGGTAGGCAGTTCAGTCAAAAGCATCGGAAAGTGTGGTGACATGCTGGCAGTCAATTTGGCACACTCGCTCTAGCTGAGTGACTACAGTCTACACTCTCTTTGCATCCTCTGTCAAGACCTTCAGATCAAAAGGAACCATCACCGATAAGCTTTCAACTACATTCTCTGCTTGTCCTCTTGATATCCCTATTTACTGGCTTGAGATTGTCAAATGAGGATTTGATGACGTCCTTTCCCCATGCCTTCGTTTCTCTTTCGGCTGTGTGACTACCATCTGTGTTATCTTGGCTGCTCTAATGCCTCTTCGTTTGCAACCACAGATACTGTACTGTTGGTCTTGCATCTGCTCACATTTCTGGGTTTCCTTGGATTTGTGGTGACTCGCCATCTGCGAGCTGGTGTCTTGAAAGACAAGAAAATCAAAGACATTTGGAATGATATGGACACTATGGCTGTTCTTGGTGGACTTGCAAATCTCTTTCGAGTGCTGATGCTTGTAAATCTCCGACATTATGGAAATCTCGACATTTCCAACATGACAGACACAGATGCGCAAGTGTATGTGAGAATGACAATCATTTTAGAGCATATTCAGCTCATTCTGGCTCCGTTGGGACTGTCTGCTTTCATCAACACGATGGTCAAGATTGCGACAGGTGCCAGTTTGTTTGAACCCATCAAAATAGGCTCCAGACTGGTTGATGTCAGCAAAGCGTTGAAGATCTTTCGATTACTAGTCTTGCTGACAAACATTGTGTTGGTGTGTCTGTTTTGTACGCTTGGATTGGACACTTTAGCAGACTTTGTGCTGTACAGAAGAGCGTATTATCTGTTTCCAACGGGTGTAAGTCTCCTGGTATCACTGCCACTGCTGATTGTCTTTGGATCCAAAGTCATTTCTGCATTTGTCACTCAATCTGACCCTCGTGATCAATTCCAATTTGCCACCACAGCAAATGGCAAATCAACTGCTGGTCAAGATGGGATACTTACACCCAGAGTGAGTGAAACCGCTAGAAAGAACAATGAGAACATCAGAAAGCAAAAGCTTGCTCTTGTGCGTGGTTCGATCTACGGTATCATGGCCATGTACATCTCTATTGCTGCTCTGTTTGTGTGCCAGGTGTTTGTGAATGAGCAATGGTCTGATAATCACGAGACCTTGTTCAGATTCAAAGTGGTGTTAGAAACCCACTTTTGGATCCATTGCACTTGGTACGAGTGCTGATTGTAGGTTTGTGTTTGTTCTATATCCAAGAATCTAGCCCAAACCTGCCACTTGATATTAGTCTACCACACAGTTACACTACAGAAGACTGACTACATAGTCAGATCCTTTGCATTTGTTGTGTAAGCATACGCTCAGAGCCATCAAATGATTGACCACATGTTGGTGTACAGATCTTTGGGTGTCTGGGCAGTTGTTTGTTGGCTCTTTGCTTGACACGATCCGAGGAAGGCTGTGCTGACACTGCTTCCT
This sequence comes from Gorgonomyces haynaldii, assembly GCA_025526955.1. Classification (NCBI taxonomy): domain Eukaryota; kingdom Fungi; phylum Chytridiomycota; class Chytridiomycetes; order Rhizophydiales; family Gorgonomycetaceae; genus Gorgonomyces; species Gorgonomyces haynaldii. The sequence goes on along the minus strand of JAHLJY010000021.1, from coordinate 320,812 downwards.
TTGAACAATCCATAGCATCTCTGCATGTGTCGGCACATTCTCGTCAGAAACACCTGAATCAGAGAAGAGTGGATCTTGTCCTTCAGCAACCAGAGACTGACTGTGACGAGACAAGCGCTGGTGTTGGGATGTGACATCCAATCCAGAGTCATCAGAATCAGACACTGCTCGTCGTCTGCACGTCTGGAGCCACGAGAGACACTAGGATGCTGTTGGGTGGAGAGAGTGGAGATTGGATGAAGGTCAGAGACTGGACTGGTGGATAGTTCAGGAAGATTGCCAGACTGTGTGGTGTCATTGATGCGACCAGATTCATCCATTTGCGAGTCACTAGAGCCATCTGAATCAGAGAGAATCACTGCATGTCGTGGATGCTTGACTGGAATCACAGATGTTGGTGTTTGAGTCAGAAACGGATGGAATGGCTGGAATACGCGCAGGCGACCATCATCAGCACAATTACGAGATCAGCGTCAGTTGTTCAGAGTCAGAGTGGACGACACGGTGTTTTTGAATGTCTGAAGATGGTCGATCAGATGCAGAAACAGACTGAATGGCTTGTGTACCCACGGGAGACTAGAATCAACGCATGTACTGTCTGTTTGCATTGCTACCTGTCTTTCGTTTGACTTACGCTTCACGCTGCCTTCTACGCCAGACTTGGGTCCATGAACTTGCCATCCACACGCATGTTGTCAATTTCACCCAGTCTCTTTGAATCGGATGCAGATCTTCTGTTCTGACAGCCCGTCTTGAGCATCAGATCCAGTCTTGCTTTGATCCCGGTCAAATCTTCATGCACTGGTCGCAACTCGTTCTCTCCATCCACCTGTTTTCGAGATGCCAAGAGCTCGTAACTGAAGATAAAAAGGTGAGGTTTATTCTCCAAGCGGTTTGATATAGCCGTGTGGCTTGGACATCGGTTTAGACGTGTTGCTAATACTATACACCACTGTATAGGGGTTATATAGCGCTATATGCCCCCTTTATAGTACTAGGAAACGGGGCTTTATAGGACTATGCAGTCAGCCAGTTGAAGTGTAGTGTGATGCCTTCAATCCAGTAAACCCATGATATCTGCAGAACCATCCTTAGTGACTATCCAAGAACTCAAAATCTGGTGTGATGGCAATGCACGTGGGCCAGTCCCTGTTTGAAATTTCTCTCCCATGAACACTGGCGCCGTTCTGGGAAGTCATCAAGCACTTGACAAGATCTTGAAGAAGCCTGATGAAAGTTCCTATCCAAGATCTACGTCAAGAGACATGACCATGAGACTGAAATCCAATCATTAACCTGGAAGATGCATTGCATGCTAAAAACCACTTTGGCACACTCTACTGTACATACAGAGCAGGTACACTGGTGGACAGTTTGTGATGCATGTGAAAGGACAAGAGATTTCAATCGACAACGCAGCAGTCTGTTTCTTGACTGACATTCCGCATCGAGTGAATCCTGTCAAGAGTGGCTGCAGAATCACTTTTCAGTTTGACTTGTATCTTGAAGATGAAGATTGCACATACTTTACCCAAAAATGCTCTCCATAATCAACAACGTATGTTTGAAAGAATGCAAGCACTTGAGTACACTCTAGTGATTGCTCTGCTATTCTGGAAGTCAACGTCAGAGCTCTTCGTCGTTGGAAAGCCAATCGTGGAATGGAAAGGTGATATGGGCACAAACGCGTTCAAGACTTGGACCAGTAATGCTCAATCTGTGAAAAGAGCGTTGGAAGTGAATGCTTCACTCAGTGTGAAGAACGTATGGAACGTGTTGGCAACTCAATTCAGGTGATTGTTTCCCAATCAACAGTTTGGAGAGCGATCAAAAGCTGGGATCTACCCACAAGAAGGCGGCCAAGAAGTACATTCAAGCAAACCAGCTATTGCAGCGTCAATTTCTAACTCGTTGCAGACAGCTGCTTCAAAGAGATCAGAGCAAGATCATATTTGTCGATGAAGCCAGCTTCACCAACCATTGTCGAGGATACGCATGGTCATTGAAGGGATCACGACCAATTGTTCAAAGACCCGGCATCAGGGCAAAAGACGATCTCTAATCATCGCGATGAGTTCCGACGGTGTTGAACATTTGAAGTGCTCCAGGATGGCTTGCAGTATCTACTGATTTCTGATGAAAAGATGGGAGACTACAAATATGTGCTGTCTGTCAGAGCTGCTTCAACGACTGAACGACGTGTCTCTCGTTTTTCTAAAATACAACAAACGAGAGTTGGATGTGCGATCCAGAGCCACCACCAGACACTGGACAGCCCAGCGGCACTGCTGCTGCCTTCATCGCGCGTCGACAGTCGAACAAGGAGCACGACTTCAAGGCCATTCTCAATCCATCTCATCCATGCAGGAACCCACTCGTCAAACCACGATGGCTGCATCAGAGGCAAGCCCAAGGGACCGGTGATGCACAACCAAGAGAGCGCAAAGTCAAGGTACACTGCGTGCTGCACTGTCCCAACAGTGAATGGCATGGCATGACAGTGAACAGAGACACGAATGCTGCGCGAAACATGCTCCAGTTGCTGCTGGAACAGTGCCGCGGACTAGAGAGACACATCTGCTTCAGAAGAGGCACACCAGTGACTGAGCATGCACATGACGAGTGTGCGGCGTTACCCGAGAGGGCTGGCGCTCGACTGCCTGCGTAGTGTCATATAGCGGGGTTCACAATGATGAAACAACGCTCTCCAGAAAAGGAAGGCGGACATTTCTAGTGAAAAGCGTTATAAAGATGGAATCAAATGAGGACAAGAGAGGCTGCAAATCACCAGCATCAACTCTTACTACAGAGAGAGACGAAAAGAAAAGGCAAAGATGCGCCGTGTCAGAGAAGGATGCAGAAAGTTGGTGAATGCATTGAACCAGTTCATGAATGAGCATCCAGAAGAATCTTTTTCCGTCTTGCTCTTGCACCAGTATCCAACTGGCATATCAACAAATCTCTTGAGATTGAGTGATCGTGCCTTGTTGGCTGTCATAAAGGACCATTTCACCATCAATCTAGGATTCTGTGTCAACATTATCGAAGATGATGGCAGACAAGAGTCTAAATGGTGTCTCAAGAATTACTTTGTCAGCAATTATCATCCATCTGTGGCTCTTGTCGACTATTTCAGCAACAATGTCTCCTTTGAGAATTAAGAGAGAAAGGCAGCAATGTTTGTGAGACATGGTGGCCACTTCAGCCAAAATCACTTTAGCTTTCCATTGAGTGGACTGGTAATGAGACATAGCCAGATGCATACTGTTGTCGATCGTTTGTCTTGAATATCGTTCAATAACACCCTCCACAACTTTTATCTTAGTGGCAGCCAGAACAGTGGATGGAAAGTCGCGCCATTTGTTTACCATGTCCCCAAACAAGACTGGCGAAAAGATTCCATCTGCTAATGGTGCTGTTTACAAGCAAGAAGTCGATGGCACGCTGAAATGTGTCAAGTGGCTCAAGACCAAACCACTGGAGCAAGAGATACAAACCCTTCTGCAACTCAAGCACGAAAATCTGGTCCAGTTGCTGAGCGTGTATCAAGAGAATGATGAGCCGGGTCTGGTTTATGAATGGATGGAGGATGGTACGCTTTGTCAGTTTCTGAGCAATCGCAGTGTGCCTCTGACATCTGACTTGCAAAAGACATGGGCATTGCAAGTATGCAGAGGTCTTGATTACTTGCATTCTCAAAAGCTCATTCACAGGGATCTCAAGCCAGAGAATGTTCTGTTGACTGGTGACTTTTTGGTTGCCAAGATTGCGTTTGGTCTAGAGAGACAGCGATCGTATGAAATGGATCTGTACAAGGCACCTGAACTGGGACAGGGCAAGAGAAACACTGTGCAGTCGAATGTCTATGCTCTTGGATTGATTTTGTACGAGATCTTTGCGTCTCAGACGCTAGACGATCGATTGGAGGATGATGACGTGCAGTTGGCTGATCCAAATCTGTCTAGGATCATCAAGCAGTGTCTTTCGGTTGTCAGAACACAGCGACCAACAATTGCAGAGATGTTGTCTGTCTTGGCACAGCTCCCGGGTGTCTATCTCACTCTGAAATCAGACATGGAAGACTCTGCCTACAGCTCTCCCGTTCAACCAACAACTGAATCTGTGCATGAAGTCTGCAAGAGCGGCAATGTGCAACAAATGAGAGAATTGCTCAGATCTGCCAATGTCAATGAAAGAGACCCAGATGGATCGAGTCCATTGTTCTATGCTGCTGAAATGGGCCACTTGGAAATGTGCAGACAGTTGATTCTCAGAGATGCAGATTGTAACTTGCAAAACAACTTTGGAGAAACGCCAATGCATGCAGCAGCAGCCAATGGTAGATTAGATGTCATTCTACTGTTGCTTGAAAACAAGGCACATCCTGGATTGAGAAACAAGATGAAAAAGATACCTTTGGATTTGACAAAGCATGATGACATTCGTCAAGCCATTCTGAGTGTCACTGGACCAGTAGAGCAGCTGAACGACAGATTGCTAGAAGCATGTGAGCAGGGACACTTGCAACGTGTGAGAATGTTGATCCAACAAGGAGCAGATCCAAACACGCTTCACCAGAACGGATACACTCCTTTGAACAAGGCAGCAGAGAATGGACATGCAGAGATTTGCAGCTATCTCTTGAAGCATGGAAGTGACATTGCATCTGCCTTTCATGGATCAACGAGCTTGCATCTCAGTGCCAAACACGGACACACCAGAGTATGTCATATTCTGTTGGAATTTGGCTCAGATGTCAATCAAAAGAATGTAAATGGATCAACACCGCTGCACGAATCAGTTGCAAAGGACCATCTTGAAGTATCTCAACTTTTGATTGAATCTGGCGCAGATGACAATGCAAAAGACAAGGATGGCAAAACGCCATTGCATCTCTGTAGTCTTTTGAACAATCTACGCTGTTGTAAGCTGTTGGTGTCAAAGCAAGCGATTATCAACTGCAAGAATGATTTTGGATTGACGCCGCTGCATTTGGCATCTCTGAATGGCAACTTGGGAATCTGTCAGTTTCTGGTTGAGAATGGTGCTGATTTGAATGCAAGAGACAGTAATGGCATCAGTCCATTGCAAGCAGGTGTGATCAGTCAGCATCTTCCAGTGTGTCAGTTTCTGTTGCAAAAGGGAGCAGATCCGAATGTCAAGGATGGTAATGGACTGTCTTCGTTGCATTGGGCAGCACAAGATGGACATTTGCAGATTGTCAAACTCTTGCTGCAATCCCAGTCAGATCCAAACCAAAAAGGCAGATCTGGGAAATCACCATTGCACGAAGCAAGTGAAAATGGACACTTGGAAGTCTGTAAACTGCTCGTGAGTAGCGGTGCTTCATTGGAAGCGAGAACAAGCGATGGCAAATCAGTCAGTTTTGTTGCCAAAGACAAGCATCCAGATGTCTATCGGTATCTGAGAAGATTGAGAAAGAAATGGTAAAGATTGATTCTGTTTGAGCTCCAAAGTGTTTTAGGATCTTTGAAAGTGCTTCATCTTGACAGCGTTCACTGAATTACCAAGGTGCTCTGCCTTCTTGGTCTCTTTCATTTATGTTGCCACCATGAGCAGTCAGAAACTGCAGCTTCTCTTTGTGTGGGTCTCTTATAGCGTGCAAGACACCAAAATGGCCATCTCTAGAAGCCCATTTCACAATATCTAGTTCTCTTTCAAGCAACATCTGAGCCATTTGTAAGCTACAAGTCTCGATACACTTTGTTAATGCACAGTTTCAATCAATGCCAACAAACCAATCAGCATCTTTGGACGGCAGCAGGTCAATCAATGGTCTTTGTTTCTTTTCTGATGCCCAATAGAGTGGGCATTGTTCCGAGTGTGGATTGCCGTTGACATTTGTGCCGAGATCCAACAATGACGAGTCTGTCTTGTCTGGCAGCTCTTGTGAGGAGTGTTTGCTTTCAATGCAATGGCAAATCAGTGTCTAGTCAGAGGTCCAACAGAAATTCATAGACTTTTGGTTGGTTGAACTGCATTCTGACGCTCCTACTGGATCAGACCATAGTCAATGTGGATAATGACCCATTTTCCATAACCACAACTGATTTGCAAGAGATTGAAACCTTGTGTCTGATGATTGAGATTGCATCATTTGTGTTCCGAGAGATGCAAGATCTATGAACAGCTATGAGAAGCAGTGGTGTTGATCAGATAGCCACTCATTTCTGGGCCATCAACAAGCGACAAATCTCAACGTGTTTTCCAGGAATGGCGTAGTGGGTTCTTGTACATCATATCCAATGCATCTCAATCCACACTCTAGCAACTGTCGAGTGAGATGCAAGTGTCCATGAGTGCCAAGTGCAAAAGTGTCATCTGTGTCAAAAGCAGTTGAAACCCAGTCTTGGAGCAGTCTTTGATCAACAGTGCACTCTTTGCATCCATTGTAGTGCGTTTTGGAAGATATCCCCTGATAACAGCAAATGTAATCGTTTCATCTGACAGACGAGAGAGCCTGATGTTCTCGAGAACACTTGTAGGTGCTCTGAGCAACAGATGCGGTGGTTGTTGAAAGGAATAGAATAGTCGTTTGCTGTGCATCTGGTGATTTGTGGAAAAGAGACAAGTAGTCTTTAGGGGTCAAATGATTTGCTATCTGTAGCAAGAGTTCAGTTGGGAGAAAATAAAGAGACAAAGACAGTGTTTAAGAAGTTATTGAAGCGCATCAATGGTTACTTGTCTTCAAGTGAGACACCGGCTCAGACATGGATCTTCTGGCAATGCTCTCTACTCTGCTTCCAGATCCACGCTTCATCAGATCTTGTGTCACAAAGAACGCAGTTTCCACAACGATAAAGATCGACCAAGATTGACTCACTGCACTCGTGTCTACCATCAAATAGTGTACAACTGGAGAGACTCGTGAGACTATCTGCCTTCCAAGCATTCATCAAGAGTCTAAAGATCAGTCCAGCACTAAAGAAGCGCATGAGAATCAAACCAAGGAACTTGAGTCCACCAAAGTTCATGATCATGACATTCAAGATTTGCTGTTTTGGCAGTTGCAATTGTAGGACAATGTGCCGAATGAATGTAATGGATGCTAGAGCAAGAAAGACACTCTCAAACACGGCACTCAACGCGACTGCTGTGCTGTAAGGCCAATAGTCTGGATTCTGAGCAAAGTTTGATCCAGTGTAGGTACCATTGGTGAATGGAATAAATGCTCCAAATGCCAAGTAAAAGATGCACAATCGGTTGATGATACAAAGTCCGCCGAGAAGCAACCAAGACATGAAGATGATCCGTTGGGTTCGAAAGAAGGTGTGGATGAGCAACAAGGCACTCAAATTCATGCAAATCATGGTAATTTGGTTGGTCAGTGGTGCCCCCAAGAGAATGGTCGAAATCAGGATTCTAGATGTGGGATACTGTGATTAATCTGGGTACTGGAGAAATGGAATAATCAAGTCCCATACACAAGAGTAACTGAGAGGCAATGTTGCCCAAGAGAGCAATGCAACTCAACCGAAAGATTGAAGATTTGTGCTTGTCGGAACAAAGCAAGAGTTTGCCTGCTAGATTCACAGACTCTAGGAAGCCAAAACCAACAAGAAAGCTAGCTGGAAATAGAAATGCGTTTAGCGTTCGGGACATTTCAAAGTCAATCTCGCCAATGCCACTTTTTCAAGATCTGTCCATCAATTGGATTTTCAGCTCCGTAGATGGTGAGTATCTGTTGCACGTCTTTGTAACCATTGAGGATGGCTTTGGACAGTGGAGTGTAGCCAGATTGGTCTCGCTCGTTTGGATCTGCTCCGCGCTTCAACAAATGTTGCAATTGTCCCAAGTAGCGATGTTCTACACAGTAATGGACCAGAGAGCGTCCATCAATGGTTGCATGGATGTGTTTGGTATGTTGTAGAATGCGTTTTCTGATCGTGTCTTGTTTTGTGAGTGGCAAGAGTGATTCTGGAGTGTCATTTGAATGCTTGAGTAGTAATTCAATGGTTTCCAAGTCACAGTGCTCAATGGAGTACATGGTGGCTGTTTTTCCAAAGTAATCCCGTAGATCCAATTGCGATTGCTGCAGCAGCGATTTGGAAACGTGTCCGTGGATACAAGCCTTCATGAGTGGTGTCTTGCCAGTGTTATCTCTTGCATCGGTATCAGATTTCTCTCTCAGGAGCAAATCACACATTTCAGAATTGCCAATCATGCATGCCATGTGCAAAGGTGTCATCAATTGATGATTCTTTTTGTTCACGTCACAGATTTTGACCAGAAACTGACAGATTTCCATTTGATTGAGATGAACAGCTTTGTGAAGAGGTGTATCAACGTAATCTCTGTGATCATTGGGATTTGATCCCTTTTCAATCAAGAGTTGAGTCATTTTCAAGTGTCCCAAGGAGACTGCGTGTTGTATTGGTGTCATTTGTCTGCAATCCAACTGGTCCAGTTGCTGTTTCTCAATGGCATACGTGAATAGATCCATGTGGTTGTAAATGACTGCCAGATGCAGTATCGAAGTGTCTTTGAGTGCAATATTGTGCTCCAACAGCAACTGGACGACTCTGGTGTGTCCATGAATTGCAGCCTCCATCAAACAAGCCTCCAATTCCTCTGACTGTTGAATTGCTTCCTCTGACTGTCGAATCAATTCTTGACAGAAACTCAAAATGCCTCTCTTGAAGCACAACAGGACCATTTCCTGATTCAAGTGTCTAGGTTGGAATGGCATTACATTCAGCAACTCTAAAGAACCAAACTGTAGCAATTCATGGATTTGTGATTGGGTAAACTGGAATTGAAACCTTTGACGATACAAGTGTTGGTTGGTGGAGTAGAGTGTCAGGTATTGTTTGGCATTCAAGTGGCATGCAATCATGGCTTGAATTTCTGGTGGCAGTCTGTGAATCATTTGGAAAGAAATTTATTGACTAGCACTGCCTCCACATCTTGACAGAATCAACTTGCAAGGCTCTTGAATTGTCATTGGGCCAGGTAGGAAGCCATTGGTTTCGATTGTTCCAGAAATCAAGCATCGGTGTTGGAGATTGATCTCTCCAAGGCTTTGAACCGACATTGTCTGGAAAGTAGCCACCTGTTCCACCTACAGCAACGTTCAGGATCAAGTAGAACTCTTGGTCGAATGGTGCTTGTCTGGTTGGCCATGGATCTTGGTCAGCGCCACCGTAACCGCCTTTTCTGTAAAAGTCATCCAATGGAACGGATAGCATGACGTTGGATGGATTGTCAAGATAAGTGACAATTTGGTTCTCATCCCACATCAATCCATATGTGTGGAACTCATCCGCCAAATAAGTGCCAAACGTCTTGCGTTGGTTGGTCAGATAGAATCTGTTCAAGGATGGAGAAGGTCCCCAGTGCAAAGTGGAACTGTATCCATCATAACCAGGTGGTTGGTTGTTTGGTTTGTTGCCACGAGATTCCATAATGTCAATCTCACCAGATCTTGGCCATCCGCCGTAGACGTCGTTCTTTGGAAGCATCCAAATGGCGGGCCAGATCCAGTCTCCCTTTGGCAACTTGGCTCTCACTTCAACTTTGCCATACTTGATTGAATGAGAATTGATCGTTCGCAAGTTGGCACTTTGGATGGGATTGATGATTTGCTGGCCATTGGAAGTTCTTCTGCATCCGTTATTGAACTGCACGTTGCATTGGGAACCAAGATCGAGTGTGTAGCCATTGAGCATCTTTTGTTCACCGATGGTATCAGCAGTCAAAGTGGGTTTTAGATGCAAGATGCCGTTTTGGACAAAGGAGTTTGTGCGGTTGTTGGTGTACCATTGGAATTCACCATTGCCACCACCTGCCAGAGTGTTGTCATGACGCCAGGCGTTTTGATCCAATTGGTTAAAGTCATCTTGGAACTCGAGGCAGTAGTTTGCGTACACTGAAACAAAGAAGAGCATGAAAGAGAGTTGTGGAGTGCGTTTTTATATCCCTTAGGGGTCTGGGTACCTGTGGAACACGTGGACATACCCTCGACATCACAAGATCAGAGATGGGTGGACCCATTGTCGAGGGTATCCTCGTCATCTTGTGCGGCAAGTTGTAGTTTCTTGAAAAGCAAGTCGGGATCAATGGAAGAATGTGCATCAAAAGTGAGTGTGTTTTGTGGTACGGTTGGAATGGAAGAATCTTGAATGGTTGTAGACTCTTGAATGGTACTATCATCTTGGGATGAGGGAAGTGCCAGTTCAGTGACTGTCCTGAACAAGACGGCATCTGCTATTGGATGCAGAAAGATCCAAACAGTCGTCATGTCGTAAATGTGCCAAATTTCTGTGCCAGATGCGGGTGTGCCATAGTATCGCTTGTAAATGGCAAAGCCAAGCACTCCAAGGGCTGTAATGGTATCCATCACTAAAAGACACACATTTGCCCTAAACATCTTCTTCAAATTGGATCTAATCTGTGTCACAAGCTGTGTCCTGCCTTCCTCTACAAACTTGACAAGCTTTGTTCTGCTGTAGATGCGTATCCTGTGATTCACCCACACAGCTTGCAGGAATTCAGCACAGAGACAAATGACATTGATTACAGCAAAGCATAAATACAAGAAGCGAGACTTTTGAAAGAGTTCTTGATCACTTGATTTTCTGAGAATGCCATAAATGCAAAAGTACAAGTAACCAAGCATGAAAATGAGCTCAATCAGACAGACAATGTGCTGCCAGTACTTGATTGTCCTTGAGCTGATGCCAGTAATAGGGTAAATGTGCTTCAGAAACTCCAACTCTGCGTAAAGGAATAACAAGACCCCAGTGTAGAGTAGAAAGTTGATGCTCTGTGCCAAGTAAAAGGATTCATGAAAAAAAGATAGTTGCTGCATGTAAATGTCCACTGCAAAGACAATCAGAGTGTAGTATAGCACAAACAGTGTCAAGTGTCGTAGCTTGCGAGTGTAAATGAATCCAGAGTGTACTCTCCACAGACACAGCAGTAGACTCACAATAATTGTGGATTGCAGCACTCTCAACGCAATTTCAGTCATTTGAAACGCGGCAAACTTTTCCATTTTTGGATGCTCTTCTTGCCACTCTTGACTCTTGCAAAACAACCACCATCTCAGTTGCAGATTGGTATCAAGAAACGCATTCCAGACAGCGAGTGCACCATCAAGTCTCAGAACGGAGATTTGTTGTCGATGCATTACACTGGATCGCTGTTCAAGGACAAGTCAGTCTTTGACTCATCTGTGGGGAGACAACCGTTTGACTTTACGCTTGGACAAGGCATGGTCATTCAGGGATGGGACAAGGGATTGCTTGGGATGTGTGTTGGAGAAAAGAGAAAACTAGTGATTCCACCACACTTGGGATATGGGGATGCTGGTGCTGGTGATCGTATTCCACCCAAGTCAACGCTTGTGTTTGAAGTCGAGTTGCTTGAAATCAAAAACAGACGCTCAGATCTATAAAGCACTGGTTTACTCTGGTCTGATGGATGCAAAGTAGGGGTGTTGCATGGCTTCGACAGTTGTCAGACGCTCCTTATGATCGTATCTCAACAGATGGTCCACAAAATCCAATGCCTCTGGTGAAATGTACTTTTCGTTGTCCTGGTTGACGAATTTAGTCCATGGCTTGCGTGGGAATCTACCATCAACCATGACACCGCTCCAAGACGTCGTCAAAGTGCTTGTCCAGTTCAATGTCGTACTTGTCCAAGTAAGCAAAGAGATCGTCTGTGCCCAAGACTTTGGCAATCACAACCAATTGGTCATAGTTGTCCTGGCCTGTGATCAAAAGTGGTACCGTGGAAGAATGGCTCCCTTCTAAAGATAATGGAAGCAAACATGCAACCCAGAGACCACATGTCCAACGAGTAATCGTATTCCTGGTAATCCACCAACAATTCTGGACCTTTAAAGTATCTCGAAGCCACTCTGACGTTGTAATCAGTGCCAGGATGGTAAAACTCTGCCAATCCCCAGTCAATCAAACGCAATTTGCGCTGCGTATGGTCAATCATCACATTCTACCATCAATCAAAGAACATGTGGTTTGACATCTCTGTGCATGATGCCCCTCGAGTGGCAAAAGTCCAATGCCTTGAGAAGCTCAAAGATGTAGTATCGCACATCCATGTCTGTAAAAGTGGGATACAACGTCTTGAAATCCTGATTGTTCACATGCTCAAAAATCAGTGCCGGTATTTTGGATACTGGGTCTCTCACAAGATCCAACAGCTGGATAATGTTTGTTCCACCACTCAAGTTCTGGAGAATCTTGACTTCTCTCTTGATCTTCTTCTTTTTGATTGGTTTGAGGACCTTGATCACACACTTTTGTTGGTTCTGTATGTTGATGCCTTCAAAGACTTCAGAGTACTTGCCCCTGCCTACTTTGCGAATGACTTCGTAGTTCTCTTGTGAGTTGTACTGCAAGTCAACGTTTTCATAGTCCCAGTACTCTCTGGGCATTTGCTGGTTAAAAGTGGCATAAATCCTGCTCATCACTCTTCTTAGCAACTGTGGGAAAGAAAAACGCGATTCGAGTGATCTCTCGACCAGCCTGATGCAACTTTGTGTCAAGAGATCGCAGAGTGCGTCAAGGGATTCCAGCGTGTGTCACTGCTGTGATCTGTCCAGAGTCACTCAAAGTCTGTCATGACACTCTACCACTCTGCTGATCTCCCATTACTGATTCCTTATTTTGACTTGCGAAATTTCACTTTTTTTCTCACTTTTTCTTTGCCATTCTTTTGGTAAGACACCGGGCATGTGATGAATACATTTGCGACTGCTCATTGATGATACAACATGTTGCCTTCCTTCTGATGCCATCCTTTGTCTAACAATAGGCCATGCAAGTGATGACTCTCCTATATCCGCTGGTCCGCTCAAGAGCTCGAAAGAGCAGAACCTACTTGATGATCAGTAGTATGGAATAAACTGCGAAAGCTGTCTGATGCAACTTTGCGTTCATCATGCTCGCTCATGAAATTGTTCAAGAGCTGAAGCCCATCATGAATGAAATTCTGATTCAGAAAGTGGGAAGAGACGACTTTGACTACACAAAGTTGGAACAGATCTTGCAAGACTGGATTGACGGCAACGAGCCAAAACTGCTGACTAAAATGCTCACTCATTTGAACAAATCCAGACCTAAACTCAAACGCAATCAGGATGCACCACCTGTGCCTGCTCCTCGTTCAAGACCATCGATTACAGAGCAATCGCCAACGTCAAGACATGGATCAATGGATCAGCTGCCGCAAGAGAGACCCAAGACGATTGCTGTAGATGTACCGCAAGAACGACCGCCTGTTCCTCTCAAACCACGTCCTCAGAGTGGCTACGAACTGCCACCAAGACTCCCAAAGCGGCCATCTGAGTCGCACTCTCTCAATGATTCTCCACAGCACTCTCAGCCAGAGTCTGCTCAGTCTACCCATCCAGAATCTACTCACTCTGTGCATCCAGAATCCACGCATTCTCCTGAACACTCTCCAGAACGTGAAATCTTGTCTGCACACGTACAGGAACCAGAAGAGGAAGTACAAGATCCAAAGAAACGCATTGCTGGCATGTTCCCACAACACGGTGCTTTGGGTCAATTGGCACAAGCGATGAAGCAAATCCACCACGAAACTGTTTATTGATTGATGATAGTCTCCAGTGCGTCAAAACTCCAAAAGTGGATCTCCTAGATCATCTTCGCCCACTAGGCAGCCAATGATTCCAATTGGTGGTGGTGTGCCACTGACATTCAAGAAGAAGGAAAACTCGACTTCTGGAGATGATAAGGCACTTGAAAAAGTACTCGATTTGACAACAGCAGGCCATTGATTGGATGAATCACTATCTACAACACAAGGATCTGCACGTTACTGACATTTCAAAGGATTTGGGAGATGGATTGCTACTCATCTATGCCATTGAAGTGCAATAATTGATTCTAGGAACGCCTCAAGACATCTGTTGGCAAATACAGCAAAAAGATCATTCTGCCAGTCCACAGAATGGACAACATCACAGTCTTTTTGCAATTCTTGGGCAAAAAGGGACTTTCTACTTCCTTTATCAATGCACAGGATATCATTGATGGCAACAAGAACAAGATTTTGTCACTGTTTCAGAGGATTTTGAAGCAATTTCCGATGGAGCGAGAATCGCCGCTCAAGACTGTATCTGAGCCTCTCCCCGATCCATCTGTCAAAGAGACTGTTGAACCTGTGAAAGAACCTGTAGCAGAGGTTGAGGCTGTCAAGGAGACGCCATCTGTTGAGGCTGTCAAAGAAGCAGCGGTAGACTCTCCATCTGTTGTTGATTCCAAGCCAGAAGAACCGGTGATTGATTCCAAGCAAGAAGAGCCTCAAGCAGAAACAGCGACACCTCATCCAGAAAGACCACAAACTGCTCCAAAACCACCAAAACGCACAGATACCAATGTTTAAACCTGCCATTCAATAAATAAGGTCTCGGACAACTCTCCAGATGCAGCATCTCAGACACAGTAGATTTGACAGTGTGATTTACTCCTGCTTCCAATGTCTAAAACTGCCCATCGAAACCCATGAATCCAGTGATCAAAAACAAGTAGAAATACTGCTTCTTCTCCAACTTGGAGCACCAATTCCAAGCAGAAGTCAATCTGCCATCAATACACGATCCAGCATCAAAGAAATTGTCTGCTCCAGAACCATCAAACGCATGTCTAAAGAAATCAGTCATGATGTCCTTTTTGGCTTGTTCAATGGATCCAAATGTCTTCTGGATGTATTCTAGTACATTTTCATCCTCGATCGTGTCCAGTTTCTGCAAAGTGGTTGTGATGGGAAGCAGGATTCTGTAGATCTGTGTGTACTTGTCAATGAACATCAGAGCATTTGGGACATTGTGGTCTCCCAAGTGGATGACAGATGATCCCACCCAGTAGCCAATGGATTGCTGTGCTCTCTGAAGGATCGTGTGCATGATGCGAGAGACTCTTGGTGGATGCTGGACTCTGTTCAAGCCCTGACCAGTGTCTCTGAGTCTGTATGGATTGGATTCTTCCAACAAATCGTCTTCTGCGAGTGTCCAGAGCATAAACATTTCTTGTTTGAGATTCAGTACCGTTCAAGACTTCTCTCCACAACGTAAGTGATTGCAACACATAGTGATACTGCTTCTCATGTCCATGTGATAATCTGGCACCTTCTCTTCCAGCTTGAATCGATAGATTTCCAAGTTGTGGATTCTTTGGATCAAAATTGGCTTTCAGGTACTGAATCATCTTCTCACATGGATCTCTGTTCGTTCTCAAAAATGCATTGTTGTCGCCAATCGAGTACAAGCATTGTTTGAGTAATTCATCTGATACTGTGGGAGTTTGGTATTTCCTTGACAACACTTCAATCGCTCGTTCTTTGCGTTTGATTTCTGCTTGGATTTGGTGTCTTGGTTTGCCTTCTGACAGAATTTCCATCGTTGCCATTTCAATCAGATCGTCGTTCAAGATTTCGACTGCGTTGCCTTCAGACAAGATCTGGTACACTGTCTTGATGGGTTTGACAACATTGAAACCCAAAAGTTGCTTGACTTCAGGCATCTGTGAGTCTTGAAGCATGTAAACCAACTTTCCATACGTCGATCGCATCTTTTCTGGATTCATGATCTTGTGTCTTCTTCCTAGTTCAAAGACTGTGCTGTAAAACTCTTGGTTGGATTCAAAATCACGATCTTGGAACAGTTTCTGTCCAGCTTGGTAATCTGCTGCCAACACCAATCCAGACAGAATAGAACACAGCTCTTTGATCTGAGACACGATTCTCTTTGACTTGGAAGAGTACATGAGAACATCAATCTTGTCAGTGTACTCGGATACGTTCAAAGCTGCTTCCAACAGTCTCAGAAACTTGCGTTCTTCAAACGTCAGACGCAGAGGAATGAACTTGGTGCGTTCAAGAACAGTCTTTTTCTGTTCTACAAACTCAAATGGCAAATCCTCTGCAACAACAGTTTCCACTTGCTTTTCGACTGTTTTCTGTTCATACTTGACCAACTCCTGTATCTTGTGCAGCTTTCTGGTGCCTTTTCTGTGCTGATGCACAAAGCACACTCTGCAAAATGCATCTCTGCAGTCGAGACATGCGATTTCTCGTGGTTGGTCTTCACACTCGACACAGCAGTTTTCTAGTTGTCGTTTGATTTCGATTTCTTGAATTTCATCCACTTGGTCGTCAAGTACTTGATGTAGTGTCGCCATCCGTTGGAAAGTGCAGTTGTATCTTTTTCTCAAATGTAGATCCTCACGTGACCTGAAAGCGCTGAAAAGTCGCAAACTGCTCAAATTTCACTTTGCTCAGAAACCATGTACAACGGCATCGGTCTACAAACTGCTAGAGGATCAGGTACAAATGGCTATGTACAACGCAACCTATCCTCCATCAAACCAAAACAATTCCACAGGAACCCAAACTATGACAGACCACCAACCAAACGAGAACCAGATCCAGAGATTATTGAACATGAGAAGAAGAGAAGAGTAGAGATTCAAGTTCTGGAACTTCAGGATCAGTTGGAAGAAGAGGGATTGTCTGAGAATGAGATTATTGAAAAAACAGACGCACTGAGACAGCAGTTGCTGAAAGATTTGCACAAGATTGTGATTAGGAATGAGCATCAGTCGCTGTTGGACAAGCAAAAGATGGATAGCAAGCTGCAGCGTGCGTTTGGAATTGAAGATGATTATGTGGAAGGCAGTGCATTTGATGAGAACTTTCAGGTATGTGTAGTGATTGTAGGAGCAGAAGCGGTTGAGAAAGCAGCAGGAGTGGGAAGAGAGGCAGCGCAAACGAGAGCTGCAGTCTCAAAGGCAAGACAGACGCTCTCCTGCTCCTCAGAGAAGATCCAGGTCTCCGCCAGTCAGAAGACCAAGAGATTCTCCAGCAAGAAGAGACTCCAGATCTCCTGTGAGAAGACCATCCCCTCCAAGAAGTGACTCCAGATCTCCTCCAGCAAGAAGAGTCTCAAGATCTCCTGGTAGAAGCGACTCTGAATCTCCTGCCAGAAAGAGAAGAGAAGTCTCTGAATCTCCTGCCAGACAATCAAGAAAGAGAAGAGACAGCTCTGAATCTCCAGAGAGAAGCGATCGCTTTAAGAGACCCCTCAGACGCTACTCTTCCTCTCCACCTCATCACGGCTTTCAAAGTAAATGACAGCCTTCCTTTAGGGAGTTGGCACCCAATTTCATATGCAACGCAATATACCCACTATAAGGGCAATGGTGCCCCAGTCCTTTCGGGTAAAGCTCTGCATTGTCTGTGTGCATGCTCAGTCACTGGTGTGCCTCTTCTGAAGCAGATGTGTTGCTCTAGTCCGCGGCACTGTTCCAGAAGTCGACCAAGGATGTTTCGCACAGCATTCGTCTCTGTTCACTGCCATGCCATGGCATTCACTGTTGGGGCAGTGCAGCACGGAGTGTATTGAAACATTGCAATGAAGAGTGTCTGTTCTTGATCACCGCAGCTTTACAGCGCAGCCATGCCTTGTGTTCAGCGTCATCTATGCATCAGTTGCATTCAGATGACCAGGCAGATTGGATGATTGACACAATTGCGCTGTTGCTCAAAAGTAAGGTGGCCATTCATTTTGAAAACCTCATTAAACTTGTCAAATCTTCCGATGAGCGACAAAAAACCCCGCCCCAAGTCGGCAGCACCAAAAAGACCAAACACAGCACCTGTAAGGCCAGCAAGTGCCTTTGGGCAAGCATCTGCCATCCTCATCAAGGAAGAACGACGCGCTTCATCTGCAGACACCAAGAAACCCCCAAGCTTTTGGCCCGAACGATTGCCACCACCTCAAAAAGGCCACGAACACTTGAGATACACTTCAGTCTATCCATGTTCTAGCAAACTCTTGGCTAAAAAGTGGGACGACCAAGCTCGTAAGAAACACATTGACAAGATCAAAACCATGAAGCCTGCGATTGACAATCAGCCACCACAGAAGCCATTGCATTTGATTTTTGGACGTGTCAAGAATCTGAATGAGCAAGGTTTTTAGATTAATGAGAGAGAAGCAAAAGAGAATTCAGAGGGAGAATCAGATACTGTTGGAGCGAATGACTCGCACGTGGAATGAGCAGGGACAGCACTCAAAGTCGTCAGTGTCTTATCACAAGACTGTGGCTGACTTGCAGCACAAGTCTGAAGCCAATCTGAGACAGCGACAGCAGCAAAAGGAGAAGATCCAGCAAGAGAATCTGGTAACAAGGTTAATGGTAGTTCCTGTATCAACGTGTGCAAGGCAAGAAGCCAATGTATGAACAAAAGCAGTGGCAAAAGGATCAAGAGGACCACCTGAAGCTTTTAATGAACATATCCAGGTTTCCAGAGATCTACCGGTCTCAGTACAGGCAAAAGGTCAAATAAACGAGTCTTGTAAGAGTGTATCCAGATTCACCATCAAACTGCCACTTTCTTCGACATTCTCAAACACGAGCATTGTTTGCTTGCAGACACGCTCCAGATTTGAAATTTCATGTCCTCCTGCTGCTCCTAGTGTTACAAGAGGTACGTATCATGCTAGCATTGACAAGACTGGCCATGTGCTGCTTGGTTTCAAAGCTAATGAGATGCTTGAGTGGTGATTGACCAATATCTTGGTAGCAGATCAGAGACAGTGTTTCCTATCATCAGATAAAGTACGTTGAGAATATCTTGTTGTGTTTGGTCTCCAGATCCAAATTCATGCTGCATCTTTTCACCCAACGCAAGAATTTCATCTAAATTCGTGTCAACATCCATCTGATCATCAGATTTAGGTCCGTTTGCTTGCAAGAGTTCAACATACACTAGACAATACAGTGACAAACGCAGGTTGTTGTCCAAGAGTGTTTGTGGATAAAACTCTTGGAGTTTTTCAATGGCAGATTGTGTTTGGTTGTTAAAGATCAAGTTGAGGATTTCTTGTCTTCTTTGAGCACAGCTTCCAGAGGGTTCATCTTCAAAAGTGTGTGGTATCTTGTCAAGAAGCATCTGAGCGCCTTTTGTGGATTGGTAGAAAGATTTGGCAGTTTCATGGTATCCAGAGTGAATCAGATACTCTAGAACGAGATCATTGACTGATTTGGGTTGAATTTGTTGAACAATGATGTTGTTCCACAATTTCATCTTTTCGTCTCTGTAGTACTGCTGAATGTCAAATCTGAAGGGTTTCTGTCCAAAATTGACTTCTACGACTTCACCTGGTGTCCTGAGACCCACAGAGGGGTAGAGATTGACGTTTGTTGGAATGTCTCTAAAGGCAACTCCAAGAAGCATGCCGTTTTTGGTGAATGAGACAGTCTTGTGTGTAAAGTTCATCACACATCCAACAACATCACCAGTGGTGTAGACTGGTCCGTAGTTCTTTCCAGTTCCAGAGCAAGCAAACGAGTGTCCATCGTCACCATGATATCCCCAACTCAGATCTTCCCATCCTTTCATCAACACAGATACCTGGTAGCCTGCCAAGAGGAACACTTGATCCCTGGAATCCAATTGCAATGTATCCATCGCGACCTTTGCTAATGACAGCGATTTCAAAGTAATAGATGCCACACTCTGGTGGAACAGGCTTATTTGCTCTCACACAGGCTGCATCAAAGTCTGTTTTCCCAGTTCCCTGATAAATCGCTCTCGTGTTTCCAGGGTTGAGTTCAATGTATTGTGACTTGTCTTTGCTATTCCAACAAGTGGGAAAGATGAGTTGCTTCTGTGGTTTTTCTTGTGTTTGCAAGAGACAGAATTTTGGGAGTTTCAAGAGATTTGGTTTGGAAATAGGTTGCAAGTACTCTGGAGTCTTTGTCTTTGTGGATGAGATTCTGACTGGGGTGTCTGATTCCTGTACAGGATCTGGGAGCGAAATTGTCATCACCGGAAAGAATCTCAAATTAGATTTATTCCTGACTGGGTGCACAACTTTGACAGATGAAGCCTTTAGACCATTGGGAAAAGGGTACATCTGGTGGTCCAACACACTTGATGTGCATCCAACAGTGACAGATGCCACACTCGATGCTTGGCTTTCCATCTAAGATCAACTACAATGCCATCAACATTATCCCCCTCTAGTCCACACGGACACTTGAACACCCAAGGATCATGATACTCCGTCTCAGATTCTGACTCTGACTCTGACTTTTGATACACTCTGTTCTGTCGTTCTTGTATCCTGTGTGCACGTTGCTCTGCCAGAGACATACTTGAATAATCTACCTTGCGCTTCTTTGGCAGTGTCCTTGAGCGTCTTGTTTCGTATCTAGGCTCTTCAAACATCCATTGCTCATACTCAAATTCTTGTGGTTTGACTTCTCGCGACTCCACAATCTCTTGAGTCTCTGGAGATTCAACCACATAGCCAGATTTGCGTGGTTCGAGTGGAATGGGTTGAAACTGAAAGCCTCGTTCCTCTCTAGACTTTTCCATCTTCTTCCGTCAAATGAGATACCATCAGTTGTTTGATCACGAGTGGGCCAGCTTGATCCACGAGATACGTGTATAAGAGTTGCTCTCTTGGATCGTCAGTTGCATTAAAATTCTCTGGAAACTGCTTCCACTCTAAAATAGTCCGACACTTCAAATGTCAAACAACATACCAACTCCCACTTGCCGTCTCTTTCCACATACAATCGATTATCATCAAACAGCCAGTAATTGTTCAGATGCCTATCACTCCCAATCGGATCCACACGCCAATGTCGCGCAATTTGTTCTGGCGTCTCCAAGACTGGTTTAAAGAGCTCCGGTCGATCCAGTTGCAGCTGACACAGAAAATACAATATCTCCACTCTTGTCTTGGGATCTAGGTCGCTGTATTGCATGTCCTTTGTAAACTTCATCTCCAAGCCTTGTTTGAGATATTCCTTTTCCAAGTATCCCAACCACATTCTAGGCACAATAAACCTATTTCTCGTAGCAAGTCGAAACATTTTGACATTCAAATCCTCTGTCCAGTCCAGGTTTTCCAAGAAATACTGTTCAAAGAGGTCAGTGTCGAACAGGTCTGGACTAAAGTGGTGAAAGAAGAGGTATAGAAACTGGCAGCATGATGGGAATTGCCACATTCCTCTGATCTCTTCAAGAGACATTCCACGCAAAGTTCTTTCCCCATTGCCCAATGACGGAATTCATCAAGAGGAAAAAGAGACCACAGTTGAAGAGAAAGCACTCTTCAGATGATGAACTTGTACTGGGAGTGCAGTTCAAGGCATCTGGAACAGCACAGACAATCGTAGAAAACACATCAACCAGGGTTCTGGAAGTGGATGACAACACTGACTCAAGAAAGGTGGAAGCCAAGGATGGAGAGTATCTGGGATTGTCCAATTACAAGGAATACATCAACAAGCGACCAGATAAGATGACAGTACATGCTGCTGGTGGCATCAGACCAGGACCACTCAAATCACAGGGCTATGTCAGGATATCATCCAGATTTGACTATGCACCAGATGTCTGCAAGGATTACAAAGAGTCTGGCTACTGTGGCTTTGGAGACTCTTGCAAGTTTGTGCATGATCGGTCAGACTACAAAACAGGATGGCAGCTTGAACAAGAGTGGGATGAGCAGCAAAAGAAGAAACAGGAGCGTGTAGAATACTTTGAGGTCCAATCTGAACACGATTCTGACGATGATCTGCCGTTTGCTTGTTACATCTGCAGAAAAGACTTTGATACTCCAGTCATGACCAAGTGTGGACACTATTTCTGTGAGCATTGTGCCTTGGAGCAGTATTCCAAGTCTCAAAAGTGTAAGGTCTGTGGACAGAACACACAGGGTGTCTTTAATGTCGCCAAGAACTTGATTGCTAAGATTGAGGACAAGAAGAAGAGGATGCAGCAAAAGGAGCAAGAGATTCTCCTCAAGAACCAGCAACAAGAAGAGGATCAAGAGGAAGAGGTGTAGGTCCACTCCTTGTTCTCTTTCCAGCTAGATCCATCCGAATAGTGCTCCTTCTTCCACACTGGCAATCTCCGTTTGATGTCGTTCATGATCCACTCACAACTAGTAAATCCATTCTCTCTGTGACTCGATGACACCAAGACAGCAATCGATGCCTCCTTGACACTGACAACACCTAATCGGTGTACAATTCCCACTCCCAAGAGTTGATACTTTTCTATCGCACTCTGAGCAATCTCATTCATGATCTTCAATGCCATGGGTTCATAGGCAGTGTACTCCAGATACTCGACACTCTTTTTGATCCCATTCTCAACAAAGTAGTTCCTCGTCGTCCCCACAAAGACCACTAGTGAGCCTTGTGTCTCTGTAGTGATTCTGGTTTGTAACTCATTCAAATCAATGGGTTCGTGTTGCAATTGACAAAACAACATCAAAAATCTCCGAAGTTTCAATGCCCGATCACAAAAGGACCTTATCTGAATCATCTGCCAATGGCAGCTTTGTAGATTATCACGACCATTCTCCAACAACACCAGAAGAGCTGCGTGGATGGTATTCACTCAATTGTGCTGTCAATGGCTTTTCAGCTGTTTCTCTGGCAGTGTTTATGCCACTTGTAACAGAGAGCTTTGCGACTTCTGTGGCTGTCCAAACACAGAATTGGAGTTTGAAATGCGACACGTCCATTGAAGGATACGACTGTATGATGCCTGTTGGTGGTGGATGGTACAACACTACAGATTTTGTCAAGTATTGTCATACATTTGCTGTTTTCATCGAATTAGTGCTGTTCCTGCCAATTGGCACTTGGGTATCGCGACTCATCTGAGGCAGATTTTGGTAACAATCGAAAACGACTCTTGGGTATCATGGGTCTTGCAGCTGCCCTGTCTTCCATCATCATTCTCGCTGCTTTTACTTACAAAGCAGTCGCTCTCGTCTTTGTCTGTTCGATTCTCATTTCTGTCTTTTACGGTCTGTATATTGTCTGTTGGGCTTCGTATCTACCCATTCTTATTGCTTACTCTCCAGGTGTCCGTGATCAAAAGAGCGACGTTGGACAAATCAGATTGTCTGAGAAGATTGCTAGTTTGGTGTCTGCCAAAGGACTGGCAAGTGGCTATTTTGCTGTACTGTGATTGATTACAGGGCACTTCGTTGTTGGTTCTGCTTCTTGGACTGGCTGCGTATCTAGGAGATGGACACGCTTATGGTCTGCCACATCAATACGCGTTGCAAATTGGTGTCGCATTCACTGGTGTGGTGTATATCTTGATCTACAACTTTTATGGCAAAACGAGACTCAAAGAGAGACCTGGTCCACCAGCACCCACTGATAAGAACTTTCTAGTGCTTGGGGTTGAGAGAACGTTTGAGACCGTGAGTCAGCTGTCAAAGCTACCACAGATAATGCTCTTGCTAGTGTCTTCCTTCTTTTCAGCTGCTGCTTACAACACCATGGCTTCCATTGCCGTCCACACTGCTCAATCTGTCTTGCACGTAGATACAGTCTACGTGATTGCGTGTGCAGTCATTGTCAATCTGTTTGCTGGTTTGGGATCTCTGTTTTTCGCTTGGTTCAAGCAGAGAGTCAATTGGTCTGAAAAGAAGCTGTTGATGGCCCTGAATCTCATCTATTCCATTGTGCCATTGTATATTATCATTGGATTGATGCCGATTCCGTTTGGTATGAAATCTGCACTGGAATTACCTGTCATTGGTGTGCTTCACGGTGCATTGCTTGGGTATCTTGACTCACAATAGTGCCACACAGTCCAATTACAGAGTCTTGCTCTGTGAATTGTACCCACAGGGTCTGGAAGCACAATACTTTGCCTTGTATGAGTTTACCAACCTCTTGGCAAACACCATCATGCCACCCATCGTCGATCAAGTCAACAAAGCAGCTGGAAACGAGCGATACGGGTTCATTCCCATCCTCTTGTGCTTTTACGTGTCTTACACTGCCATGAAGTTTATTTCAATCAAAGCTGGGATCCAACAAGCTAAAGTATTCTCCCCAGAAGAGCATTTCAGAGAACGACTAGCCAAGAAATTAGAAAAAAAGAAAAAGAAGAAGGACATCAAGATCAAAACCAGTTCATTCAGATTACAATCCATGCGACCCAATGATTCAAAAGGACCCTTGTCTGCCATGTTGAGTGGGATCATTGATGGCAAGAACTTTTTCCCAGAGACTTCAGATGAGAGTGATTCTGAGTCTAAAAGTGGACAGGAGTTGCAATCACCGACATCGATTGACAAGACGCAAAAGGAAGATGTGTCTCCAGATAAGATTGAAGAGATCAAAGAGACTTCGCAAGAATGAACAGATGAAAGAGTTTCACAGTGTGAATTTAAATGTCCATCATGGGAATTGACTCTCTGTCTGGCTCCTTCTTCTCTTGAAAGAGCATGGCTTGCTGCTTGCCTTTGAGTTCGTCTAGAAAGGAAAAGATGACAATAGGAGCGAGCATCTGAGCGAGAATAAACCAGAAGCTGGGTCTCAGATTGCCTGCCAGTGTTCTGATAGATCCTACTACTAATGGTCCAATCCAAGCAGAGCCCTTGTCAGTGACAGCATACAAGCCAAAGAATTCAGCCTCGTAACCAGATGGTAGCATTTCAGAAAACAAGACACGGGCAGTGGATTGTGTTGCACCAAGCAGCAATCCATGGTAGATGGCAAGTGGTACAAGTTCAGCAGTGTGTTTGAAGAAGAAAAGTCCATAGAGCGGCAAGAGTGAATACAAGCCTGCTTGCACAATCAACATCACTCTAGTTGTGATTCTGATGCGATGCTGAAGCCATGTGAAGAATAAGGCACCAATGCCAGAAAACAATGGAACTGCAATGCCAGCTACCAAGAGGAGGAGTTGGGATGCTTGTAGTTCTACTTGAGCAAACAGAATGGCTGTAGATGCAATGGTGTTGAAGCCATCTGCGTAAATGAACCTAAAGTCAAATCGAGTACCAGCCCAAGAGAAAGACAAACAGCTGTGGGATCTTGGAAGCTCTCTTGAGAGTGTGGTAGAACTTGATCCATGAAAAGAAGATGGATTTGGATGGCAGTGGTGGTCCTGGTCTGTCAACCACTTTCTTTGACGTGTACAATGACAGCACAAACAGTCCCCAGATGGCTGAAAAAGCAACACCTATTTGCAAACCGTAGGTCTCTGGCAGTCCCATTGAAGTCCAAACACTCGCACTAAAGACGATTGAAATCAGAATGCCAACACACAGATGCAACAGAGAGGGAACTATAGACCAAAATACAGCAAGACTAGACAGTTGGTTCCCCACTCGCTCTGATACTCGTGCTCGTGCTTTAGGATCTGGGTCATCTCTCACTTGCAACACATCTGGATGGTTTCTGGTCAAGAGAGGCAGAAAAGAGCCAGAAAAGACAAACGAAGTGGCAGATGTGATACCAGTGATCATGGAAATGAGAAACCCAAGCCACCAGAGACGATACGTGACAACCAAAAGCGTGCAAGTGCCTAGTAGACAAGTAATGTATCCAAACAAGAGCATCAACCGCTTTCTCCCACTGCCATAGTCAGCAAACGATGATACAGTCACAAAGCAAAAGAATTGCAGAAACACAGACAACGAAGTCGCAAAGAAGACCAATGTCGTTGTTGGAACGTGAATGGCACCAATAGGAACTTGACAGTCGTAACCTGCCTGTGTTGTGTTGCAAGGGACACCAAAGTCCTTTGATTCTACGGCGTTATGTGCTGCAAGACTCTCATTGATGATTGGGAAAAAGATTGCTAGACCAGCAATGATATATCCCTCGACAGCAAAGCCATAGCTGTACCATCCCCTGATTTCCGACACTGTTTGTGCGGATTCCTTGTTTTCGGGCATTTGTCAAAGCCCTGAATGTATCGCCGCTGGGGGTTTCGGCATGAATTTAGCCGCTAGCTGTCTCTCATCCATTCTTGACCAAAGGGAGATTCCAATGCTGCAATCTCTACCCACTGGTGACAAAATCCATTTGCATACCCTGAAATACCAAGAAAGAAAAATCATTCGAGGATCCACAGGCATTTAAAATCCATCAATAACACTTGTACAGTCTTGAAGCACTCTTGAATAGTTTTTCCAACAATCTTGGTCCTGAGATGTGTAGTCAACAGTCACAGGAGGGCAGCCAGTGTGAGAAGGATTAGAAGGACAGCCACTCTGAGATGGATTAGTATTGCCGCCATCTACTGATGTGTGTCAGATCCCCTTCTGGGATCCCAAACAGGAGGTGGCTCATCGCGATCGGATCAAATCCAAGAATATAAGCCAATGCAGGCCCTGCAGAAATTACAAGTTGGATTCAACACTACAGCACTGGAACCGAAGACTGTTATGCTCTAGAGTTGGTCCTACAGAGTCTGGACAGAAATACAACATTGGAAACTCGACGACTGCTTTTCGACAGTCCAGAGACTGGAATTGGAATGTACAAATGGAAAATCATCAGTCCTTTCAAAGGCCCAAAGTGGTGGACAAGTATTCCGGAACAGGGTATTGCTTGAAAAGTGGCTACCTTTTGTTCAGAACTCGGAGGCCTATTTTTGTGTGCTATCGGCCTTTCATTTGATTACCCGAAGGTCAAGTGTCGGCATTCGGCTTTTGTTAAAAGTCAAGAGAACGCCGAACATTCAAGTGCATCGAGTATGGACTATTGTGCTGCCACATGCATGACAAATCATTGCTTGATACTTTAAGAAAAGCGCACTGCCTCGCTCCTTTGAGAAATCCTATTTCAGTGCTACCAAGACACAAAAATGGATCCATTGAAGATGATACAGTATCCCTGTTGCCGAAATGAGTTCTATGAAAGACCGAGAACCAGTTTTCGAGGAATTTTCGGCAATTCGCGCGGTACTGACTTTCCCCCTTTTCCGTATGCTCATGTCACAATCAGAAAGTGTGACACCATGTCTGTCGATAGTGCAGGAACCGGTCTGTGGACGCATGTCTGGATACACATCCGCAGGGACCCGGCCTCTCGATCCGATACTCATGTGCTTCCATTCATCATAGTGTTAAAGTAGACTTTACAGAGCCAGTCGCTGACTATTACAACTACATCTTAATTCTCAGGCTTTACACAGAGTATCGCGGTTAATGGTAGAAGCGGTATCCCAATAGAAGAGGCCGAACCAGTACAAAAGCGACGCAAGACTAGAATTTTCATGAAAGGGAACACTGTTGCTTGTTGCCAGTCGCTGCACAACGAATTCAACGAGTACGGCTATTATTTTGTCTTTCAGGATCTGGGAATCAGCACCACAGGCAGATTCCGTCTTTATTGCCAATTGTATCACATTGGCCACTCCAAACCAGTGTGCGACACACTCTCATCGCCTTTTGAGATATTCTCTGCAGGCAAGTATCCAGGTCTTAGAAACTCAGGGCCTCTGATGAAGGCCTTCAAGGACCAAGGCGTTCAGTGTCAATATCACCAGCTTTTGTAAACTATATCTTATTCGATTATTTCGGTGCTGCCGCTTTTGTCAATCATTCGACCGACATTCCACAATCCGAGACTTGCAACTTAGTGCGTGCTCTCTAATATTCGTTTGCTCGGGACTGGCCGCTCCTGACGTAACGGGTGTGGGCGCCGAGATCGGGTCACGAGAATTCAATGCCATTCATGAAAGTGTAGTATTGTTACAAGTGGCTGTGACTTGTTAGACGAGGTATGCTCCATGAAAAGCACTCACATACTCTCTCGTTGATTTCTTGGTTTTCTCCAGTGTGAGACCTTGTCTGTAAGCCACCCAGAAGCAAAATGTATGCATGGATGGACACTTGCTTTCACCAGGGGCCTTTTAGCAGATTCTAAATGCGTTTCTCGGACTGCACCAGTTCAACAAACACGACGTCCCACAGATCCAACAGCTCATGTATACACAGTCTATTGGGATACTCTAGGGCTCCATGAAAATGTGCCAGGTGTGTGGATGTAGTGGACCGCAAGTGCCGCGCACTTTGATGGATGACTTGAGCCAGGAACTCAGTTTGCTCAAGACGGAGACCAACCATAATCACTGGAGAGCTAGGATACATCAAGCACTCAGTTGTTACATGTCTATCAAGTACTTTCAACCACTCACTGATCAGTTTCTTGCACTCGTTCGTTCTGATGAGGAACTGGACAAGATACTGTGGTGTATTCACTTGAGAGGACCTATTCTGGATGTGGTTCAAGTACCGATTGAAAAAAGGATGGATTTCATTTTGGAGCCGCTTTCTGGAGTTTGATGGCAGTTTCTGTCTGTTTGAGGACAACCAAAGGTTGATGGAGGTCTCGAAGTGTGTCTACAAATCCAAAACTAGAGATAAACTGCCACTCTGGGCCATTCAGGATATGGTGCCAATGGAAACAGGACATTCTGCCTCCGCATGACCACCACTGGTGTGATCCATGGTAGTATTTGAGTGTCAGCAAGCTGAATACAACAGCACAAGTTGCAGTGATGATCAAGACAGTCTTAAGTTCAAGTGGTTGGATCTCAAACACAGTCTGGAAGCCATACGCTCTTGTGGATTGTGGATCTGGTGTGCCTAGCTGAGATGCTACTGTGAACAACACCCGTTCGACAGCTCTTTCAATCTCTCGTTGTTGAGAACCAGAAAACAGCGTAAAATCAACAATGGATTGGAAATTAGTGGTTGCTTTGGCAAGAATCTGTGTAGAATCAAACAACACACTTGATTTCCTGTCATTCGGTTCTTGAAACACAACAGATGTCTGTGGTTGGTTCACGCCAAGGGGATTGGACAAGATCATTCTGCCTTGGAATGTCTGCCATTGACAGAGTGTACCACTGGGTCCACCTGGGACAATAGGAGTGCCGTCTTTGAACAGAAACAGCACATAGCCGTAGTTTGTGGATTGTTGATCGTTTCCAGTCACGGATCCAATCTGTGTCTTGGATTGCTGCGTCAAAGGCACAAATAAAGTGCTGTTAGACCAAGATAATGCAATACTAGTCTTTTGAAACAACAGATTGCCATTGTCTGTTGGTGTCCATTGCATTCCTCTTGTCGTTGTGATGATTTGTGCAGGGACATTCACTGAACAATTCACATACACACCAAACGAATACAG
The DNA here is from genome assembly GCA_025526955.1 of Gorgonomyces haynaldii. Lineage (NCBI taxonomy): Eukaryota > Fungi > Chytridiomycota > Chytridiomycetes > Rhizophydiales > Gorgonomycetaceae > Gorgonomyces > Gorgonomyces haynaldii. Next base: position 291,812 of record JAHLJY010000021.1, on the reverse strand, counting down.
TTCTAGTCTGTAAGCAGATGTCAGGTTCTCTGGGACCATAATGCGCCACTTGTCTGCTGTGACATTAGAAACATACTTTGGAATCTGACTCACAAACCAGCTACTGATCAGATCCGATGATTGAAATGCATTTTGAAGATCTTGGCCATCTGCCAATCGAAAGCTATTGAACACATTGGGTTGCGTTACTTGTCGTTCTAATCGCTGGATGGAATTGAGGATATTTGTTTGTGTACCAAGTGTATCCATCAAGAGATTCAAGCCAACGATCAAGAGTGCATTCAAGAAGCCACTGGTTTTGAAGAACGGAAGGACAGATTCAGCAAAACTCAAAGACGACAAGTCAAAGATGCGTCTCGGAGTGGATGTAGAATATGCCAGTGTGTACTGTATGTTCTCGTACCACAGTAGCTGTAGGATGCAAGTGAAAGCACCGAGAATGGGAGTGTAAAACAGAAACGAGATCACAGAACCAATGTATCTGGCCGTGTCGAGACTTTCATAGACTGGCAACAGATGCTTTGGAAGGACATAGACTTGATAGAACACAAACAGGAACAATCCAAGACAGAGCTGGAGATGAGATTGCAGGAGCTGGCGTTTCACAAACTGCTTGTCCCATTGACTTTCCAGCAGTAGATTGTCTTGTAGATTGAGGATGGTTTGCTTCATGGCAAAGTGTGCCGCATCGGAGTTTGATTTGACTCCGATCGAACTTTACAATTGTGATGGATGAGACAGATGCGTTGATGGGTCAGCCAACGATTGGAAACTACTTTCTTGGCGTCAATGGACCAAGAAAATACAAAGGAGATGAACCCACATCAGATTTAGAACTCAAAGGATGGTATTCGTTTGGGGTCGCGATGGAAGGCTTCTCAGTGCTTGGAATTGGGATATACTTTCCACTCGTACTAGAGTATCTTGCTTCGACGGTTGCCGTTGATGCTCAGGACCATCTCAAACCGTGTTCAGTGGAAACGGACAATTGTGTGGTCAGATTTGGGTTTGCTTACGTTCCAACAACCTCAGTCTTCTTCTATGCAACCACTCTTTCTGTCTTTTGTCAGTTTCTGCTGTTTGTGTCGCTGTCGTCGTTGGCAGACCACGGCAATTACCGAAAACAGCTCCTGCTTGGATTTGCTTATCTCACTTGCTTTCTGGGTGTGTTTATAGTGTTTGTGACCAAACCAAAGCACTGGTGGTTTGCTTACTTTGTCTACATCTTCTCCAATATCAGCTTTGGTGCTGCATTTGTGTTCTTTTACTCTTACACACCCATCTTGATCAGAAATCATCCATTGGTGTTGCAGGAAGAGAATGGACAAGCGTATCAGCAAGTGTATGACAAAATCGGTAACGAAATCAGTGGCAATCAGTTTAGATATGGATATTTTGCAGCTGTGATTCAGTTGTTGATTGCTACTGCATTTGCGTTGCTGTTTGGCGATGGTCAGGAATATGGACTGCCATCTTACTATGGATTGCAGATCGGCATTGCATTTTCGTGTGTTTGGGGCTTCTATGTCATGTACAAGTACACGAGACCATTGCTGTTGGAGAGACCTGGACCACCATTGCCGCAAGAGGATCATTTTGCAGTCTATTCATTCAAGAGACTGTATCAGACACTCTCTAATGCTTCCAAACTGCCAGAACTGTTCAAGTTTCTCATTGCTTGGTTCATTTACTCGGATGGGTTTGGTACCATTGGCACAGCAGCCATTCTCTTTGCACAAACAGAGCTCAACGCCAATCAGACACTCCTATTAGGTGCTGGCATCATTGTTCCACTGGCAGCTGGTGTGGGTAACTACTTTTGGAACTGGCTGCAGCTCAAGATTCAGTGGACCACAAAATCCATTCTCCTGTTGCAGATGGGATGCTACATCTTGTTTCCGTACACTCGATGACTGTAGGATCTATTCAGTGTTGTATCTGAAGCATGCCAATCAGATTCTTGGACTGGCATTTTATCATGGCTTTTTATTAGGTGCCACACAGTCATCCTGCCGTGTGCTGTTCAGTGATCTTGTGCCTCCTGGTCTAGAAGCAGAATTCTTTGGACTGTATGAAATCACAGACAAGGGTTCTGCTTGGATTGGACCATTGGCAATGGGACTCATCAGAAACTGGACAGGCAGCCTCAGAAGCTCCTTGTGGTTCTTGGTTGTCTTTCTAGGACTACCAGTTCCATTTATTCTCTTCTTGGATCCCAAAAGAGGCAAACAGCAAGCAATCAGTTTCGTTTCAAAGCAAGTCAATGTCATTCAATCAGTTCCATTGGAACCAGTCGAGATTGAGCTTCAATGAATCAGGATCTTGTTCTTGTTCACATAATCCAGAATTTCTTGTTTGTTGTATTGAATTACGTGGCTTGTGCAGTCCATGTTTCCAGCACTGATCCAGAATCTGTTATGTTTGAGAATAATCTGTGTGGCAAATTGGATCCTGTCTCTGTTGCTGATTGGAAGTGTGAATTCTGGAGACCGATACACTTTCCACTCCTTTTCTTTCTTGAGAAGGACAAAATAAGTGGTGTATAGATTAATGGTGAGTTCCTGTGTGGCTAGTGGATGTGGCCGTTTTGAGTGTGCCAATCCAAGCAAAGTATTTGGTTCAATCTCGATGAATGGACTTGACCCAGAGATCCTGAACGTATCTTGTGTAGGTTCCACAGTCTCTTGTAAAGACTCTGTTGAGAAGACTGTGTCTCCAGTGTCTGGATTGACTCGCACCATCTGTAGAGGAGAAAGAGAGTACACAAACAACAGATCTTGCTCGCCTTGAGGAACATGCATCCAGTTCTTTTGCGGCTTGTTGAAAGACTGGATCTCCACCGACGGTCCAAAGCCTTGGTCAAAGACTTGTGTGATGAAATGTCTAGGTACACCGCTCTTTTCACGCACAGTCAACAGAAACAAGCGATTCTTGTCTCTAATCCATCGTGGATCTTCATGTCCAAAGTGGTAAGGGCCATCTCTTCCCAATCGCTGGTTGGAAAGTCTCTGTGTGATTTCAATCTTGTTTCCATCCAGTTGACCAATCACCACACTCGACAGTGCTGGTCTCAGTAGATTGTAGAGTGTTCCTACAGTACCCATGAATCCATTGCACTGAGATCTCGTAGATTCGCGTGCAGCAACGTAAACTTGATTGTTGTGTTCGATGATGCTGGGATTCCAGTAGTAGCATCTAGATGTACATATATCTTCATCTGGAATGTCTTTTGTGTAAAAGAACACCAGATCTTTGACATTGCTTTGAAATTCAAGTGGCGGGACGAGTGTGTGGCTGTTGAGTGCCATGTAGAAGCTTTGCAAACACATGAGACTGATCAGTGTGAGGAAAAACAAGATGAGAGTGAGTTTCTTGCGTCTCTTGAATCTGAGTTTCATTCGCGGAGTTTGCAAAGTCAGGTGTCTTCGTAGTCCATTCAAGCAGTCTTATTGAGACTCAATAAATAGTTCATGCACAGAGTGGGGTACTCTTCTAGAATAATGAAAAAGAGAGATCGGATTCGCTGGTCATACACAGACTCTTGGATACTTGCGGCAGCCTTGAAATTGTTATCTGTAGACCCTTTTTGAAAGCGATCTCGAACAGCCAACGGAATCAATTTTAGAAACCTCGTGGTCGCACAAAGTTTCATTTCAGGTGCCACCTGCATTATTTGACCCACAACCGCCGCAGGTTTTCTTCCACACTTAGAACTAGATGATTTTCTCATTGCTCGCTTCCTCTGTGGCTGCTGCTCCAGCAAAGTGTTATGTCACTGTCACGGCTGCTTCTACCACCGTGCCTACTACCACCACTTCTACCACTGCCACTTCTGTCCCAACCCAGGCTGTTCCAAAGAAGGTGACCATCCTCCACACCAACGACATCCACGCTCACTTGGACCAATTCAACAAGGGCGGTGTCGATTGCACTGAAAAGGACTTGGCCAACAACAACTGCTTTGGTGGTTTCGCTCGTATCAAGACTGCTGTCAACCAAATCCGTGCCAACAACAAGGACACCATCTTGCTTGATGCCGGTGACTACTTCCAGGGCACTCTGTTCTTCAACTTTTTCAAGGGCGAGCCTCTTGTCAACATGTTGAACGAGCTTGGCTATGATGCTTTTGCCATGGGTAACCACGAATTCGATCTTGGTGAAGAGTACCTCAACACTTGGTTGAACAAGCTCAAGGTGCCAATCATCTCCTCCAACATGGATTTGTCCAAGTCCAGAATGAAGGATGCTCCAGTGAAGCCTTACGTGATCATTCCAAAGTACAACCTTGGTATCATCGGTTTCATTACTCCAACGACTGGTGATATCACCATCGACACCAAGGACATTACTTTCAGCGATGCTGTTTCTCCAGTCCAAAAGTACGTTGATGAGCTCCGTGCGAAGGGAATCAAGCGCATTGTTGCTCTCTCCCACAATGGCTACTTTGAAGACCAAGCTGTTGCTCAGAAGGTCTCTGGCTTGAACGCCATCATCGGTGGACACTCCCACTCTCTCTTGATCAACAACAACACTGCTGCCGTTGGTCCTTACCCAACTGAAGTCATCAGCAAAGATGGCAAGAAGACCTACATTGTCCAAGCTTACAGATACGGCAACTATCTCGGCAACATTGACTTGGTCTGGGATGACAAGGACGAATTGGTCTCTGTGAACGGTACTCCATTGCTTTTGGACCAATCTATCCCAAGAGACAATGCTACTCAGGCATTCGTTGACAAGCTCCGTGCTACCTTCCAGCCATTGGTGTCTGAGACCTTGACTGTTGCTACTGCTGACTTCAAGCAGTGCACTGCTGGTGTTGAATGCCCACTTGGCAACGTGATTACTGACTGCATGCTCACTGAAAGCATCGGTGACTTTTCCTGGAACAACGTTGGTGGTATCCGTGCCCCATGGTTTGCTGGCAACGTGACCACTGCTTCCGTCCTTGCTACTCTTCCATTCGGCAATGTTGTCGCTTCCTACAAGTCCACTGGTAAGGAAGTCTTTGACGTCCTTGTCGGTGTTGCCACTGGCATCAACCTTTCCACCAACAAATCCATCATCTCCCCACCTGTCTTTGGCGGTCTCCGTTACAAGAAGCTGTCTGCTGCTCCATACGTCTCTGATATCACTATCGGTGGAAAGCCATTGGATCTGACCAAGACCTACACTGTCCTCACCAATGACTTTACTGCTGGCGGTGGTGACAACATCATTGCTCCAACCAAGTTTGTGCCTGGTGATGTTTTGGCTGATGTTGTTGCTCGATGCATCAAAAAGAAGCCAACCATTTCTCCAGTGACCGATGGTCGTGTTGCATAAATTACTCTTCTGCACATGTTCTCTCTTTGTGATCTTTTTCTCTGCGTGACTTTCCCAATTTCCAGAAATGCAAGCCATCAACGAACAATTGAATCAACTCACTGATGCTTTGAAACCACAACTGCAAGTGATTGCCAAGGCTCTGGAACCATTGCAACCTGTACTCCAAGAACTCTCAAAGCCCATTCTTGGTCCATTCAAGGGATGGCATGTGTTGATTCTCATCTTTTACATCTTTTCCAAAGTGTTTGAATCAGGAACAAAGGCAAATGCGTCACATATTCTGGTCAAGGACGAAAAGGAATGCTTGAAGATCAAAAAGGAGATTGAAGACGGTGCTGATTTTGGTGAATTGGCAAAGAAGCACTCTACTTGTCCATCTGGAAAGAACAAGGGATCTTTGGGTGAATTCAAGCAGGGACAGATGGTGCCAGAGTTTGACAAAGTTGTTTTTGATCCAAAGACGGTCATTGGACAGGTTTATGGACCAATCAAGACACAGTTTGGATTCCACTTGATTCTCGTGAATTCTCGCAAGGAGTGATCTCAATACAGATCTCTGCTCTATATTTTCTAGATGTTCAAGTGAGATCTCATCATGTCAGCACTGTGGTGGAGACTTGGTTCTTTTGAGAAACTTGTAGTGCCAACTGTGCCTTTGGTGTCCTCAACGAACATCCCTGCATGGTCTTGAACATGAGTGTGAGTGACATTGGATGGAACGAAACCAATGTAACAGTCATGCAGTACCAAGCTCTGACTTCCAAGCTGTCATAAGACAGCATCCCAGACAACCAGATTGAGAAAATGACAATGTCCAACAAAACCATGAAGATCAAGTATCTGACTTGCATTTTGAGTGACTCTTGCTCCTTGGCAGCTCTGGGAGACTCCTTCTGGAACCTGTAGATGCTCCTGAGAAGGATGATGGCTGTGCCATTGTCAACGATAATACACACAGCCAGAAAGACAGCTAGTGATCCTACACACAAATAGTAGTAAGTGTAGCCAGAAATAATGGTCATCCCAAAGGCAGCTGTGTTGACGAGGAACAGGATTGTGAGCAATCCTCTAATGATGTTGATCCAGAGACTGGGGATGAGAGTAATAGACTGAAAGAGACCAAGAAAGGAAGCTTGACACATTTCTATCATGAAAACAACAGCGGAAACGGCCCATCCACCAACACGCACCATAATACTCCCTAATTTGGTCGCAGAGAGCTCATGACCATTCAAATACATCTGCAAATCAATATCCAGATGTATACTTTCACCAAGCTGAACAAGGAAGCACAATATCACGATGACTTTTAGAATTGGCTTCATGCGTGTTGGCCTGAACCAGTTGTCATCAAATAGCTTCCAGATGACAGTCAGAAACAAGAGAAATGTGATACCCTGAACACAGTATAGAATTTCGACAATTGCCATCAAAGAATGACATCACCATGTCCATTTGTTGTTGATGTTGGGATCTCAACACTCTTGTTTCTTGGAGCTGTGTCTGAGACCATGGCAGTCTGACAGCCATCATTCAGAACCAAGATTTCAGTGGTACTTGATCGTATCTGTCATACACACCAACTTGCCACAAACATACTCTGATTCAAGCAGAACTGTACAATGTCTGATGGCACTCCCTTTCTCACATGATAGATTCAAGCGTGTCTCTTGAACACATTCTTTGATCGCTACTTCACCAACACCTATCAGTTGGTATAACAGCAACACAGAAGCTCGCTAGATACAGCTAGAGTTCCAATGGACACGCTGGACATACAACATCTGTGGAATTGACATGTCCAATGGATTTATGTCAATGCTGTTCTGGAATCCACCAATTCAGTTGATTGCAGAGCTGCAGATCTCTTATTTTTGCGTTTGGGGAGTGAGATTGTTTGCATTCCTTTGTATTGGATGGTAAGCAGAGATGGATAGAGCAGCACAATGGCTTCTTGTACGTCGTAGTAGATGCGATCTGTTTGGGAAGAGAGGCGGTATAGTGTCCAACAAACTACACAGCCAACTGCTAAAGCACAGGAAAACACAAGATACACCAGTTGCTTCAAGAGTGGTTTCGTGTCTGTTGCTCCCTTTTGGTACAGAAAGACACATACAGAGACAAACAGCAACACTCCCAGTGCTATAATCACGAGACTGAATGTCCATAGCTGGATGGCGGCACTTGTGATGTAAAACATAGACTGCCATTCCAAGATTGGCTGATTCTGGACAAGTGCAGCCAATCTCAAGCATTCTGCGACCAGAGACACAAGAAATGTCAGTGTTGCCAATGCAATGACATAATACAGGTGATATGTAGTCAAGAGTGACACAGCGCCAAACAAGAGTGTGAATCTGGTCCAGACAATGACAGTTGCATAGATGACAACATTCAACAGCATCTCTTTGGCTTGATCCAGTAAAATGGGTTTGCTATTCAAGGATTGATACGTGAAGACAGTCACCATTGCTACAAAGCACAGCATCAGATAGCTTTGAAGCATGATTTTGGTCCTGTGATGAATGACCCAAGCATCTACGTGGAATCTGATACACACAAACAGAAACAGTGTAGCAACGACAAACTGTATCGCACTTAAGACAATCTGATTCAGTTCCATGGAAAACGCGTCATGTCATCAAGATTGTCGATCGCTGCTGTGTTGCTTCTGGTATTGCTTGTACTTTGGGAGTAGGGTTCTTCTTACCTAGTGGCAAGGCACACTCTTGGATGCCTTTGAATTCAAATGCTGCTGCCAAAACATGCAAGTGAGACAAGGCAGCAGCAGTCTCAATCATAAACGATCCCAACTCTCCCTGGACAAAGAGCCATCCAATCGCAAACATCTACCATCAAGAAGCGTACTGAAAAGTAGATCCACAGATTAGACAGTTGAACAATAATGTACACCTGCTGTCTCCTGAAGGGTCCCAAGTCCTTGACTGTCTTGAGCGCTGCGAAACGCGTCAGACACTGCAAGATGTGAATGCTCACAAAACTACTCACTATGGTGATGACAGTGTAGAAAATGGTGACAGAGAGTGAGTACATCAAGTAAACAGTGGGTGATAGTTCGAATGTTCCAGATCCTTGGAGCACCCACAGCAACATCAGGATTGTGCTGATCACAAACAGCAAGAGCAAGACTATCTGTGTGATTCGAATGGTGTAGTGCTTGAGAGGCGAAATCGATTGAACAGTCTTGAGAAACAACAGAGAGCCATAGACAGAGAACCCAAGCAGAAAGTGGTACACAAAGACTGCCACTCGCACAAGGAATGCATTAGACTCAAATTGGTAGTAGATGGTCATCGTCACGGCTTGAGACAGGAGCGAATACAGACACACGAACTTCAGATACAGTGCCACTTGGCGGTTTCGAATCCATTCACGAAAGAAGAGCAGATACAGGGTCCATACAGTCCCGACGACACTGATTACTTCTGCCACCAATCTGATCCAGCTCAGCGAGGATGCTTGCATCGCAAAGTGACGTCACATCTGTCACTGTCGTTTGACAGTCTTTCATTGCTCAGTTGACACATCTGTCAACACTTTTGACAGCCTTTCATTGTTATCCGGCACATCTGTCGCACTTTTGACAGCCTTCGATGCTCAGGCGGCAAATCATGGGAGCACGTGCAACTCAGATGACCTCTGTAGAAAAAAAGACAGTAGACCAACAGTCAGAAAAGAGTCATCCAATACAATTGTGGAGATGAACAGAATCGATGGTATTTTACTGAATCGATGCTCGCGCACTTTCTCTCATCTTCATGTCTGGTGTTCTCTCGATCGTTCCTGCTGGAGTTATTACTGGCGACCATGTTCGGTAGATGATCTGATGTTAGCAAGCTCTTTTTGTACGCACAAGAGCACGGCTTTGCCATTCCAGCTTTCAACTGCACTTCGACATCCACCATCAACGCAGCACTGGAGGCTGCTCGTGATGCCAAGTCCCCTGTCATCATCCAGTTTAGTCAAGGAGGTGCTGCTTACTTTGCCGGAAAAGGACTTGCTAACGGAAACCAGGAAGCATCTATCGCTGGTGCCGTTGCTGGTGCTCACTACATCCGTAGCATTGCCAAGTTGTACGGCATTCCAGTCATCATCCACTCTGACCACTGTGCCAAGAAGCTCTTGCCTTGGTTCGACGGAATGCTCTTGGCTGATGAGCAATACTTCAAGACACACGGAGAGCCTCTTTTCTCTTCCCACATGCTTGATCTGAGTGAAGAACCAAAGCACGAGAACATTGAGATCTGTGTCAAGTACTTGGAACGCATGGCCAAGATCAACTGCTTCTTGGAGATGGAAATGTTTTGATATTGACAATAGTGGTATCACCGGTGGTGAGGAAGACGGTGTCAACAACGAAGGTGTCGACAATGCTGCTCTTTACACCCAGCCAGAGGATATCTGGGACATTTACACTGCCTTCTCCAAGATCACTCCAAACTTTACCATCGCTGCCGCTTTCGGTAACGTTCACGGTGTCTACAAGCCAGGAAACGTCCATCTCCACCCAGAATTGCTTGGCAAGCACCAGGAGTATGTCAAGCAGAAGCTTGGCACTCCGGGCAACAAGCCTGTGCTCTTTGTCTTCCACGGTGGCTCTGGTTCTTCTCCAGAAGAGATCAAGACTGCTGTTGGCTTTGGTGTCGTCAAGATGAACATTGACACTGACACCCAATGGGCTTACTGGGACGGTCTCAGACTCTTTTACGAAGCCAAGAAGGGCTACTTGCAGGCTCAGATTGGTAACCCGGAGGGTGCTGACAAGCCAAACAAGAAGTTCTATGATCCTCGTGTTTGGTTGCGTGAAGCTGAAAAGGGATTTATCAAGCGTGCTCACACTGCCTTCCAGGAACTGGGATCTGCAAGCAAGTTGTAAACCTCAATTCACACTGATTTTTTTGACTGATGGTCTTCTCGTTGCTCCAATGTCCTGAGAATCAATGGTGGCTCTCACTGGCAAGTGTAGAATCTCCGATTCAGACACAATCTGGATCTTGTCATCAATCTTGATCGAATCAGTTGTGTCTGGACACTTGATCAATACTCGCAACTGCACATTCATGCCTGGTGCCACCTAACATCAACCTCAATACTGGTCCACGTTTGTACTCGACAGTCACATATGGGGTTTGTGGCTTGTTGATCTTGAATCTGGTGGCATTAATACCCACATTCGTGAGTGTCACTGTGCACTCATAAGTCTCTCCTGCTACCAAATGACCAAACCGACAGTCCATTGGAATGACAACAAATCCACCCATTCCATAATGCTCCATGTCTCGCATCTTTTTGGCAACTGAGGCAGTGCTCGTCCTGCGTCTGACATTGGATTCTCGCTTCAAGTAAGCTTCGTTTGCCACAAGACCTGGTTTAGAACCACGGATGGAGGATGGCAGTCTGATGAGACGTTTCCTTGCTGGTTCATGTTGGGTTTCTTCAAAGGTGTCTTCCTGTTCGTGTGCTTCAATCTCAAGTTCTTGAGTGATTGGTATTTCTGCCACTGGCTCAACGGCCGGTGCCACCTACAATCATCCATTCTACCTCTTCAACAGATGGAGGCTCAACTTGTGGCCATTCTTCTGGTTTGGGTGGTGTAAACGTTTGCTTGACAGATCTCAAAAACTCTTGGCCTTCAGGTGTCTCAAAATACTTGTTTTGTGGCTTATTGGATTTCAACAGTTGCTTGATCACATTCACAATCTTGGATCTTGTTTGTGGCGTCATTTGATCCATTGGCACATCAATACGCATGCGGATGTTGTCGTTTGGTGTTTTTGGATCGTTTTGACGTTCTTCTATCAAGTGGTTGAGCAGAATGACTAGTTGCGTCTCATCTTTGTTGGCGCCAAAGACAAATCTCTGGTTGAGTTTTGGTGTTTCTTGGGTTTCACCGAGTTCGGCTGCTGTCATCGTGACACTACGCTCTTTGAGTTTCAACTGGAAGAGAGCGAATTCGAGGCCTAGTTGGCGTCTTATGGCTGCATCCAGTGGTTCAAAGCGCTCCAAGTGTCTGTAGGCAAATGTGGCATCTTGTGGCTTTGTAATCGAGGACAATGACAGCGACTGTGCATTGCCAACCAGCACATGGTCTTGTCTTGTTGGTTCCGAGTGTCTGTAGTAGTATTGTGCAATCTGTTCTTCTTGCAGCAACTCATAGCCACCTGCATTCTCAGGCAAAATACAGAACAGAGCTGGAGTGTTGCCAATCAAGCGAGGTGCTGGGTTCTTGATCACACGTCTCTCTACGACAGGTGGTCCAAACACCAACGGCTCTTCAGACTTTTCATCTGGTGGAATGACATTGTCTACTGCATCTTGGTCCAAAGTGAAGACATAGCTAAGGAAATCAACCAGAGTGAATGAACCAAGCTTCCAGTCCAATTGCAATCCAAGCGGGGCGTTTTTGTAGACACTGGTGTTGAATTTGACTTCAGCTGGACCGCTATCCTTCACAGTCACTTCTAGATCTGGTCTTTGGATGACTGTTTGCATGCCAGTCTTTGTCTTTTGTCTCAGAATCTTGGCGGCTTTGGTTTCGATCACGATTTCAGTGTTGGTGTACGTGACAACCACTCGACTCGTGGCAATGATGATCTTGTTGGAGTATTTGGTGATCTTTGTGCCATCTTGATGTACAGTCTCCATGGATCCATCTGGCATCGATTTCACTTGCACAAAGTCAGATCTGATGATCAAATTGGTTTTGCTCGTGATGTTTCTGCCTTTTGCGACTTTGACAGGTTGACCAGCAGAATCTGGGTGTCTGTCACCGTCCTTGTTGATTTTGACCCATCCCTGACTGTTCTTTAACTCGATGGAGCCGTCTGGATGCAAGAGCTCGAGACTGTCATCTGAGAGTGTCTTCAAGACACAGCCGCTTGGCATGAAAAGGCGCTGTGTTTCATGAACTTCCTTTGGATTGGAATGGTAGTTTCTGTACAAAATCCTATTCTTTGCTTGAAACGCAAACCAATCACCATCTTTTGTCGAAATGGAAGGATCTTGCTTCGAAATGGAAAATACCACAGTCTCTTGCAGATTCAAGGTCATGTAAGGTGTCTTTTGAGGATATCCCATCGAAATCGTGTTGTCGTTCCAGTGCAAGTGTGTTCTGGATGTTTTCGCTTGCTGGTTTTGACTCTCTACGATCTGGATCATGAAATTGTCTCCTGGATACATGTATCGCTTCTTTTCGTGGATTTCAATGATCTTGTCTCCAACAGCATAGCACGGATCTCGCTCGTTTTGCTTGGATTCGACAATGTCCTCGTACATTTCCTCAAACAGACTGAAACCGACTTTGGTTCTGACTTTTCTGACAGATGTCTCAGAGTAAGACAAGCAGCCCAATGGACCAGGTGACGAGAGTGTCATCAAGAGCATGCCATCTTGCTTTGAAAATTGGGTCTTGACCACTGGCTTCAGCTGCTTTCTTTTTACAATGGCTTGGAACAGGGATCTGGCTGGAATGGCTTCTTGCCAGCAATAGGCATCAAAAGCGAAATTACTCTGCGGTCCAGCATTCTCGTCAAACATCTTTTCAAACTGCATCTGCAAGAGTGTAAAGAACAGATGGGTTTGCTCCATCTTGACAATGCTTGTTGTGTGGAACTCTGTCTTGATGCGCATGGCATCTGCTTCAATGGTCTGACGTGATGATTGCTCCAAAGTCTGAAGCACTTGCTTCCAAAGTCTGTTGTGCTTTTGTGGCTCAGTCAAAAGATCCAATGTGTTGATGCCGATCGTCTCTAGATACCCAAGCTGTGTCTTTTCTTGGACTGAGACATCATGGTACGACACAATCTCAGTCTTTTTGATCAGACTTGGCAGTTTCAGTGCTTTGCTGGCATCTGTACTCAAGTCAGAGAACGCTAGCTTCTCCAAAGCTTTGTTGAAGATCATCTGGACATTGCCAGCTTCTTCCAATGACTGTGTCTGACCTGGATCTTCATCATCGACACCTTGCTTGTCAATGTGCTCCAACAGCAAGCCCATTTGCAAATCTACAGACGACAAATTCACGACACTCGAGAGATAGTCATAGTAGCGCATATTTGGCTTTGGATTCTGTACATTTGGAATGACCAATGGCGAATCCTTGCTGTAAAAGTCTCTGTACAGCTTCTTCTTTGAAAGCACACCGTAAATCTTCTTGGCCAAGAGTTCAAAGATTTCTTTGGATCCCTGGTAGTCTGCAGCACTGACGTTGATCCATGCCAAGTCTCTCCATTGACTGGCATCTGGGGCATTCTGTGCAATCGTCTTCAGTTGCTCCCATTGCGTGTTCTTGGTGTCTTGATCCTTGAACTTTTTGCTGTGGCCTCCATTGACATCTTCTACTCTGAAAATGGCAGACAGAGGCAATCCACACTCATCAATCAAGTTTGTGATCAAACCAGGACTGTCCAAGTCTTTGAGATAATAGTACATGTCTGGACCATCCAATGGCTCGTCTCCAATGGATGCTACCATCTTTTCTTTTCCAGTTCTGTCTCTGAGTTTGGATCGCTTTTTGCCATCTTGGCCAGAATCTGGTCTGTTCTGATCTTGTTTTGCTGGTGCTGGACCCTTTGCTGGTGCTGCAGTCGCTGGTTTCTTGCCAGTGGATGGCAACTGCTTTGTCTTATCATCCTTTTTGTCGCCTTTTTGTTGTGGCGTCTGGGCTTTCTTTCCATCAGAGTCGACCTGTGATGGTGGCTCAACACCTTTGGTAATGTTCTTGGCTTCCAAACCCTCTTGTTTGGCGAGTGTGAGCCAATACTTGAGCAAACGCGCCAATGCAGCATCTGGCAAATCTTGTTCTGCTGTCCCAGCATCCAACAATGCTTTGACTTCCTTGCAAGCATCTACGGTCTTGCCACTCTCGTTTGCCCAAGAAACCAAGTCAGAACGCGACAGGACCATAAAGCGCTGGCGATATCCACTCGATATCCAGTCACACCTATCTTGAGTCTCTATACAACGCAGTTTGTTTGGAGGCAGTCATTTCAGACGCGATGTGACTGTCCAAGTAAATCGAAAACAGAAACACTTCCCAGTTCTCCTACTCTCAAATATCAAACATCATTGAGTGACTGTTGCAGTTGTGTGCCAGTTTGTTGTGGAGCTGGCTTTTCCTTTTTGCTCATTCTGACGTCAGCAAAGAGCGTGTCGCATCTACTGAGAAAATCAGCAAGAGATTTATTGCTTGACGATTTGGATCTTGCCGTTCAAGCAGGCAATCTTGGCACCGTCGGCGTTGGTCATGGTGACTTCGACATTCACGTTGCCGGCAGGTACAATGTCTGGAATGTCCTGGGAGACATTGATGGTGTTCTGGCCAGCTGGAATGGGGCAGGTGATACCAGGCTGGGAGCAGACATCCTTCTCCTTGGAGTAAACTGGAAGAGGACCAAGCTTCACAACGACCTTGAGCTTGGCACCGTTAACGATGTCGGCAGTGGTAAGACCACTAGCGCTGATGCTCAATGGCTTGCCAGCAACGACTGGATAAGGGTTCACAGTCACGGAATCCAACTTGGTGAGGATGTCAGTGGCAGCACCGCAAGAAGTGAGAATAGTCTGGACATCTGGAGTACCAGCAGCCATCAATGGAGTAACAGCACGTGGAGCAGCAATGGCAGCGACAGAAGCAATGAGAACAGAAGCGAACATGATACAGATCGCATTTCATCTGGGTTTAAATAGCAAGAGTGGCTTCTGTGTGACAGATGGAGACCGATTTAGATCATGTGATTGTCCATTTAAGGCAGAAAGCTGCCCACGACACGGTGGCACCCCTGGAATTGAACCCATTTGCTGTTTCAGTAATACAATCCAGTGTTTTGGAACAACAAGGGAAATGAAAGGAATGGATGTCTTGCAGTCCTGTAGCTTGGACAGGGACGAGTGTGGCTCTATAATGGACGTTTTTGACATGGATTTGAAATGACTCGGTGTGCCACAAACACATGGTATCACAAGATCTCATTGCGCAACCGAGCGATCACAATCATCCAGACAGTTGTTCTCATCATGCAAGGGCTGCCTCGGATGCATTTCACACTTTTGAACGAGTGCTGTGACATTCTCTTTGTGACTACCCAATCTTGATACTGTTCAAAGATGTCAGATAGACAATCCATGCTCAAATGCTTCCAAAGACTACAACAGAGTTGCAGAATGATGAATGTTTATGAATCTAAGCCTTGACGACCTGGATCTTGCCAGTCAAGCAAGCAAGCTTGGCACCATCACCGTTAGTCATGGTGATGTCAACATTGATGTTGCCAGCTGGAGTAATGGAAGGAATGTCCTGAGCAACGTTGATGGAGTTGACACCGGCTGGGATTGGGCAAGAGATACCAGGTTGCGTGCAGACATCGATCTCCTTGGTCAAGACTGGGATGAAGCCGAGTTTGGCAACGACCTTGACCTTGGCACCAGTGACGACATCAGCAGTGGTGAGACCGGTAGCGTTGATGTTCAATGGCTGTCCAGAGATGACAGGATATGGGTTCACAGTGATGGAGTCCAAACGCTGGAGGATGTAGGTAGAATCACCGCAGGAAGTGAAGATCGTTTGAACATCTCCACTGCCAGCAGCCATCAAAGGAGTGACAGCGCGTGGAGCGGCAAAGGCAGCAACAGAAGCAACAAGAACAGAGAGCATTAGAAAAAAGGGTCTTGCCCACACTTTTGTACTCGAATGTGGGACCCCTGTGTCACAGATGAGGGCCGAAAAAGATCATGTGATTGTCAAATGGGGAAAGTGAGCGGCTCGTAATGCAGTGGCACCATAGAAATGGAACCCAATAGCCGTTTGAGTCATACAATCCTGGCTACTGGATGCTAGTGTCCAAACACCTTGAATCAATCATAGGTGATCCTGCAGTCTGGAGAGTTGCGCACAGACATTTGGGTCCAACATTCAGCTGCATTGGAATGGTCAACTGACTCTGGGTGTCACAGACGCATGCATGGTATCACAAGATCTTGTTGCCAAGAGGTGTACATTCCCTCCAGTGCACAGACAAGGGTCCAGCCACATGAATCGGGTTCTACGGGTCTCATTTTGCCGAATGATTGTTGAATGGCCTGTCACTCTTTTGCAGCGACTTTTTCAACAGTGGATCGTCTGCTCTGCGTCATAGGATGGTAGCATTCTTGGTCCAGCTCAGTGATTAAATTGAAATGCAAACTCTATGTTTATGCCTTGACGATCTTGATAGGTCCCTTCAAGCAGGCGACCTGAGCACCGTCACCGTTCTTGACACCGATCTCGATGTTCAAGTTGCCAGCTGGAGCAATGGCAGGAATGGATTGAGTGACCTGGATCTCGTTGTCGCCGGCGGCGATTGGGCAAGTCACACCTGGCTGGGAGCAGACATCAATGTCCTTGGTCAAGACAGGGATGAAGGCAAGCTTGCCAACGACGTGTACGGAAGCACCTTGAGTGATGTTGGCGCTGGTAGCACCTCTGATGGACACGACCAAAGGCTGGCCAGCAACGACTGGGTAAGGAGTCAAGACGACTTCATCCAATCTGGTGAGGATGTCAGTGGACTTGCCACAGTTGGAGAGAGTGGTGACACCAGCAGCAAAGGCGTTCTTGACAGCAACTTGGCCAGAGAGAGCAGCAGCAGAAGCAACGAGAGTGAAGATCATTAGATCTAGGGAAATCTGTGCCTTTTTATGGCGGAAAGGAGCAGGAATTCATTTGTCTGTGCTACGTGAACCCACCACGTTCAAAGTGGCACAGAATCGGGGCGTTCAAATGACTGGCTGCGACCCTCAAAATCGGCTAATTGCCGGAGTCAGCAGATCACACTCGTTTCATGTAGGACTGTCGGTTTATGTGGGGATCTGTTTTCGTGAGAAGGCTCGGCTGTCGAAGCCGCATGGCAACGTGCTGGGCTGCCACAATGAAAAACGTGTTGATGCAGTGGCACGCAATCACATCCTGCTGTTCCACAACGAGATTTCATCTGTCTCTCCGTCCTGTTGTCTCACCATCAGATCTGCATTCTTTACTCGAGATATCTTGATGTCTTGAAAGATCTTAATCTATTAAATCTCATGATTCTTTCCTCAGTGTCCGAATGCTGTCAGAGGAATTTGACACTTTTAAAGTGCGATCCATCACACAGCCAGATTTCCAACCAGCCTTGGATGACATCTTCCAACAAGATCAAATTGCAGAACAAGACAAGTTCCAGCATCTGTTTCAAGAGACTCAGTTGTTCCAGGACCAACAAGACACTTGGACAAAGGAGCAGTTTGAAAAGTTGTTGGAGCATATTCCAAAGACTGAAGAGTATCCATTGGATATAGACTTTTTGGATGATTTTGAGTCTAGTGTCTATGATTCAGTGCAAGAATCGCAAAAGTCTCACAAGTCTGCAGATCCAGTAGAGGAATCTCAACAGGAGGAGATAGAGATGTCTCAGTCAGTGGAGGAGTCTCAAGAGATTCAGTCAGTGGAAGAGTCTCAACAGGAGGAGATTCAGATGTCTTTGAACGCATCAGAGTTGCAACTGGACGAATCTTACGAGTCTCAGCAGTCTGCACAATTTTCTCCAGAACAGACACCTACAGACACCCAGCAAGAGAGACAGACAGACACCCAGCAAGAGATACAACAGGAGTTGAGGAGAAGCAAACTCAAGATCCCACAGGTAGACTGCATTGTCCTGTACTTTCTTTCAATCTAGAAACAATCAGCAACTCCAACACATTGATATCGACCAAGGGCTTGAATTACACTGCGCCGTCAATCGATTGCACACACTGACTTCTCTTGTCCATCTCAAAGACTTGCAAATCCTAGATCTCTCTTTTAATCAGCTTGAGGATCTCTCTGGTCTCTCTAGTCTCGATCTCAGAAAGCTCAATCTCTCTGGCAACCAAATCTCTGACATCCGACCGCTCTATCAACTAGATAGACTGGTAGAACTGGTTTTGGACTTTAACAAGATCACATTTTTGGATTTCCAGTACTGCCAACTCTTGTCTTTGGAGAGATTGTCACTGAGACACAATCAGATCAAACACATGGCGCATTTGAACATGATGCGACTGATGGAACTGAATCTGTCACACAACTATCTCAAACGCTTTGTGTTGCTGAAGCCAGTCAATGTCTTGGACTTGGATCTGTCACACAACTGCTTGGAACGTGTCGATGGACAGTTTCTGCCATTTTTGGAACGCTTGTCACTCACTGGCAACCAATTGACTGGATTTGAATCTCTCGAGAGACTGGAACACGTCAAGATCTTGGAACTTGGATCACAACCCAACTGGCAACGACAAGTACTGTCACTGAATCCTATCAAACTGGATCTCTCGAGAATGTCACTCATTCACTTGCACTTGAATCCAAACACGATCAGACACTTAGATCTCTCTCAAACCGAACTCGTGTCGTTGGAATTTGCAGTCCATTGTCCACAATTAGAAACATTGTTGGCAGACAAGAACGACATTCAAGAAACATGGCCACTCGTGAGTCTCAAACTCGAGCGATTGTCACTGAGAGAGAACAAGATTCATGACATTGCCATTGTGTGCAAGAGTTTGTCCAAAGTACCACTCAAGTACTTGGATCTGAGGTAATTTGGCTTACAAGAGTGGAAATCCGTTCAATTCGTTTTCAGTGTTGGATCCAGATGCTTATATGGTCAAAAAGATGGTGTACAGATCGGCAGTAGTGAATTCCATCAGCAAGTTGCAGATTCTGGACCAAGAGTGGATTACACCCATGGATCGTAAGCAATCCAGAAAGCGATTGAGTCTTTTGACCCGGTATGTCAAGAATCTGAACAAATGGCAGCCACAAGCGTATCCGTTGCAGGAGGATTCGATCAGAGACACTGTTGTTTTGAAGCTTTGAGTTTATTCCTTTTTTGGTGGCAAGCCTTGACCTGTCTGGTCCCTTGAATGAAAATAAAAACCATGGAGATTGATACTCAAAGAATCTAAATGCCTGAGCCAGTTCCAATGGTTCAGCAATCACTCGCTTCTTTTCGTCATCGTAGCGGACCTCAACGTAGCCAGTGAGTGGAAAGTCTTTGCGCAATGGATGGCCTTCAAATCCATAATCGGTCAAGATACGACGCAGATCTGGATGTCCAGTGAAGAAAATGCCGTACATGTCCCATGCCTCTCGTTCAAACCAGTTGGCACCCTTGTACAAGCCAGTGAGCGATGGCACTGGTGTCGTTTCGTTGCAGTAAGTCTTCAAGCGAAGACGCTGGTTGTACTTGACGCTCAAAAAGTGGTAAACGACTTCAAAGCGGTTTTCTCTTGTTGGGTAATCTGCACCGCAAATGTCTGTCACTTGCTCCATCAGTGTTGCAGAGTGGTGCTTGAGAAACGTTGTCACTTGAGTCAAGTAAAACACCTGGAATGACTGCAGTTGGTGCCACGTACAGAGTGAGTTCATCCTTGTAAATAGACACTTGCTGAATGTACTTGGGAAGGCAGTCTTTGATGTAGCGTCCATAGGATTCCAATCCAGAACTGTAACAACGACGAAACATTTCGAGATGCAAGAAGAATTTTCCTCATGTTCTCAACAGGTTTCTGTCTCTCTAGAAAGCTGCTACAGAAGCAAAAGAGAATTGTCAGAAACGACTTGAATCGATTCAAACAGACACCAGTGGAGCAGTTCACAAACTTGATCATGCGAGACGGCAAGAAGCAGTTGGCATTGCAGCAGATTCAGGACATGTTTTTGGAAATCCAAAAGCAAACTAAGCAGGATCCGCTACAAGTGTTTTTGTCTGCATTGGATCAAGTGTCGCCAATCGTGTCAACTGCAACTGTGAGAAAGAAGAGCAAAAACTTGATTGCACCACAGCCGTTGAATGAGAGACAGAGATTCCGTATTGGTGGTGTGTGGATGATTGAAGCTGCCAACAAGGCATCCAAAAGAGTGGATTTTGGCACTCGCCTGGCACATCAAGTGTTGCAAGTCTTCAAGGGAGAATCCAGTCTCTTCCAGACAAAGGAGCAGATGCACAAACTGGCACTTGCCAACAGATCATCCATGGTCCTCAGAGACAGGACATAAACAAGATTTTCATCTCTTTCCACATGGACGCTCTCTCAGACACTTCGCTCGACACTCTGAAGCAAACGGTCCAGGTTCGACCAGGAACAGAGTGCTGCTTTGTTCAAAGCTCCATCCAGGATCCTTACAATCCCTCCAGCGTCCCCATTTACCAAACAGCCACTTTCAAGCAACAGAGTCTCCACGACATGGGAGAGTACGACTACACACGATCCGGTAATCCAACGAGGTCTGTGTTGCAGGAACACTTGGCACGCCTCATGAAAGCTACAGACTGTTTGTGTGTGTCGTCTGGTATGTCTGCTTTGGATGTGATCACTCGATTGGTCAAGTCTGGAGAGGAAATCATCACTGGTATCGACTTGTATGGAGGCACGAATCGCTTGCTCATGTACCTTCAGAAACAGAGTCAAATTGTTGTGCATTTTGTAGATACCACAGACACACTTGAAGTCATTGAAAAGACAAACGAAAAGACCAGATTGGTGCTTCTGGAGACACCGACCAACCCATTGATGCAGATCACAGACATTCCATCCATCTGCAAAGGTGTCAAGCAAAAATCGAACTGCTTGGTCTGTGTTGACAACACGATGATGTCTCCCTATCTCCAGAATCCATTGGAACTAGGAGCAGACATTGTCTATCACTCTGGCACAAAGTATCTGTCTGGCCATCACGATCTCATGGCTGGTGTCATTGGTGTCAAGGATGAACAGCTGGCTAGGGTATCTTATTTGATAACAGGACCTCTACTATGTCGTCAATGCCACTGGCTGTGCACTCGCACCGTTTGAATCATTTCTGCTTCTGAGAGGTGTCAAAACACTTGCACTACGAATGGAAAAGCAGCAATCCAACTGTCTTGAGATTGCCAAGTATCTGGAGCAAAAGGGATTCAAGGTCAACTATCCAGGTCTCTTGTCCCATCCACAATATCACTTGCATCAAACAATGGCACGTGGTCCTGGTGCAGTCTTGAGCTTTCAAACAGGAGACATTGCATTTTCTGAACGCATTACCAATCAATGCAAGATCTTTGCCATCAGTGTCTCTTTTGGAGCCATTAACTCTCTCATTTCCATGCCTGGAAGGTACAAGACTTGATTCTAGAATGTCACATGCGTCTATTCCACAGCACGTGAGACAGGAGCGTGGTTTGGCAGAAGACTTGATTCGACTGTGTATTGGCATTGAAGATGTGCAAGATCTGATTGACGATCTTGAGCAGTCCATCCAGCAGTCTCTCAGTCGCAAAGAGTAAACGGTCTCTCGGTCGCAAAGAACTCAACAATCTGTGACTCACAAGAATAAACTCTGAATTTGCAAATGATTTACTAGAGCTCATCGTGCTCGTCATCCTCTGGATCAGTGGCTGACTTGCCTTCGTACAACTTGCCAGTGATTGGATTCACGACTTCCTCCAACTCTGCCTTTTGCTCTTCAATCTCTTCCTTTGTGGCATCAGCACCATGTGTATCAATCCACTGTTGCTTTTCCTTGAGTGCATCTTGAAGTGTTTCCTTGTCATCTTCGGACAACTTGCCACCGAGTTGCTTCTCATCATTCAACTGTGTTCTAAGAGCATACAAGTAGTTCTCGAAAGCGTTCTTGGCTTCAATCTTTCCCTTGACCTTGGCATCTTCATCAGCCATGGCTTCAGCTTCCTTGATCATACGTTCAATGTCTTCCTCCGACAATCTTCCCTTGTCGTTCTTGATTTCAATGGATTCAGACTTGCCAGTTCCCTTGTCGGAAGCAGACACACGCAAGATACCGTTGACGTCAATCTCAAAAGTGACTTCAATCTGTGGTACACCACGGGGTGCTGGTGGAATACCAGTAAGATCAAACTTGCCCAACAAGTTGTTGTCCTTTGTCAATGGACGCTCTCCTTCAAAGATCTGGATAGAGACAGTTGGCTGGTTGTCAACGGCAGTGGAGAAGATCTGAGACTTTTTGGTTGGAACTTGGGTGTTTCTTGGAATCAACTTGGTCATCACACCACCAGTGGTTTCAATGCCGAGGGTCAATGGGTTCACATCCAAGAGCAAGACATCAGACAAGACATCGTCATCACCAGCAAGGATACCACCTTGGACAGCAGCACCGTAAGCAACAGCTTCATCTGGGTTGATTCCCTTGGAAGCCTTTTTGCCGTTGAAAAAGTTTTCCAGCAAATCAACGACTTTTGGAATACGAGTAGAACCACCAACGAGGACAATTTCGTTAATCTTGGACTTGTCCAACTTGGCATCCTTCAAGACACGTTCAACTGGCTTGATTGTCTTCTTGAACAAGTCCATGCACAATTCCTCAAACTTGGCACGAGTCAAGGTTTCGGAAAAGTCTTCACCGTCAAGGAAGGATTCAATTTCAACACGGACAGACATCTGGGAGGAAAGGGCACGCTTGGCTTTCTCAGCTTCTCTCTTGAGCTTACCGATGGCTTTAGCGTCCTTGTGTGGGTCCTTTCCGGTCTTCTTCTTGTGGATCTTGGCAAGGTACTCGATGATACGGTTGTCGAAATCTTCACCACCCAAGTGAGTGTCACCATTGGTGGCAAGGACTTCAAAGACACCATCTTCGATGGTCAAGACAGAGACATCAAAAGTACCACCACCCAAATCAAAGACCAAGATGTTGGCTTCACCCTTCTTGTCCAAACCATAGGCAATGGCAGCGGCAGTAGGTTCGTTAATGATACGAGCGACTTTCAAGCCAGCAATGGTACCGGCATCCTTGGTAGCTTGACGTTGAGCATCGTTAAAGTAGGCAGGGACAGTGACAACAGCATGAGAGACAGATTGACCGAGGTAAGCTTCAGCAATGTCCTTCATCTTACCCAGGACCATGGCAGAGACTTCTTCAGGGGAAAAGACCTTGTCTTCACCCTTGACGTTGACTTGGATATGAGGCTTTCCAGACTTGGAAACGACTTTGAATGGCCAGTGCTTCATGTCATCCTGGACTTGCTTCTCATCGAATCTACGACCAATCAGACGCTTGGCATCAAAGACAGTGTTGAATGGATTCTGAGGAGCTTGGTTCTTGGCAGGATCACCAACAAGACGTTCGTTTTCAGTAAAGGCAACGTAGGAAGGAGTAATACGGTTTCCCTGGTCGTTGGCAATGATTTCAACACGGCCATGCTTGTACACACCCACACACGAGTAAGTGGTACCAAGATCGATACCAATGACTGGTCCTTGAATAGCATCATCAGCACGCACACCTGCTAAGAGAGACAGGGCAGCAGCAAGTGATTTCAGCAACATGGAAAAGATTTCAGACCAAATTTTCATCTTGACGCGTTGCTGTTTGTTGGCTCAATTTGATTGGTCAAAAACATGTTGAAACATCCAAGTCAAGAAACACTGTACGAATTTGAAAACAGAGATCTAGAAATGTTTCTGGAGATGGAGAGACAAGCTACTCTCAAAACACTGGATCACTGCTTTGATGGTTACTTGCAACAAGTAGTGGAAACTGTGTTGGAACAGGCACAAAAGGAAGTCTTGGTAGATCAGAAGAACATGAACAAGTCTCAAGTTCAGGATTTGGACATGGAATTGGGGAGTTTGCAGGATCAGCTGCAAGATCTTCAAGAATCACTGAATCTCGCACATTCGGACCTCAATCGGTCTAGAAAGAAGAGAGAAGAACAGTCGTTGGTCCTGGAACAGCTGAAAGTCTGTTTGGGATCAGATGACTTGGTTGCAAAAGCCATGGAACTGCAACAAGATTTGAAACAAGCAAGATCTCGCTTGCATCGACAAGACCAAGAGATTCTGAGTTTGAAAGAGAGAATCATGCAGCTGGAGCATGACAGGTTGTGTCAGAAACTAGCAACTGAAGCCATTGTCGATGCCAGTCAATGAACTTTATTGTTACTTGCACGCAAAATGAAAACGATTAACTTATTAATCGCTCCAACTCTATGTTGTGTCAATATTCGATCTATTGTCAAGATCGGCCAGTTTACGCAAACACTGCCGAGTTTTACGTTAAACGGGGCTGAAAGGGCTTATCTCACGTCAATTACGACTCTGACACCTTACAGAGTCTTCTGAAGAACCAAACTGGAAGAATTGATGCCCAGGCAGTCACGGCATACCATAACTGAGGGAATATCAGCCAATTAGCGATTTCTCGCTGTATTCACTGTTCAGGCCCGTTTGTTGAGTGCACAATCTTTTCGTGTGCAAGATCATTTAATTCTTCACGCCATGGTGGATGCCAGAGATTTCACTTCCTCTTCTTCATACCAGCAATGTTGGCACTGCCAGTGCTGCCCAAGGCACCAGGTCCTTGCATCAGACCTTGTGTTCCCTTTGACAGATCCTTCCTTTGCTTGTAGTCAGATCTCATGACTTTTGGTAACCAACGTTCTGGGTTGGGTTGTCTGTCTGGTTGGTAGTCCTTTGGCAGTGGTTTTTGCTTCTTTCTGCGCTTTAGAGTCTTTTCGACTGGCTGTTCAGACTTTGGCAACACCAACAGCGACTGCGGATCCAATGTAAAGGAAATGGAGCCTAGTTTGTCCAAATGAGTCGTGTCAGCTTTGAGATGGTTATTCGCAATCACCAATCTCGCCAAAGATTTGAGATCGTTTGGATTGTTTTCAACCAAACGCTTGTAATCTTGTTGTGCTTCCTTGTGTCTACCCAATTTGAGTTTGAATTCAGCTACTTGAGACAAGATGGAGAGAGATTGTTCAGCATTCAAGAGATCCAAGCCTTTGTGGTACTGGTTTGTCTTTTGGTACACAAACAAGAGAATAGAGACAAGGCCAGGTCGCTGTTGTGGATACACTCCAAGCAATGATTCCAAGATCTCCAATGCTTGATCAAATTTGTTGGATTTCAAGAGATGCTGGATCTGGTACAGATGCAATCCCAGAGACTGTGGATGGTCTCGTTTGAGGCTCTAGTGTAAAGAAAGATACTTCAAACAAGGATGGATCCACTGTCAAGAGACAGAGCAAAAGTGAATCATGTGGTCCCAATTCAGTGATCAGTTGCTGAATCTCTTCCTTTTTGACTGTCTTTTTGGACATTTTGACTTTGAGAACCATTCGGTTGATCTGCAACAGTTGCTTTTGCTTTGTGTTGAACTTTTCATCATTTGTTTTGTGCAGATGCTTTTGTGCGTCAAATGGTGAACTGGTTGTCAAGAGATTCAAGTGGCAGATGCTCAAGAGTGATGGATCTACATTGGGTTGGTGCAAAACAAGTTCAAATTGCTCTTTTGCCTTGTCTAGATTGCCTTCCAGCAGATCCAAGCAGCCTAGAAGCAACACCATTGGTGCTTGTTCACTCTGAATGTCAGATTGATCAAAATCATCTTCTCTGAGTGTCTGTTGACACAATTCTACATTCAACGATTGTACGGATGGATTCTTGACACACTTGTCTTGCCTGTTCCAGATTTCCTTTTGAAACCAACAGCAATCCAAAATGATACAGTTGTTCATACGTTTTTGGTCTGAAATCTTGTTCAAGCAACAGTTGACAAGCAGTCTGGTTTGTCTGAATGTCCTCTGATTGCTCCAGTGATCTGTAAATCTCCAATGCTTGTTGGTAGCGTTCCAGACGGTACAAGACTTGTGCTTTCAGCAGCAACTCACGCTCACTAGATTGGAGCAACGAGAGTGCCTCTTCCAGTCTGTTGAGTCTGTAGAAGCAGTATGCCTTTTCAAAGTCCTCCTGTGCATACTCTAGTGCCTTGTCATACTGTTCCAGTTTGATGTAGCACACACACAACAGACGATCCACAGATGGATGGTTGAGTTTTGATGACAGTCTGATCAATTCCTCTGGACTTGCGTCATCCAATTTCTTTAGCAGCTGATTCATCCGTGGAAAGATCACCGTGCAATTTTCTTTCCAATGTCTTCAAGCGAGAATTTGCACCAAGACCCAGTCACTGGAGAGATGATTTCCAAATCGTATGCATGCTAAACCAAGTGAACTCAAGCGCAGAACCAAGCTGCGCCAAAAGGAGCAGGAAAAGGCAGAGAAGCAAAAGGAACAACCTCCACAGCAGGAAAAGAAGGAGGAATTGGATCCTAGACAGTACTTTGAGAACCGATCCAAGCAAATCAAGGAGTTGCGTGTGACAAAGAACCCAAATCCTTATCCTTACAAGTTCCACGTTTCTGTGTCTTTGACTGGCTTTATTGAAAAGTTTGGCAAGTTGGAGGATGGACAAATGTCTGAAGAAGTCGTCCAGGTCTCTGGCAGAGTGCACAACATCAGACAGTCGTCCAAGAACTTGATTTTCTACGACTTGCATCAGGAAGGTGTCAAGATCCAAATCATGGCCAGTGCCCAGGACTGTGAGGGTGATTTCCAGGAAATGCACTCCATCTTCCAGCGTGGTGACATTGTTGGTGTCATTGGCAAGCCAGGCAAGACCAAGAGAGGTGAACTGTCTGTGTTTCCATCCAAAGTCATTCTCTTGACTCCTTGCTTGCGTGTCTTGCCAAAGGCAAACTATGGCTTCAAGGATCAGGAATTGCGTTACCGCATGCGTTACTTGGATTTGATCATGAACAACAACGTCCGTGACAAGTTTGTGACTCGTGCCAAGATCATCAACTACCTCAGACGCTTCTTGGACAACCTGGGTTTCCTCGAAGTCGAAACACCAATGATGAACATGATTGCTGGTGGTGCCACTGCCAAGCCTTTTGTGACACATCACAACGACCTTAAATTGGACCTCTTTATGCGTATTGCTCCAGAACTTTATTTGAAGGAGCTCGTTGTCGGTGGTTTGGATCGTGTGTACGAAATCGGTCGTCAGTTCAGAAACGAACAGATTGACTTGACTCACAACCCTGAATTCACCACTTGTGAGTTTTACATGGCTTATGCTGACATGCATGATCTCATGGAAATTACCGAGACTTTGCTCTCTGGCATGGTCAAATCCATCACTGGTGGATACAAGATCAAGTACCACCCACAGGGACCAGATGGACAAGAGTGGGAAATTGACTTTACCCCTCCTTTCCGCAGAGTGAGCATGATTGCTGAGTTGGAGCGTGTCTTGAACGTGACATTCCCATCTGCTGACAAGCTTCAGTCTCCAGAAGGCAACAAGTTTTTGTCTGACTTGTGCATCAAGAACAATGTCGATTGCTCTGCTCCTAGAACAAGTGCACGTTTGTTGGACAAGTTGGTGGGTGATTTCATTGAAAACCAATGCATCAACCCTACTTTCATCATGGACCATCCCATGATGATGTCTCCTCTTGCCAAGGCACATCGCTCTCTTCCTGGCTTGTGTGAGCGTTTCGAGTGCTTTGTGGCTACCAAGGAAATCTGCAACGCTTACACAGAGTTGAATGATCCATTCGACCAGCGTGAGCGCTTTGAGCAGCAAGCTGCTGACAAGGCGGCTGGTGATGATGAAGCACAGCTGGTAGATGAAGTCTTTTGCAATGCCCTCGAGTACGGCTTGCCTCCAACCGGTGGCTGGGGTATCACTTTTCACATTAGGTATGGGATTGGATCGTCTCACCATGTTCCTTACTGACTCCAACAACATCAAGGAAGTCTTGTTGTTCGTACATTGTCTGATCCTAGCCAGCTATGAAGCCAGTGGACTCTACCACTCCAAAGATCGAATAATCAGTCGATATAAAGCCTCTCATTTCAAATTGTT
This sequence comes from Gorgonomyces haynaldii, assembly GCA_025526955.1. Classification (NCBI taxonomy): domain Eukaryota; kingdom Fungi; phylum Chytridiomycota; class Chytridiomycetes; order Rhizophydiales; family Gorgonomycetaceae; genus Gorgonomyces; species Gorgonomyces haynaldii. Next base: position 263,737 of record JAHLJY010000021.1, on the reverse strand, counting down.
CTTTATAACGCTTTTCACTGGAAATGTCCGCCATCCTTTTCGGGAGAGCGTTGTTCCACATTGAAGATTGCACATACTTTAGCCAAAAATGCACTCCATAATCAAACAACGTATGTTTGAAAAAATGCAAGCACTTGAGTACACTCTAGTGATTGCTCTGCTATTCTGGAAATCAACGTCAGAGCTCTTCGTGAGGATACGCATGGTCATTGAAGGGATCACGACCAATTGTTCAAAGACCCGGCATCAGGGCAAAAGACGATCTCTAATCATCGCGATGAGTTCCGACGGTGTTGAACATTTTGAAGTGCTCCAGGATGGGTTGCAGTATCTACTGATTTCTGATGAAAAGATGGGAGACTACAAATATGTGCTGTCTGTCAGAGCTGCTTCAACGACTGAACGACGTGTCTCTCGTTTTTCTAAAATACAACAAACGAGAGTTGGATGTGCGATCCAGAGCCACCAGACACTGGACAGCCCAGCGGCACTGCTGCTGCCTTCATCGCGCGTGGACAGTCGAACAAGGAGCACGACTTCAAGGCCGTCAAGACATGTCAATCTCTGGAACAGGAACGCCTGTATCGCTTCATCAAGCATCGGCACTGCCTCGATGGGACAGTTGCTTTCAACATCACCAAGGCCACTCTCAGTCCATCTCATCCATGCAGGAACCCACTCGTCAAACCACGATGGCTGCATCAGAGGCAAGCCCAAGGGACCGGCGATGCACAACCAAGAGAGCGCAAAGTCAAGATCCACTCCGTGCTGCACTGCCCCAACAGTGAATGCCATGGCATGACAGTGAACACGAATGCTGCGCGAAACATCCTTGGTCGACTTCTGGAACAGTGCCGCGGACTAGAGCGACACATCTGCTTCAGAAGAGGCACACCAGTGACTGAGCATGCACATGACGAGTGTGGGGCGTTACCCGGGAGGACTGGCGCTCGACTGCCTGCGTAGTGGCATATAACGGAATTCACGATGATGAAACAACACTCTCACGAAAAGGAAGGCGGACATTTCTAGTGAAAAGCGTTATAAGGCCCTCAAGTCCGACAACCGGAGATCTCCACTCTCCAGATGACAGCTACCGATCAACCTGTTACTCTGCTTTCTTCCTTTTCCCTAAAATGGACATTTTACAAGCATATTGTCGTTTTGCTCCACAACGTGACTTTGCGGCTCATGAAGTTCCTGCAGCTAGAACAATTGGACACACTCAACCAACAACTCTCTTTTATTGAAAACAGTGACTCTCGTATGTTTGCTAGGATGGAAGCCTACACCATCAAATCCTCCCACACAGACAAGAAACTCCTCCAGTATTTGGAGAAGAAATACAGCGACCAAGCACTTTCGATATCGCTTCCTTCACTCTCGCCCCATAGTCCACAGCTTTTGGAGCCCTTGTCGACAAAGACACTCTTCTATCTCCTTTCGACCCTCAACTGTGTGTATCCCGACTATGACTTTCAGTCTTTTGGTTGATGGTAGAGATTTGAGACCGGAAGAGTTCCAAAAAGTGCCTTCTTGTCAGATGGCCATTCACCTGATACAACAATGTCTCTACTCGCACTTTACAGACAACATGTCCAATGAGATCTGGACAGTTTTGGATGAAATTGTGGATACGATCGACTCTGAGATTTATCAGTTTGTGCCTGAACCTGGGCGTGAACCAGACGCCGAAGGCAATCTGTCGTCGGTCTATCTCTTTTTCTTTAACAAGAAGCTCAAGCGAGTGGTTTTCTTCACTGCTAGGACAGTCAGGTGCTTTGATTGATTCTAGTCTTTTGGCACCGCCACAAGAGGAGGAAGCATCTCTCCAGTTTGAGATGGATCAAGACATGGATTTGTGAATGAATTACAGTTGCAAGAGTGGTGTGTGGATGCCCAAGTGCATCACCCAAAAATCGTTGACGATCTGGTCCTTGTCTGAGCCACCAAAGCCAAAGACCATGTCTTGGCACTGTGCCACAGCATGATACCCAACTGCACGAGGCAGGCTACATCCAGTCTTGAACCATGTATCAGTTCTGACGTCATACAGCGAAACTTTGACTGTTGATCCAGGCTCAGCACCGCCAATAAACAGCACCCAGTACTGTCCAACACTCACTGCTTTGGCTGCCATCAATGGCGTTTGTGGTGTACACTGTTGCCAGACAAGTGTTTCAAGATCTAGCAAATACACATGCGAATAGATTGAACGAGAATCAGCTCCACCATAAAAGACAGCCTGCGCACCAATACACTGAACTGTAGTATAGCCACGAGGTGATGGACCAAGCAACGCAGGCACCAATTCCCACACCAATTGCGGTTGTGACTCTAGTGTTTCCAATCCACTCAAGATCCACAAATCATTCAATCCCTGTTGTCCATTGCCACCACCAAACAGAAACATACTGTCTTTGTAGACAAAACAAGAGTGTGAGCGGCGTTTGCCTGGACCACGCATCATGTATCGCTGCCAATGCAACGTTCGAGTGTTCAAGACAAATAGTTCATCAGAAAAGTGAGTACCATTGCCACCGCCATAAACCAGTAGGTAGTGTTGGTACTTGACCATTGTGAATCCCTTTCTTGGTTCTGGTATTTGACCAAATGTCTTCAAGAGAGACCATTGCTTTGTGTTGAGAGAGTAGCAATAGAGATCATTGACGAGCCTGAATGGATCCTGTCCTCCAAAGAGATAGAGTTTGTCGTCAATGGCTTGCATTTCGCAGCCAGTCAATGGTGGTAGTTCATTTGGTAGAGAGTGCACAGAGAATGAAGAGACCAGTCCATTTGAGACCTTTGGTTGCCACACTTTTGGAGTGGACGGTGGTGACAGCATTATTACGAGTTGCAAAAATAATGTCTGCCTTTTCAAGAGGATGGCGCCACTCTACTATCTTCACCATGTACTCCGCGGACAGACATCTAGTCTTCAACAACACGCTGGCTTTCGGTAGCAGCATGAGGGATTGCTCACGAATGCGGATGGTTCATGAGAGAACACAGAAGGTGGAAGCGGATGCAACAAACCCAATTCAGAAACGAGGCAGACACAACCCGGCAGCGCGCATTCTTGGATCATCTCGCCAATGATTTCAACAGAAACAAGCTCGTCTTCGTTGGCGAGGCAGCGTTCTTCACCAATCGCTGTTGTTGGCAGTGTCAAGCTCTGGTGTCGTTTCTTATCTGGTATGCACCGTCGTCGACGTGGACGAGCATCGGACAAGCAAGCTGCACTTGGACTGTCACTTCAGAATGCAGAACATGATCTCCTGGAAGATGGCCAAGTGGAAGGGCGACACAGAACCAAGAGAGCGCAAAGTCAAGGTACACTCCGTGCTGCACTGCCCCAACAGTGAATGCCATGGCATGACAGTGAACAGACACGAATGCTCCGCGAAACATGCTCCAGTTGCTGCTGGACCAGTGTTACGAACACGAAAGACACATCTGCTTCAGAAGGGGCACACCAGTGACTGAGCATGCACACAGACAATGCAGAGCTTTACCCGAAAGGGCTGGGGCTCTGTTGCCCTTATAGTGGGTATATTGCGTTGCATTTGAAATTGGGTGCCAAATTCCTAAAAGGAAGGCAGTCATTCATTTTGAAAGCCGTAATACAAGAAAAGTTGGTGACTCAAGATCTCGCTCATAAGTGTTTATAACAGGAGTAACAGTGGCAGCAAGAGTAGCGATGTCCTCCTAGTGGCACTGTTTGGAATGGTAATCTGTGCCTTGCCAACGGGTGTAGCAAAGCCAATGCGCTGATTCTGGTAGTCAAAGAGTGTGTAAAAGTTGTCTATGAAAGTGGCACCAAAGATGATTGGCCCATTCAGGTCATCGGGCGAAAAGATGGAAATACACTGGTTTGTGCCACTGTCCACAAAGAACATCTTGTCCCAAGTCATTGTGAGTTTGGTGTTGCCAAACTGGAACACAACTGGCTTCAGTGTCTGGATCTGTGAGCACTTGAGAAACGCAATGCCGCCAGATTCTTGCTTGATAGGTGCTCCTTTCATGATCTGATTGTATAATGCTCTTGGCACAATCGCCAGCGTCGTGCCAGTATCTATGACCTCTTGTGAATTGAAATACCACTTGCAAAGGACTCGACAAGACTTGTGTACCATCTGACAAGCCCACTTGCGACAGTTGCACATTCCAGTGTGATCTGTCACTGGTCAGGGACACATATTGAAAGTCTCCCATCGAACGTGCTGGATTGGGTGTGCCAAAAGTAATTTCACCAGCATCTCCGTTGCCAGATGGAATCAACTTGCCCGAATACCAAAACGACACCATCGTTATTTTGTTTCCCATCAGCGTAGATGAAATATCAGAAGCAGAAGGTTCGCCAGACGGAGGTCCCAATCCAATGATACCATCTGTGGAAGGCCCTGAAGTCTGAATGATCGTCGCACCACAAAAGTTTTGATTTGAAAACGACATGCCAGCGATAGAGACCGTTTCCTGGTTGGTCGTGCCTGATGTCAACAACAATACATTGCACTTGTGTGCCATCGCCGTATCTGATGATAGAAGTCGCATTAGTGCCTCCAGTTGCTTTAAAAGTCCCACTCAGTTTGCTGTTGTACATGCTCAGTCCCTGACAAGCCGTGGTCTTGCATTGGTTCGTGGCAACCCAAAACAATGACGATCCAGTATCAAACACCACTTGGAAGGCCTGCGGAGGTGTGCCAATGCCAATGACACCCACCAAAGTTTGTGCAACCATATTGGCTGGAAGCTGTCCAACGGTAGCTTTCTTTGTCGTGGCCACTTTTGAAGTGAACTGTACAGACTGTGATGTAGGGAGGTTTGCAAAGTTCCTTGCTTCAACGAAAGCAATCCAGAACATGGCAAAGAATTGCCGCTGCGTGGCGTCAACGCCAGTCAGAGCCCAACCAATCAATCCCAACAAAGAAACTCAATCGAAATCACATCAAGTTTAGCATGATCAAAAAGAGCCAAGAAAACACTCCTGTTGCAGCATTGTTCAGTGGCCCGCTTGGCTTGTTGGGAATAGTAACGGATGGAGTGTCTTTGAGATTAGCAAATCCAATACGCTGTCCTTGGTAATCGAAAGAAGTGTAAAAGCTGCCAAGAAAGTCTGCTCCCAAGAGCGCATCTGTCTCTGTTCCAACCGCAAACATGGAAATGCAGTAGTCAGTGTCTACAATGATCTGGTATTGGTATGGAATCCTCAATGTTGCGTCTCCAATCTTGAAGACCAAGTCTGGAAGGTTCTTGACTGTCGTGCAATCAAGATAGATGATTCCAGATTTGGAATCTGTCTGCAGCACTTTGGCTCCCTTGATCATGTTGTTGATCAGCGAGCTAGGAAGATACGTGAGAGATGTCCTAATGTCAAGATGATTACCCAGTGTCGACGATCACAGACATTGGCGATGACAGGAGATTGGATCCAGTGCCTTGTGTAATGCTTGTCACAAGAACAGACCAGTAGTTCCTGTCGCTTGTAATAGGTGCATACAGCAGTCCAGAACTCGTTCGGTTGAGATTCGGTGTTCCAAACGTGATTTCACCAGCCTCGAATCCAGTGACTCCCTCGGCTCTGTTAAAGTAGAAGCTGACTTGTGTGATGTTCGAGTTCTGAAAAGGCAAGCGGACATCCGCCGAGCTGAGTTGACCTTTTGGTGGACCCAATCCAATGAGCCCATCAGTCACTCCGCCGTTTGTATTATATGTAAATGCCTCACAGACATTAGAAAGACCAAAATCAATGCCAGCGAGTGAAAAGACATCCATGTTCGTGCGACACTGCAGATTTGTACCATCCACATAAGCATATTTTGTCACTTGCGTTGGTCCAACACTTTGTTTGTATGTCCTGGATTTGGTGTTGTCAAAGGCATTTGCTTGCTTGCAAGTTGCTGTAGTGCATGACGTGGAAGTCACCCAAAACAGATCCGACCCAGTGTCAAACTGCACAGCCAGACTCTGAGGCGGTGTTCCGACTTGGACGTAGCCAACGAGTGTGAGTGCAGTGTCTGCACAAGGAAGTGTTCCAACCTGTTGAATCGAAGGAACAGTTGCTTTCACACTGATGGGGATGCTCACTTGCTCATGTCTAGGGAGCTGTACCAAGTTTTTTGCAAAAACTCCAGCGAACAAGAACATTGGGCAAAGTGCGCCACCGCAATGTGCCAAGTTGAGGTTGAAAGAAGACAGAGCTTTAGTTAGAGCAAACGACGCACTGCATCTGTCTTGTACAGGCCATAAGCAAAGAGTCCCAATCCACAAAACTTGATCAACTTGATGCCGTTCTCAAACCATCTGGTTTGCTTGTGGAATTGCTTCATGGCTTGAGAGTATGGCATGTTTGTAAACGACACCATGGTGTAGAGTGGCTTGACGACAGATGGAAACAAGCGATGCAAGAAGCGTTCGATCTTGTTGCGGATGATGTAGCTCATCTTTGTGACAGAAGAGCGCATCTCAACATAGTTGTACATTGCCAGATCCACAATCGCTTCTGCATCGGCATTGCGTGTTTCAGTGTACTCTTCCAAGACCGCTTGCAGCTCTTGCTTGGTCGGGACTCGCTTGTCCTTTGGCTCTCCAATGACTTTGGTCAAGATCTGGTCCAAGACAGCAACATCTTCAAACCCACAGTTCATGCCTTGTCCATCTAACATCAGCAATAGTACAGAATGGCACCATGGCGTGTGCAGCATCACCAAGAATCACACATCGACTCTTGTAGTGGTATGGCTTGCACTTGACAGAAATCAGCGGACCCTTTGGATTGCCAAAGTAATCCTTGACCAATTTCTCTCTGCCAATGAGTGGAATAGAATCCTTGAAATACGTTTCAAAGAAATGCATCAGATCTTGCTCATTCTTGATTTCATCAAACTTTTGAAACGGCATGAAAAGAGTGATAGTAAATGACTTGTCCTGGTTAGGAAGTGCAATCATCATGAAAGTTTGTCTCGGCCAGATGTGCAAGTGTTGTGGATCCATCAAGTACTCACCATTGGGTCCAGGAGGCATGTGCAACTCCACATAACCATGGTCGATGAACGTTTGTTGGTAGTTCATGCGTTGCTGACGCATCATTTGGACACGTGTTCGAGAGTATGCACCATCACAGCCAATGATCAAATCCACTTGCTTGAGCTGCACTTGTTGTCCCTGAGTGGTCTTGAAGTTCAAGATGCCTTCGTCAAACTGAATCGTCTCCAAGCCAACGTTGAAGTGGAGAAATACATTTGGCAGCTTTTCAGCGATATCGAGAAGTACTTGGTTAATGTACTTGCGGTCGACAGAGTTGATGCACTCCCCAAAGACTCCGTATGCCTGGCTGGTGAGTCTGCCATCAGTATGAATCATGCGACCCTTCATGGGAATCAACTGACTGGACAAATCCAATCCAGCTCTACCGAGTGCAGACAGTCCTCTGTGAGACAGTGCCAGATTGATGGATCTTCCAGAGTAAGACTGATCCTGACGAATATCCTGTCTCTTTTCAAACACATGCACTTCATAGCCTCTCTCTGCCAGATAGACAGCAGCCAGAGAACCAACCAGTCCACCACCAACAATACAGACTTTCATCTTCAAGGAAAGACTCGTGACTCTTTTCTCAATCAACTGCTCATTTTCACGAAGTTCAAAGGACATCCAAATCGCATCTACTGGGACATTCCCACTCTCCAACTGTAGAATGGGATGCATTGATCATTCCAACCACATCTGACTGAGTCAAGAGTAGTCTGTGATGCCTTTTATCTACTCGATCCATGCTGGACATCCACACAGACTCACAATCGAATGGATGCTTGTTCACTCATGCCACTTCAGTCCACACGCTGCCATCCAGAGACAGATGCTGCAGACAGATCCAAGCTGTCACTGTTGACAGATGTCAAGAGTAAAGTCAGTCTGCCACATTCAACAGACATCCATTGGTGAGACACTCCTGAACCCACCAGATCAGCTATTCTGACACAGGCTGGTTGCACTGTGACATAGTCTCAACGCACAATCTGGTGCTCATCTGGCGACACTGCCTGTGTTGGAGATCTTGACCAGTGCCTCACAATCTGTCCATCAGCGCTGCCACTGTTCCGTCGATCCAAGGCTGTCTCTTCAAAGGAGCAGACATCAGAGCATGGCAGTCTAGTCCCTGTGCATTCCATCGTTCCAGCACATTTCGTGCCATCTGCAAGAGTATCTCTGGTATCCACTCTCATTCTAGTCTCTCCTGTCCAGTGTCATCCAGTCTTTCAATGCATCCTCAATGTCCAATCTGTCTCTCACGTTCAAACAGTCTCTTGTTTCCAACAACTCCTAGTATTGCACTAGCTACAAAGCCGGTGAAGAGCCCGCTCCGAGTTTCAACTTCATAGCTGTGGGCCATTGATCTTTCGAGATTTTCCTGGCAGGAAGGCAGAGTCACACTTTGACCGAAACGCTACAACTGCAGTTGATGAAAGACGAGGATCACATTGCCAGGCAGAGAAAGATTGTGGATGACAAGTATGGTCCTGGAGCCTTTGACAGAGCACAACAGAAGATCAAACCACATCGTTGTCACAGACACTTGGATGATATGTTGCTGGGACTGTACAATTTGGACTTAAAACCAATGCCAGTGTTGTTCCAGTGCTTCTTTTCAGAAGAAGGCAAGGAGCCAAAACGAGTTTATCATTCCAAGCCATTTTCAAAGACCCAGTCAGATTAGCCTACTTGACAGGTACTGTCTGTGGGAATTTGACCAAGAGATTAAACGCAGATCCAAAGAACAAGGCCATGACCGTGCACGAGAGTGTGATGACATTGTACGGCATTGAAAAGTCTGGTGTTGGCAGTCTGATCAAGAGAGACTCTGTGTACATCGGTTTGCCATCGTACAAGAGAATGCCAGATCCAATGTCAAATCCATGGTTGGCATCTGGGTGATGCTCGTTCACTTTGATAAACGTGCGCTCAATGTCAAATACAAGCGAAGATTTGCCTGGGTGCAGTGTCAGATTGAGTTCAAGCACACTTGGTCTGACACGGTCAATCGCTCCTTGATACTGCATCCAGTGCTTGTCAAGATTCTTGAACTCGAGTGTGTGCAAGTAAAGCTTGAGAATCCACGGTATCGACTCTGTGTAGAGTACGTTGACTGGTTTCTGCAAGTGATTGACAAAATCCACGTAAATCTTGCCTTCTGCATCTCCAACACCACTCAAGTACCGATGCACAAAGATGGGCATCTTTTCCTTATTTGTGCGATCGACAGTGTTGGATTCCCAATCGACTTGCATTCTGAATGGAAAATCACTTGGTTGCAATGTAAACTCTGGTTGCTGAGATGGCACATACGACACAAACGCTCCAGGTCCAAGGTCCAAGCTAATCTTGGTTTCGTGTGCGAGTGGACAATGTTTCTCAACAACACTTCCAAAGAGAGAATCCACACTCCAAGATTTGTGTCCGTGAGTTCTCAATGGATCAAACAAGATGGTCATCTTTTGAACCAATTCCCATTCACAATCTGGACATGGCTTCGAGTAATGCAGTCCAAGTGATTGATAGTTGCCATCAAAGATCTTGTAAGCATTCAAGAGACTTGCCAGACCTGCCTTCAACTGACAAGGCAGCTGTTTGGCCCATGGTGTCAGATTCTCTGTGCACACTGTTTCTCTTGACAGTGCAGCGTATCTGAACGCTTGATTGAGTAGATATACCTGGATCAAACGTCGACTCAAAGTCACTGGTCACACTTTCATCCATATAGACCAACGAAGCACAGAATAATCCTGACAACGCGTTCGTCAGTCCCTCCCAGTGCTGCTTGGGGAGTTTTGCAAGCAACTGTGCTCCCTGTGGGTGTGCTTCAGTGTATCCATACCGTTCATAGAACCAGCGTCCCCTTGTAAAGTGCAAATCCACTTGGTTGACTTGATAGTGGTCAAAGATCTCCAAGAGTTGAGAGTAAGACTGTTGACTAGAAGTGGTCTTGAAGTCAAAATCAGCCAGCACTTTTCCATCTTCAAACTGTTTCAACCTCAAAAACTCTGAAAACACAGTCGACACTTTCATCAATTGGATGCAAGTGCTCGAGACGCCTTTGCAAATCTTATCCATACAGAAACAGCAACTCCCATCCATTCAGCACCAATTGCTACAACACATCTTTCTTGGAGAGCGACCCAAGTTCTTCTCGTTCACAGAGAATGACATTGAGATCTCACTTGTCCTGGACTACCGAGTGTCTCTCTATTTCGACAAGAGCGATGTTTATCGTGCCTTAGCGGTCGAATCCACCGATAACGATCGTATCCTCAACATCACTGCTCCTCTCGCACAGCACAACATCTCCGTCTTTTACCACTCGACACTCCAGGGAGACTGGATTCTTGTAAGAGAGAGCAAGCTCCAACAGGTGTTGGAAATCATCCAAGAGCCAGTCCCACATCTCAAACCAAAGAATATCGGACTTCCAGTGATGCTGGAGCACTCTCTGTACATGGCTGCAGTGCCAGATCATGTGCTCTACGATAACACGCTCCAGATGATCCAACAGCTCTTTTACAACACACAAGACAGATTCTTTTCGTTCACAATGACAGAAGATGGACATTCACTCATTGGATGTCAAAAGACACTAGGCTTACTTGGACTCCATGGCAGCGAAGAGCTCAGATGCTTCCAAGTTGACTTGAGACAAGAAGGCATCGAGTGCTGTGGAGTTGTACATTCGATGGCAGAGAGACTGAGATCAGTAGGAGTGGATTTGCTCTATCTCTCGACGTATTGCACTGGCAATGTCCTCATCAATCTGATGGACAGCAAACAAGCGCAAGACCGACTCGCGCAGCAGCTTTAGATCTGGCGCCAGATGCCGATCCTAAGTCTCCGCTCATCAATGACTCATAGCGGAGAAACTAATGCTCTATTCTTGGAGCATTCGGCAAGAAAGCATTGCGAGTAAAGGGGTAAAAAGTATTATTCAATTACAATTGTTTCGATCTCAAGGACATCATCTGTCCACGCTTGGCAAGAAGCAAGCTTGCATGATCATGCCACTCATCAAACTTGGCATTAAGCTGGTCAAGATCCGGTCGCAGAACAGTCTCTCTGTTTCTCATCAAGATCTTGGCATTCCCAAGCCAGGCATCAAATCCTTCAGACAGAGGGGTTCCTGTCAAGTCAAACTCATCTTCGATCAATGTCGTCACGGTTGCTTGTGCAATAGCAGGCAGTTTTGCTCTCAGAAGCTGGATCTCTTCCATGGCACGAGGAACTAGGCCCCCCTTTTATACTTTTTGCCACCCCCAATGACGGGTGGATTTACAAATACAGTCTATTTTTGGTTCGTGGAATACTGGACAGCCACTCTAGCCCATTGCATTACCAATCGGCCTCTCATGGCTAGCCACCGTCACAACGATTGTCACTTAGGATCGCGAGTCAAGTCAAACCAAGATAAATGTCATTCCTGTTTTTACTAGTTTCTTAGTTCTTTTGACGGCGGGTAGCACCTGGAACACGTTCAGCAGCAATCTGAGCAGGATCAATAGTAACAACACCCTGCAAGTTCTCAAAGTTCAAGGCCTTGAGCAAGCCGGCAGTGTCCTGGTCAACCTCAATCTGATCGACGGCCAAAGCAGAGACCTCAGGAACAAAGTTGTCCTTGCGCTCACGCTCCTCCTCCTGAAGCTTGAAAGAGATGCCACGGACAGGTCCCTTCTGAATGCGCTTCATCAAGTGAGTAGTGAAGCCAGCAATCTTGTTGCGCAGGCGCTTTGTGGAAATGATGGCGACCTCGTCTGCAATCTTCTTGTTGGTCTGGAAATCCAAAGTAAGTCTTGGGTAGTACTTCTCAATGATGACTCTGGATGCTCTCTTGACTGTCTTGGTTCTGACACGACCCATTTCTTGAAAAAAGTGCTGGGCAATTTTTTGCTGCAGTCGCGCGGAAATTTTCGTGTGATTTGATTGGTCGGTGGCAATTTGCAGACTGTACATCATTTTGCTGCAGCAGTGTCAATGAATAAACTGTGAATGAGTAGGATGAGGTGCTTGTCCCACTTTGCCATCATGTCTGAAAGAGATCTGGTCAAAGAACACCATCAGTTTCTGAGAAAGGAAGAACCAGTCGAGTGGGAAGAGAGACTAGCCCATCAGTATGAAGAGAGACTCTTTAAAGAGTACTGTCTAGCGGACATGAAGAAATACAAATCCAAACAAATTGCAATGAGATGGAGGACTGAATCTGAAGTCAGATCTGGCAAGGGACAGTCAGTGTGTGGTAATGTCAAATGCAACAGAACAGAAGAGCTGAAATCGTGGGAAGTCAATTTCAAGTATGTAGAGGCTGGACAGCAAAAGGAAGCACTGGTCAAGCTGAGATTGTGTCCCAAATGCACCAAAAAGCTTCATTATCGTCCATCAGGAGTTGCCAAAAAATGAACGCTGTCTTTCAAGGGATGAGATACAGTATGGATGGACTGATGCACACACTGCAGTCCAAAGTCATGCGAAGGTTTTGGAAACTGCTGTTGATCCTGGTTGTGATATATTATGTTGTGCAATTGCTAGAGCTCGTTTTGCAGATGGTGTTGTCGCTGCTGTGGATGGTGGCATGGATTCTGCTGCCAATCGACAATCTGTATGCTGGGCTGGAGACGATTGAGGTCATGGCGGATCAAGCATCGCAAGTCATGATGAAAGTCATCCCAGTTTACTCACTGCTCATCTTAAGATACCTCTATCCTGTCCCAATCGACAAGATCTTCTTCACTTCCTTGCTGGACTACTGCAAACACCATCCACAATCGAAACACTCGCAGCACATGTCACAATACTGCGAAACAGAGCTCAGTGCACTCAGAGCAGTGTCTGGTGTCAAAGTCTTTACTTGGAAGAACCCACGAGGATCAGTTTTTGACCGATTGTCCATCTATTTGCGCAGATTGGGCAAGAGACTCGCGATGCTTGCTGTTTGCCAGATCTTGTCACGATTACCAATCATTGGCGTGGCAGTTTACCCACTGGCAACCATTTACTTTACCTACAAGGCATTTGGCACACGTCCAGCTGTTTTTGTGCTTTTTGTGGCTCTGTTGTTTCCAAACCATGCACACATGCTGACCATCAAGCCATTACGATACATGACTGGTCTGAGACACTTTGGCAGAGAGCTTTTAGAGCCTTGGCTTTGCAGATCAAAGCTTACAAGAAGCGAACAACACAAATGGGTCAAGAAACACCAATATCTGCTACTAGGGTATGCAGCATTGTGGTATCCTGGCTTTCAGAGTGGCTTTATTGCTCCGTTGGTCTTTTGCTTTGCACAATCCTCCTGTGTGATTCTGTTTCTGGATCATGCTGCCATCTGATCACTCTCGTGGCCGTGCAAGGTGCAAGAGTGCATGCAAGAGTGCATAAATCTGACTGGAGATGGTCCAGAATGTGTTTGGTGGCATATCCAGCACAATAAACAGTGTCAATGGCAAACATCTATCGTCAGTCTCAATACAAGATGAACATGCTTCCCATAGACAGTAATGTACCAATTCTCAGGTGATGATAGACTTGTTTCCTGATGGTCACAGTTGATTCTATTCTGTCCATCATGCCAATGAGATCCGCTGTGACTGATTCGAGCGAGTAAGTCTGTTCCAAGACTACAGGTAGGATCATCTGGTCTCTGACAGTTGCAGCTGGTTGAGAGACTGCTTTCAGAACAAGTTGTTGTTCCAAGTCTCTCTTCTGCTGACGGAGTATTGAAATCGTCTGTTCGTGCTGCTTCAACAGCTCCTTGTCCTGTGAATACTTTTTGATCTGCTTCCACTCATCTACCAGAGACAAGAGTCTCACATGCAGTGACTTGATCAAGTCTTTGGCAGGCCATTGCTGTTGTTGTTCTTCAAACACGACTGAATAGAGCTTTCTCAGCGCTTCAGTGATCTCATCCAGTTGCTGATTCAGAGATTGCAACTCTGTACCAGCACTAGCATCTCTTTTTGACTGATTTTGTTCCAAAGCTTGGATGTGAGATGCTTGGTCTCTTGCAGTGCTTTTGAGTCGATCCAACGCATGCTGTGTCTCTCTCAAGTTCTCTTTCAGACCCTTAACAAGTTCTTCTTGCTTGACAAGTTGCTGGTTCACAAGGTGATGCTCTTGCTGCAGTTGGCTGAGTTTGTCAGTCAAGATCTGGACTTGCTGCTTTGCCTGCTGCAGATTGTGCTCTGTCTCATACTTTTCCAACCGAGAGACTGCCAATAGCTGTGATTTCTCAGCCACTTCCTGTTTCAACTGTTCAGACTGTGAATTCACTTGTGCCAAATGCAATCTGAGATCTAATGCTTGCTTGTCTTGCTGAGACAGATTCATGTTTGACTGAGAGACTGCAGATGACAGCTGTTCTTCAAATATCTTTTCTGTTTCTTGCAACTGATTCTTGAGTGTTTCGACTTGCTTGGACAGCTGTTCCTTCTTTGACTATCTTTAACCCATGTACTTGCAATTGAACCATTTCAGTCTCGAGTTGCTGAGACTTTTCATCTGCTGATTTGGCTTGTGTCTTGATCTGGTCCAATTGTTGGTTCAATGCTTCCTTTTCTGCTTCAAGAGACGCTACTTGTTTTTCTGATTGGATGTGCAGGTTATTGGCTTCTCGCAAGTCCTTGAGTTTGCGTTTGAGTGCTCGGTATCGCGCTTTTTGGCTTTCCAAGATCGAATAGGCTTCTTCTCTTGCCTTGATGGCCTGATCCAAGTCTCTTTTTAAGCCAGTGTTGGTTTCCAGTTGCTGTCTTAGATCTTGTGTCAAATCATGATTTTGACTCTTGGCAAGCGTCAACAGTTCATTGGCTTCAATCGTTTTTTCTTGTGCAGCGTACAACTTCTTTTTCAGATCCAAGTTTTCTCGCTCTTGTTCCTTGTTTCTCTGTGCAAGCTCTTGCATTTCTCCTTTGGATTCAGTCAAGTGCTGCTGCAACTGATTCTCAATTGCTTCAATTTCATGCTTGAGATCACCAATCTTGCGTTGCTGTTCCTGTGCACTTGCTAATTTGCCATTCGCTTGTTCTTGTTGGAGATTCTTGAGTTCTTGTGCCTCCTGTCTCATCTTGGCCAGATCTGTCTGAGAATTGAGATTCTCTTGCTGCAGCTGTTTGACAAGTGTTTCCAACTCTATTGCACGCTGCTCCTTGCGTTCGAGTTGCTCTTGCTGTCGTTCAATCTGTGCCTCTAGCTTGGATTGTTGCTGGAGCATCTGATTCTTGTTTAAATGTTGCTGTTCATCTCTTTCTAGCAGCTTTGCTTTCAAAACACTCAGATCTTGCTCTTGTGTCTCCAGTCGAGATTCATGCTTATGGATCAGCTCTTGCTGTGTCTTGATCGTTTGTTGCTGCAACAGAACCTCTTTCTCTAGTGCATCTCTTTGCTCTCTTAGCTGTATGTCTTCTTTTGGTTGACTTGTGTTGAGCATTGATTCCAACTTTTGAATCTTGTCATTGGCTTCCTGGAGCATCTTGGCAGCTTGTCCAACTGAACTTCTTGGACCACTTGCTTCCTTCTCTTTCAGCTCTTGCTCTACCCTTTGCTTTTCTTGCTGTGCTTTGACAATCGCACGATGCAACTCATCAATCTCATGCTTCTGAGCCAGTTTCTCTTGCAAATACTTTTGTAACTGCTCCTGGTAACCATTACTGCTCTCTTCCAACAACAGCGCTTGTGCTTTGAGTGTGTTGAGTTCGTGTTCTTGCGATTGTACTTTGGTTCTGAGCATGACTACTTCCTCGTTGATGGTAATGATAGAGCTTGGTTCTGCGTCTGATTTGACAGCACTGCTCTGTCTCCTGCCAAAGAGTTTGATACCACGCTTACTCTCTGTGCGTTCTGGCTCCAAGGCACCTGGTGATTCCAACTCTTCATCTACTTGCTTTTCACCACTCGAGCTCAGTCGCTTGATTTTCTGCTTCAGTTTAGACAAACGCGACGGTCGTTTGTCGTTATCTCCCACAAGCTCATCAATGTCCTTCCCATCTGTTGGAGAAGTCCTAGGTTCTGTATCTGGTTTCTTTTCATCTACAGATTCGGGTGTTTTGGATGACTTTTTTGTTCGGAACATTGCAACAAAGCGTGGAAGCGCATTGTTTGGGTTGTATGGTTGTTTATAGCGGTAGATCTGGATCAAGTCCTTCTTTCAATAGATACTCGGTGCTCCAGAATTTTGTCAGATGCCGTGAGCCATGATCACACAGCAAAGTGACGATCGTGTGTCCAGGTCCTAGTTTGATGGCTGTTTTGAGAGCTGCAAAGCAATTGACACTAGATGAGCTGCCGACAAAGATGCCATCTTGATTCAGCAAATGTCGAGACATGGAGACTGCTTCCTGATCTGTGACTTTGACGGCCTCGTTGATCAAATTTAGACATGTGTTAAAGTTATTTGTCAGTCTGTTGATTCCCACTCCTTCGACGACTGTATCCACTTGATGTCGTTTGCGTGTGCCTTCTCTTTCCTCATTAGAGAACATGACACCATGCTTGACTTTGTTGTAGAGACCACTGCCCTGTGGATCTGCCAAGACAAACTTGCAATGTGTGCGCTCTTGTAGATAATGAGCGACTCCAGACATTGTTCCTCCAGTGCCACAGCCCATGACAAAGGCATCTATCCTGCCACCAGTTTGTTGATAGATCTCTGGTCCTGTTGTCTTGTAGTGTGCTTCGAAATTGAGCAGATTCTCAAACTGATTGACAAAGTAGCCATGCTTGCCACTCTCGTTCATCTCCTGAGCTCTGCGTTTGGCAACGTTCACAAAGTGGTTTGGATCCACAATTGAGCATGGTCTCACTCTCTCGACTGTTGCTCCCAAACGCTCCAAAAGTTCATACTTTTCCTTTGCCTGGTCATCTGGCATCACAATCCAGCACTTGTATCCTTTTGCTTTGCAGACTGTTGCCAATGAGATGCCAGTGGATCCAACAGTGCCTTCAAACAAACACGCTTCTTTGATGCCCTGAGACTCCAAGAAATTGACGATTTCCAATGCCAGTCTGTCTTTTGAACTGCCACCCACATTCATAAACTCTACTTTTGCAAGAATCTCACATCCAGTCATTTCAGACAGTGACTTGATCCTGATCATCGGAGTGTTTCCAACAAGTGTCTCTATGCCTCCTTTTTGCTTTTTTTCCACTAGTTTCCAGACAGTGGTGATGAAAAAGTAGCAGCCAATCAGAATCATTTCAGAGCTGCAAAGTTTGCCATGAAGACACTGGTTGAGAAGATTGTGCAAAAGTACAGCATTGAAAAGTCAGTCTCACAAGGTGACTTTGTCAAGATCAGACCACACAGATGCATGACACACGACAACACTGCTGCAGTCATGACCAAATTCAAACAGATTGGTGCCAAATCAGTCTTTGATCGTCATCAGATTGTGTTTACACTCGATCATGATGTGCAGAACAAGTCTGAGCAGAATCTGAGCAAGTACAAGCGCATTCAAGCTTTTGCTCAGGAACACAAGATTGACTTTTATCCCGCTGGGAGAGGCATCGGACATCAGATTATGGTGGAAGAGGGCTACAGTTTCCCTTCAACAATGACAGTGGCTTCTGATTCGCATTCAAACATGTACGGTGGCATTGGCTGTCTTGGCACTCCCATTGTCAGAACAGATGCTGCTGCCATCTGGGCCACTGGACAGACATGGTGGCAAGTGCCGCAAGTCGCTCAAGTCGAGTTTCTCAACCAAACACAGCCTGGTGTCACTGGCAAGGACATTATCGTGACTTTGTGCAGTCTCTTTAACCAGGACCAAGTCTTGAACTGTGCTGTTGAGTTTACTGGTGCTGTTGATCAACTCTCGATCGACGACAGACTCACCATTGCTAATATGACAACAGAATGGGGTGCATTGGCTGGTATCTTTCCGGTAGACACCAAAACCATCGATTGGCTGGACAAGAGACGTCAATACTTTTCCAAATTCTATGGAGACAAGCATCCACGCATCAACCCACAATCTATCGAACAATTGGTCAAGAATCCATTGCAAGCAGACAAGGATGCCTTTTACAGCAAGAAGCTGACACTGGATCTAGCAACAGTTACACCACATGTGTCTGGACCAAACTCTGTCAAAATTGCAACACCTGTTTCTGTTCTTGAGCAAAAAAAGATTCCAGTCAACAAGGCCTATCTTGTCTCTTGCACCAACTCTCGTGCGAGTGACATTCGTGAAGCAAGCAAGATCTTGAAAGGACACATGATTGCACCTGGTGTTGAGTTTTATATTGCTGCTGCATCTACACAAGTGCAAGAAGATGTTGAAGCCACTGGTGACTGGCAAGCCTTGATTGATGCTGGTGCCAAGACGTTGCCAGCTGGATGTGGACCTTGCATTGGTCTTGGCACAGGCCTCTTGAAAGAAGGTGAAGTGGGTATCTCTGCCACAAACAGAAACTACAAGGGACGCATGGGATCTCCTTTGGCAAAAGCTTATCTTGCTTCTCCAGCAGTGGTGGCAAGCAGTGCACTGGCTGGATACATTACTGGACCACGTTTGGAAGCTAAAGAACCGTTAGGTACATGTCAAATCTACAAGCAACCAAGAAAACAAGTCGAATCTCAAGTCATTGATGGATTCCCAAGTCTCTTGAAGGGCAATCTCGTCTTTTGTGACATGGACAATCTCAACACAGATGCCATTTATGCTGGCAAGTACACGTATCAAGATGACATGTCTCCAGAACGCATGGCTCAAGTAGTGATGGAGAACTATGATCCACAATTTGCATCCACCATCTCTCGTGTAATTGATATAACATCAGGGTGATATTCTGGTATCTGGATACAACTTTGGCACTGGATCTTCAAGAGAACAAGCAGCAACGTCTTTGCTCTATGCTGGAGTGAAACTTGTCTTGGCTGGTTCCTTTTCAGAGACATTCAAGCGAAATGCCATCAATAACGGACTCTTGGTCTTGGAAGCACCAGAGTTAGTGGAAACGTTGCGTCAAAAGTTCCAGAACAAGCAACTCACAATCAGATCTGATATTGTGGCTTCAGTAGACCTTGCCAAAGGAGAAATGGAAGCAAATGGCAAATTTAGTATTCCATCCGTTGGCACAGCAGCACAAGAGCTGGTTGTGGAAGGTGGATTAGAACAATGGGTCAAAAACAGAATCAGCGCTCAGTAAACTGCAAATGGACTGGGTTCTTTGTCCTCGTTGATAACAGCACTTGACAATCAAGGACTTTTTCCAATGGACCATCTGTACACGTCCACTCGTACTTTTGAATCAATCTCGAAACGACTGTAAAGATTTCCATGGTAGCGAATCTCCTACCGATACACTGCCTTGGCCCAAACGAAAACGGAATGAACGATCCATCCACTGACTGTGCGTCCTTTTGGAGCCACCGCTCTGGCTTGAACGCTTCTGGATTGGGGTAGACAGATGGATCCATGTGCAAGGCAGCTGCATGAATGGCCACATTTGTTCTCTTTGGCACAAAGACATCTCCCACCATCTGATCGTCTTCCGTAATCTTTGGAATGATTGGCACTTGTGGATACAGACGCAAGGTCTCGTACATGACACCTTGGAGATAGGGCAGGTTCTTGAGGTCACTGGTCTCAAATCTTTTGTTTCCGAGCACTTGATCTACTTCCTCTTGCAGACGACGCATGGCCTGTGGGTGGAATGCAAGCAGTGTCAAGAGCAAGACGAGTGTTCTGCCAGTGGTTTCAAATCCTACGCTTAGATTGTGTACCAGCAGTCATGAGCACAAAAAAGTTGGCTAGCATGTCGTCTTTGGTCATCTTTTGATTAAGCCAGAGATGAGAGAGCAAAGAAGCAGTAGAATCGTCAAGAAAGTCTCTCTTTTCCAATATCCGTTCAAGTTCCTGGTTGAGATCTTGCCAATCTTGATGCAACTCTCTGGTTCTTTGGAATGGTAGATACCTGAGACAAAAGTCTGGTATCAAAAAGTACCAAAATGCATTATGCAACACAGAAAGCAACAGTGGTTTGAGTTTGTGGTCCTTGAGCATGTCCTGACCATAGACAATCGTGCCAATGACATTAAAAGTGATTTGCATGGTCATTTGGGCGACATCTGACTGAATAGAGAGACAGTCCACTGCCAAATGCGTTTTTTCTACCACCTGATGCATCTGTCTATCTCCAAAAGTGGGTGCCAACAGTTGATGCATGTGTTTCCAAGCTTCCCCTTCGACAGTGATCAGATTCTTGCCAAACAGATCCAATGGCTTGTAGTAAATGGTCGGTTTGACAAAATCAGTGTTCCGACGCATGATCCGCGTTGCCAGTTCAGGATCTGCAACATAGAGTGTTCGAACGATCGGATTGATGACAGCAAATCTCTTGGTTTCTCTTTGATCAAATCAAGTACAATTGTTGATAGAGCTTGAATCTGAGTTTCCAAGCAAACAGATACGGAAGACTGCGGATTGGAAAGATGTTTGGGAGATAAAAGTCTGTGTAGAGAGTAGGGAACCAGGAATACAAGATCAGGAGATCTGGATTCCCATCTCTCATGGTTTTGTACTTTTTAAACGCCTGGTAGTGACAGAAACCAACAAAGACTAGACAAAAGACTACAGCAAATGATCCATAGAGCTTGAGTGCTACGTAAGCACACAGGATCGACACCAAAGCTGTCCCGATAAGGGTCTGGCCCTGCGCAGCGAGAAACATTGTGGCAAACTCCGACGGTTGATCATCTTTTCAGATCAATCAGTGAACGGTCCAGATCTGGTGTTTACTTTGCACATCCATACTGATCCCTGTACATCACTCTTGACAACTACAATCACAACAGATACCTTTTCCAGTAGTCTCGGTTGCTTCTGAGGTTCTCCATGGCTGGAAAGTTGCCTTCATCATTCATGTACAGATCCCATGCCTCATACAGTGGAATGACAATGTACTCGATGAATCCCACCTGGCATTTGCTGATGATGGTTGTGTCTCGATCCATGAACATGGACACTGTCAGTCCACGCTTGCGTTCCTCATCGCCTTGCAAGAAAAACTCATTCATGATGAGCGATGCCCATTGCGTGCATAGATCCAAACTCTTGGATGCATTGTTGATATCTCCACACTTGATGGCAATGTCAAGTGTCAACTGTCTGTCCTTTGGATCTGCAAAGTCTATACCAGCGCCGTTGATCTTGTTCTTGAACTTGGCAATGTATTCAAAGTGATTGGCCATGTCTGTTGCCAGGACAAGGGATGTGATCATGGATCGCAACTCTTTGCGCTGTTCTGGCGGGAATCCTTGCAGCACATTATACTTTGGATCTGAATACATGATCTCAAAGCCAGTGGAGCAGTGGTGGTTCTCGAGTACAGCAATGTCATTGTATCGCAATGCCAATGGAGAACTGGATGCAATCATGAACGCATTGTTGTAGCCTGGATGATCCACATCATGAATAGCCGCTGCCACAAAGCAGGCAAACACTTCTGCTGGTGACAAGAGTTCTCCAAGTCCAAGAACATGGATAAAGTAGTGCAACGCATGCATCACATCTGCTGCATGTATAGAGTTGTGATACGTGACATTTCTGTAGCCACTTTCGACTCTAGCCAAAAAGTTCATCATCACCATTGGATCGACATTCAGAGAGTCTTTAAAGTCATACGCATCAAACAATGCCATGCCAAGGCAGTACAGTGGCTTGCCCTCTGAAGCAGATGCCAGATTGAAAATGTCAAACGACCAATCATCCACAGTCCTCAGTGCTTGCATCACACGTGGATTGGTACTCTGCAACTGTTTTCCAGCAATAGGAATAGGTGTCGTCAGGTCCACTTTTGGTACATTGTTCTTGCCAGTGTTGACCAAAGTGTTGAGGAATCCGGTGACATCTGTATCTGTGGCATTGACCACTTTTTCACCATACAGCTCATTCGAAGACAACAGAAAGACAACATAATCCAGTGATTCCATCGTATCTAGGTCCAAATCTATCTTTAACCTCCAAACTTGCAGTGCCTTGGATGCTTCTGATCATCTTGATGACTTTTGTCAAAGGAGAGTCTAAATCCATCTCAATCTCTGGTTTTGCTGCTCTTAGTTCATTCTTGAGACTGCTGTTCATGGCTGCTAGGTTGTTGGCTTGTTTCTGTCGTTCCAAGAGTGTCGTTGAAAAGTCTCTAATATACTGTGCCAAAAAGTAGTATCCCGTCGACAATAGCAAAAAGACAACAATCTCTGTGTACTCTGTCGCCAGATCCTTATCTCTTGCGAGATTGCTGTATGCTCTCAATCGACACTGTAATCTGACACCGTCTTGCACATAACCACTTGGACAATCACAAGTGAGAGTGGCATTGTTGTTGCAAGGCAGAAAGACACCACCAGGATACTGCAGATCCGTCAACAATGTCACAAAGCTAGTGTTGGCCCAGAGCAAGTTGGCTCCAACACCAGAGAGGTAGTAGACACAGATGAATCCAAAAAACGTGAGCATGGCTGCAGCAGTGGATCCTTGTGACGCCAGTTGCAGAGACATTCCCATGATGGATGCCAGCCAGATGGCAGAGACACCAAAGTGCTGCTGTCTACCCATGAAACAGAACAAGAGTTGTGGCAGGAATGACAGAAAGAGAGGCAGTGTACTGGTTGGCAAGTATCTGTGAATGATGCGTGTGAGTTGGTAGCAAATCCATGCAAAGGTGATATCTGCTGTTAAAGAGTCTACAAGGGGCCATGAACTGTGGATAGAGTGTGAGCCAGTTGGTGAAATGTCCAACCACAAGCAGTACTCCCATGACAATGTAATGCTGCAAGAGCTGTCGTTATATTGTTTGCCTGAGTATCAATGTTGAGCTCAATGTCCTCCAAGTCGTGATGCTTATCACTTGGATAAACGCATCTACCTCGCATCGCTGAATGGCGCACCACTGAGCATTTCATAAGCTTTGAGCATCTCGTTCCTCTTCTCGGAAGCCAGCTTGGTGCGTTCAGAGGCTCCTCTAGTGAAATTCATAAAGTACTCGCGACGCGTTGCAAGATCTCAGAGCGCGCACGTCAACAAAACACTTGCCATGGAAACTGACACGCTCAAGGCAGGCAAAACATTTCACAATAGCCACAAAGACGGACGAAAGCTTTCCTAGAATATCTATCAGCACCACACCTCGCACATCACAAGCATTGCAAGATATCCCCACGGATGTCTTCAATATGCTCCAAAACCTGCCCTTTTTTGAAGGAAGTCCATCAGAAGACTTTCTGGTTGCTATTGGTCGGCGGCTACACATGAGAAAGTTTGATATCGGAGATGTGGTCGTGAAACATGGCGACCAAGCCAAAGCCATGTTCTTTATTCTCAAGGGCTCTCTATTGGTCACCAGTGACGACAGAGAAGTGGAGTTTGCAACCCTGAACGCTGGCTCCTATTGTACGAGATTTGACACTAGTTGGTGAAATTGCGATTCTGTACAATGTAAAAAGAACGGCAACTGTGATTACAAGGACGCCCTGTACACTGGGTATCCTCTCTTCAGAAGACATGCACCAGACACTCAAGAATTTCCCAGATATCGAGAAAATCATGCGCAGATTCGCACACGACAGAGTTAAAGAGATGCAAGAGGAGTTTAGCAGAATGGGCAAAACTCTTGAAGCTGATGTCAAAGTCGTCTTGGCCTCTGAAACTGAATCTGCCAAAGTATTGGTTTTGACAGCAGGATCTCGAATTCCAAACCTCCCTCTTCATTCCACCAACAACCAGAAGAAAGTCACAAGCTTTTGTAGCAGACGACTTTAAAAAGTCACAAAACTCATTGACACCAAGTTTTGAGTCTTATTCTAGTGCTGGAAGTGGAGCTTGTGGTCTCCCCTGAAGAGGAAAAGGAGCCAGAGACTCTGAAACCCAATCTAGGTGCTCGATTCAATGAGAAGCGCAAGCTATCGGTCGCTGTTTGGTCTGACGACAAACTCATGAAATTTGCACAGAATCTCGTTAGTCAGACACAGCAAAAAGAGTCTCGACTAGGAGTGGTTGTTAGGAGATCCAACGACTCGCTTGGCTCAAAGATGCTCTCTCCATCGACTCAGAGTATGTTGATGTCGCATCAAGAGAAGAAACAGGGTCTCTTTAATCTGCCCTCGTTCTTGATTGCCAGGATATTTCAGTTTCTTGACTTTCGATCTCTTTTCAAACTGCGACGAGTGAACATTGCCATTTTTGAGATCATCCAAGCATCAGAGTTTGAGCTTTTGAGAGACATTGATCTCTCTCCCTGGAACAAGAAAATCACCAATGATGTCTTGGGTCATGTGCTGCAGTTTGCTGGAAGTGAAGTTTACAATCTGAATCTGAAAACATGTTGGCAGATCAACAACATTGGCATGGCACACATTGTGCAACATTCTCCAGCAGTAGTGGATCTTAACTTGCACAGTCTCTGGGACATTACAGACGAGGGACTGCACTTGCTTGTAGACAATTGTATTTACCTCGAGAGTATCAATCTGAGCAACTGTCGCAAAGTATCCAGTGTTGGACTCTTACGGCTCATGAACAGTGCACCACGCATGCTTCAAGTGACACTGAGCTATTGCAAGAGCTTGAGTGATGAGATTATGATCTCACCCACATGGATTAACGTCAAATCAATCAACTTTCAGAGATGTACAGGGATTACAGATGCTGGATTTGCAAATTGGCAGCAACTGTCAGAGTCACCGCTTGGGATGCGAGGTGGATTGCCAAGTGGTCCCATGGTCTTTGCACTGGAAGAGCTCAATCTTAGTGACTGTTCATTTTTGACAGATGCCACAATGGCACAACTTGGCAAGCTTTGTCCACAGCTCAAAGTATTGGGTTTGTCGTTTTGCTGTTCTCTGACTGAGCAATTCATTGATCCATTGATCGAAGGCTGTCCATTTATAGAGCTTTTGGACACATCTTACTGCGGTACAGCCATTACAGATGATGTTTTGGAAAAGATTGGCGTTGGTCTTCCAAAACTAGAGACACTGTCTGTGAGAGGCTGTGTGCAAGTGACCGACCAAGGCATCAAGAATCTGAGTGCATCCAAGACCCTCACGTGCATTAATTTCACGCAATGTCGGTTTGTGACACCAGATGTGCTCTCGACACTTGGTCTCCCATGGACTTCCATCACACGACCAGTCTTGGATCAGGATGTGAGAGGCAGACCCGCAAGGGCACATACACATTCATAAATCGAGACGTGGCGAGTTTCCACGATGCCACAATCTGCAGAACGAAGCAGTATCGTCTCAAACAGCAGCAGAATCAGCACTAGTAAAAAGTATGACCTCAAGCATATGGTGCAGCTAGCTGTAGCTAATACCCAGACAGACAACATTGGGTATGCCATCCAACGCTTGATGACAGACGAATCAAGAGCTTTCAAAGAGAAGCATGTCAATCGTCTTGGCTTTGACTCTAGTGATCGTGCAAGTGACTTATCAGCAAGATTATCAATTGAGTGAGCTGTTTGTGCATCTGAGCAGCCATCAGACAATGGGACAGTTTATGGCATTCTTGCTTAGTCTAGATGAGCAAAATGGGAGTGAGTCAAGCGGTAGCGAATGGTCCGCTTCATTCTAATAATTGGATTGTAGAAAAAGTGACGATAGTTGGTCTTCAAAGCACTGTCACTGATACATGTGCTCATCAGAGACGGCAATTCACCCAGAATCATGGCATTTCTGTCGCTGCATCAGAATCTCGTGAATGTTTCTGATTTCCCAGAACGTGCGAATATTGTGCCAGGTTTGGATCCTCATCACAGGCAGCAAGACCAAAGACCTGTTGCAGTATGGTGTCTATCTGCAAGACAAGATTGCTGTCTACAAGGCATCCAAGATGGATTTGTACCATCCAGATGCGAAGATGCACTTTAAGGATCCCAAGAATGTCTCCGAATTCCTCAAGAACACCCTAAATCTGCAAAAGCTCATCGAGAGTGGCTGTGAGTGCAAGTGGGTACAAAAGGATTTGGAAACAGTGCCAGTGATCCAGCAAGCCTACCGCATGATTGTCCTAGACATGCTCTTGTACTTTGGCATGGCCAATGAAGCTCTGATCTCGATTGTCAAGCAGTTTTACGGAATGGATCAGTCAGACAAGGAACAGGCACTGAGTGTTTACAAGAATTTTGAGAAACACTTGCAAAAGACGATCGATTTCTTTACTACATCCAGATCTTTGGCAACAGAATGGTCCGTTGATATTCCAGAGTTCCAAATGCCAAACATGGAATTCTTAGAAACGATGCACAAGCACTTGGCGTCAGAATCATAAATGTCCTTTGCCACACAATGAGGGGCATCATCAGTATCTGATGTTCATCACTCGCCTTGGAAAGTGCGTGGAACTTTCCACCCCAATGCCTTTGGACACTTCTTATGCAGTCCAGCGGCTGATGACTGATGTTCCTAGGACATTGAAGCCAAAGCATGTCCAATGTACCTACTGTCACTCTAGTGTTGGTCAATGCTTCTTATGACACTCCAATGTCGCAACTTTTCAACCAACTGCATCCCGCACTCAACTCTGGCAACTGGGTGGTATCCTAGTTGATGATAGATTGTGTTCAAGGCCCTCTCACTCATTCACTTGCTCTCAAGACAAGGAAATTCAGACCGTGTGTTGGTATCTTGGCTTAGTGCAGGGCTATCTGGCTGGAAACAAGGAAATTCTGAGCATGGAGTACTTTAGAGACCGTTCTGGTCATCCCATGGGTTCATTCCAGTCCAAGAACATTGCCGCTTACGCCAATTATCTGTCTGTCAAGACTGACATCTACAGAAAGACAAAGTCAGACTTTGTAGCCAACAGGGAAGAGCACCAAGTGATGCTCAAGACCTCTGAAAGTGCTCCTGAGTTGATTCTCAAGTGCGAACAGTTGCAAACACTCATTGAAGCAGCATGCAAGTGCAATGTACCAGTCTTGACGATAGTGGGAGCGAGAAGACCTGGATCACATTGTTGTTCGTCAAGCATACCGTCTGATGCTTGCTGATATGATGGCACTCTTTCAACTCATGAATGAAGGAGTTGTCGCTGTCCTGGGTCTCTACTTTTTGATGCCAAGACCAGATGCGCTCAAAGCACTCAGTGTCTACAAGACTTTTGCTGTCCAAGCCAAGAAAGCTGTCGATGTTTTCAACCAAGGCAGAAAGATGAAGCATGAACTGGGAATGGACATTCCATCCTTTAGCCATCCTCCTCTAGAACTCGCCAACAGCCTCGAAGCTTATGTCAACGCTCCAGACTTTGAACAGCAGCGAGAAGCTTATGCCAAGAAAAAGGGCAAAAAGACCAACGGATTCTTTGACAATCCATCAAAAAAGACGGAAAGAGTGGAAAAAGTGGAAAAGGACAAGCCTTTGATCGACTTTTTCGACAGTCTTGACACACAAGTAGATCAGTTCAGAAACGAACCAGCACCAGCGTTTAATGCATTCTGGGATCCAAATTCAGAAGCTTATTCACCTCACAGCAACGGAAATCCTTTCAACACTGCAGACATTATCCAGCAACAACAGCAGTTGGAATTGCAGATGCAAGAAACCAATCGCATGCTCCAGCAACAGCAGAATCCATTTTCAAATCCATCCAACCCATTTATGAGTGCACAAACCACTGGTATCTCTCAGTTCTCGTACACTCAGCCATCTACCACTTTTTCACAAGTCAGTGCAAAGACAGGATCCAGCGGTATGCCTATGACAAGTACTGTGAGCCAGTCCAATCCATTTGCTGACCAATCCAGTTTTGGTGGATCTATGGCTTCTAGTGGACTCCAGATGAATGCAAGACCTCTTGTTCTGCCTCAGATGAATCCACAGATGACTGGTTTCTCGTCCATGAACCCACCCATGAACACTCAAATCGCTGGTCTCTCACAGATGAACCCACAAATCACTGGCATGGGCACACAGTTCACTGGAATGCAGCCAATGAGTACGCAATTCACTGGAATGACTCAGATGAACCCACAAATGACTGGAATGACTCAGATGAACCCACAAATGACTGGAATGGCTCAGATGAACCCACAAATGACTGGAATGACTCAGATGACTGGAACGACTGGTTCAAGTAGTCTACAGAATGGATTCAGACCACTTGGAAACCCACAGAGCAACACAGCCAATCCATTTGCTCAAAATACCACGCAGTCACCATACAATCCCTTCCAACAGACACAGACTCTTTACAATCCGTTCCAACAAACACCAAGACCTCTTGCTCAGAACGATGTTTCTGACTCCTTCTCGGATCTTGCACGAGCTCGCACACAGAATGCAGAGTGGGGCACAGTCAGACAATAGATAAATGCTGAATTTTGAAACTGTTTACTAATGAGTACAGTTTTTGTAGGCATTGGCGTCCTTATCTCCCTTTCCCAGACTTGGCAGTCCCCATTCACGTTGCAGGAATGCCAGTTGAGAGTAGTGCGTGTAAAACGTGCCATCCTCACTGCCTGGATCAATTCCTGGTCCAATCAAGAGGCTGTAGATCCTATTGTTGTCATAGTCATCAAACTCATCATTCTCATCGAATGTCACTAGAAACAAGACGTCCTTGTAGTTTGGATCCACAAGTTTTGGCTCCAGAAAGCTTTCCAGCCAATTTGACATTGTTCTCACTGGAGCATCATGTCCATCATTGATGAGATTGGGAGTGTAGAAGATATAGTCTGGAAGGCCTTTGAGCGCATCCTTATCGAGTTCATCTGCATTCACGATGCAATTGAAGTACTGATTGACAATCCGAGGAAACGACACAAACGGGTTGTGCTTTCTGCAGTACGGATATCTGTCTTGCAGGAAGACTGTCTTGGATTTTGGCATATCTTGTTGATAAGTCTTCCAAGTCTTTCCTTTGAGAGCCAGCAAGTCAACAATGGTCACATCATTGAAGTTGTAGAACAAATCAGAGCTCACACAGTCGAAAGGCTCACCAGCAATCATGGCAATATAGTTTGGCTGACTTGGATGAAAGTTGGCGTGGTAGTTTGTCAATAATCGACCCTTGGAGCGCAGCTTCCTTCCAAGATATGCATCTTCCATGCATTCTCTGTAGCTTTTGTTTTCGAGCACAACGATACAGAATTTCATGGGAAAGCTGCGTCGACACGTTGATGACACGACATCGTGCACAGCCTGCCAGCAACCAGTGACAAGTATCTGATATGTATCACATATGCTTGTCCTTTCTTTCCACGCGATGACAAAGCGACAATGGGCAGTCAACGCACTTGTGCTGTTTGTCCTGGTGCAGCTCTTTATTTTTGTCTATATGAGCCAGAGCAGTGTGAAACCAAGTGTGCAGCCAATAAGACCAGAATCACCTAAATACGATCCATACATTCCACCGGTCGAGAAGCCGGTCGAGAAGCCCAAAGAGTCTGAAGAGAAACCAGTGGAGACTGAAGAGAAGCCAGTGGACAAAGTGGAGAGCAAGTTTGCAAAGACACCAATCACAGAGAAATATCTCGAGTTCATGGACAGCATCAAGGAGAGCAACAAGCACTTTCAAGACTCTTACAGAAGCACTTACAAGTGTCTTGGAAGACAGAACATGTTTGAAGCCATGGAACGCAGATCGTGTCTGTTTAGAAACGTGTGTTATGATGTAGAGACAAAGGAGTTTAGATTCTACCTTCCTAGCAGAGAACCAGTGTTTTACGACAGGACACTGGGTCCAATGTACGCTTTCAACTCTCCTGAATCACCGCATTTCATCAGAATGACTGCCATTCCTTACTGGAACACTGAGACTTTCTTTACACCGGTTGTCAAGATTGGTGCACCACAGGATTACAAGCAACTGGACCAGATGCATGTTCTGTTTGCACCGTGGGCACATGAATTCAACATGGGACACTTTGTGTTTGAGGAGCTTGGGTCTGCGTTTGTGGCCATGAAGCGATTTGGAAACTTTGATCCAGAAGCCATTCTAGTGAATATGTGGGGAGATGTCGACAATGGAATGTATCACAAGCTTGTCAAAGGCTTTGCACCGGCCATCAGTTCCAAGCCTATTGTCGGTCTCGAAAGCTATCTCAAGTCACACGGCAAGCAAACAGTCTGCTTTGACAAGCTCTTGGTCGCATCTGCTACCAGAAACTTTTTATCGTACAAGGACACCTTCAATGAGGGCAAGGAACCCATCTGGTTTGACTTTCGTGCTCGTGTGCTTCAGTCTCATGGCATTGATCCCGCTTTCATCCCCAAGAAGCACAAGATTGTCTTGATCAAGAAAGTCGGAAGCATGCACGGTGCACAGCCTGGACAGACACACTTTCGTGACATTTACAACCTGGATGAGATCCATCAGCACTTGAAATCTCTCTTTCCGGACATTCCAGTGGACATCATCAGTCCAGGAGAGATGACAATCCCAGAGCAGCTGCAAGTTATTACAAATACCACTATTTTGATCACACCACCAGGCGGCATTTCGATGCTCATTCCGTTCCTGCCACAGCACTCACATGCCATTATCATGGACTATCTTGGCATGGAAGACGAACCGATTGAAACCAAGCCTGGTGAGTCAGTGTCAATGGAAGTGTCCTTCTGGAACCTCTTTCCGCACATTCGAAAGCAGTACTACCAGATCATGAATCCAGATCTTGAACTATCGCTAGATTTCCCAGGTGCAACAAATTACCGCGAAGCGTTTTCTGTGATTGCTGACAAGGACAGAATAGAGTACATGGTCCATCTGGCAATGAATGAAATTGGTCTCTGACCGAAACAAGCAACTGCGCCTCAGAAACTCCGACACAATATCAACGGCTTTGCGCCGCAGCAACCAGCCGCATTCACAGCCTTAATGACATAAATCTTCTCCCTATCTTTTCCATCATGGACTGTAAGAAACCACAAGATTTGCGACTCTCCATTGACTCGATAACATCAAACCCATGGGCTACACAAGGTCAGAGAACAAGAACAAAAGCAATTGCGACCACATTACACGGCCAAAACTTTGTATTCTAGGACATGTATTGCCGCGACAACACGCGACCAAGTTCAGATCTATAAGTCGAGACAGATCTGAAGGGACCAAATACCCAAGTAAATAATCTATGCTATCTTCACCTTATTTTCTGCGAGTCAAAAAATGATACAAACTGTGAGTTTCATACTGGCACAAGACTGTTGTCTTTTGCAGTTTGTCATCGATCAAGAGAGCTAAATGGCATCATTTGCTGGAAAACTCAGGGTGTCTGCCCAGATCGCCATACACAGCAGGCGCGTCACAAGAATCCGCAATGTTGCAGAAAGAATAAAGTTGTAGATTCTCACAAATCTCATTAGATTCCAACAGTTCAAGTCCCTAAAAAGACCCCTGTGAAGTCTCAGTGAATAGCTGTTGCTTTTGACGAGCTGGGACAGTCCATCACGACCAACTCTTTGTCATGAGAGTTCTGACAACTGATTGACTTCCTTGAAGTTCAGCAAGACTGATCAGACCCTCAAATTGTCCTCTCTGCTCTTACTATGGGATGCAGAGACTTGAACCCTCTAAACATGATATTCCATTGAGATTTTCTATTCAAAAGGGCTTGGTCTCTGTCGCCAGTTTCTACCATTTTGACAGCGCGTTGTCTGTTTGACCAGAGTGCAAAGGTGGCACACTCCTTTCACCCAAACACCCGTCCTCAGGATGTTCTCAGATCAGTTTTTAAAAGCTTGAACAAAAGCCAGTGAGGGCTGGTTGACAGGGCATGTTGAAAGCATGCTTGGAGAGCTGTCTGAGAGTCTGTGAGAGTCAATTTGAGTCAGATTTGGGTTCAAAACGAGTTTAATCAGAGAAACAGAAGTGGCTCAAGATGAGAACGGCACCACAGCGCACAATTGGCACTTTCTTCAAGAAGGCAGTCTTGGCACGGTCATGATCTGTTGCTCTTGGGGCAACTCCAAGACTAGCCAATCCTCTGGGAAGCTTCACCATGCACAATGTCGAGTCTAGACACCTTGTAGTGAGGGCTGTTTCTAGCACGAGCCAGAAGCTGCCATTGAAGTGCACGACTAGGCCAGCAATGAATCTCTTTGGAGGAGTCTCAAATCTCAAGACTTCTCGCAAGCTTTGCAAACATGCTACCAGGCTTGTAGTATTTGTATGGATTCGCAGAATCAAACCAGTAGCCACCATTGCACAGGTGCATAGCCATGTAGTATCTCATGTAGTACCGCTTTGCCACCAAGCAGTCATTCTTGTTGTTGCTTCAAGATCTTCCATGTCTTTAGCTGTCATCTCTCTCATGTTGGTCAAACGAGTCACAGTCGCCAACAATTGGGCTGCATGAATGTAGGGGTAGTGTCTGCCATCACCATGGGCTGCATGTCTGAACGCAAAGGGTAGGTGTGGAACAGCTGCTCTGAATTCTCTGCCTTGAAAGCTCTTGAAGTGCTGCATTGCTCCTAAAGTCAGTAAAGATACCAGTGATCACTCGGTTCATGGCAAAGTACTGCTCAAATAGCTGTTTGTCGATCTTGCCAGTCTCGATCGCGTCAGTGAGCAGCTGCTTGGTCGTTCCCAAGCGCAGCGTATGGAGCATGTCAATGCCCGAATCCAAGAGTGGATGCCAACCTGGAATAGAAGTTCTGTGGCAGGTTTTGAAGCCTCTCTGTTCTGCTTCCTTCAATAGTGGTCTGTCATCTGGGTTGTCCTTCGACAATTGCAGGAATCTTTGTATGTCTTCAACGCTGCGTGCCTCTCCAATGACTGACACATCTTTTTAGAACTGGGCAAGTTGTTTATTCTGCACATGTGACTTGTGACGTGGCACATGGTAGTGACACTTCCAAATATGATTGGAGTGTTTTAAGAACATTATGGAGTGTATAATTGTCAAAATCCAAAAATAGCGACATGTCTCAGCGCCTCACGCCTCAAGCGCCACCAAAGCCTTAAAAGGAGTCTCATTAAACTCTCTTCACTGCTGACAATAATGGTCTCTCCAACAACAGTTGGTCGCCAGCTCAAGATCGAACACTTGTAGCCATCTCTGTGGGCAGATCTGAATGTTTTGCGACAGGGATTAGTCAGAATCTAAGAGTTGAGAGCTTATTTTATTCCTCGACGCGCTTCCTTTTATAGCTGGAGTGACGTCAACCTCGGCGATGAGTCACATTGCTTCGGAGGGTGACGTGGTTGAAGGGGTCTTTGGCAATGCCCCCGAGGTGCGAGTGAGGTCTTGAGTCGCTCCTTTTCTGACTGGATTCTTCACATTTTCAGCTGCTCTTGGATGTCAAGGTTTTGTGGAAGGACATTTGTTCATGACTCCGTGTGACAATGGCTAGGCCTCATGGTAAGCCAGCCACAAAGGCGCCATTGCCAACTATCTCTGCCGCTTATGTGACACCGGAGATGTGTTGGAGAGACCATTAGACACTCCACAATGTTCTTAAAACACTCCAATCATATTTGGAAGTGTCACTACCATGTGCCACAACGATGTCATCATGCGGAGAATAAATTCTCTGCCCAGTTATACAAAATGTAAGTTGCCACAGTCCGTCACAATATATTTTGACGTCTCTTGACACTTTGACACCACTATGACTACGCCACACGACAACCCTTTATAAACCTGTCATATCTTCTTGTTCCATCGTGTTAATATACTATTAGCACTTTACCTTGCCTTCCCTCTGCCTTTGTGTATTGGAACGTTGCAAATGAAAGATATTTATCTAACTGCACCGCGTCTTTTGTAGTCCACAGCTATGCCTTGTACACCGTGTCTCCTATGCCTTGGGTGCACTCAGATGACCAGGCAGATTGAGATGTTGATTGACATTGCGACTACTTTCCTACTGTGTTTCTGTTCTGAACCGCTATCTCCACAATCCAGGCCACCGACACTGGAATACTGTGAAGAAAATCCTACGCTATCTGAAAGAAACTTCCGCCTTACTCTGTGCATTGCTCCCACTCGGCTTGATCCTCATGCTTCTAACAGAAGTGAGTAAAGTTTTAATACGACAAACATGACACAAGATGGCACCGTTTGTGCCACGTGACCACCGATTAAGAGTTGGATAAGAGTTAGGGTAAAGACATATGTGCAAGCCTCTCCAACAGCTTCTCATTCACTCTCTGCCAATTGTAGTAAGATGAGAAACTTATCTTTTTACTCTCTGACAGCCTTCTCTTAAACCAGTGTGGCTTAGTCTTTGTACGACTGTGTCACCATCGCCCCATGACCTCAAAGATCGGATGGATCGATGTCAACACGCCCCATCATTGAGGATCTTGGAGTCCGAGCTCATGACGGTGTTGACTGAAGAGTGGGAAGTCAAGTGGCTTTGTAAGAATGTCAGCCACCATCTGTCCAGTCTTGGTAGTGATGAGCGTGATAGTGTTGTGCTCTTGCACATGATCTTTGATAAAGTGGTGTCTGATCTCGATGTGCTTAGTGTTTGAGGGAATCATCTGAGTGTTTGCAAGATCGATGCATGCTTTGTTGTCTTCATGCACTGGAGTTGGTCTATCCTGCTCAAAACCTAGTTCTTTCAGAAATTGACGCAACCAGATGATTTCCTGAGTCACTGCAGATAATGCCATATATTCGGCTTCGGCACCGGACAATGCAACTGTTTTCTGCATCTTGCTACACCAATGACTGGTGTGTTGTCCATATTCGCAATATACCCAGTCCTAGAGCGTCTTCCATCTTTGTCTCCAGCCCAATCAGAGCCAACATAAGCTCGTAGTTCCAATGACGATCCATCCACTGTCAATACCAAGTTTGGGGTTCTGGAGAGATAACTGACAATCTTAAGGACTGCATCCCAGTGCTCTTGACCTGGATTGCTAGAGTATCGACCAACCATGCTGACTGCTGTTGAAATGTCTGGTCTGGTGGTGATAGCAATGTAAATCAAGCGGCCAACAGCGTTCTTGTAAGGAAAAACAGACATGCGTTCTTTTTCAGCATCATCCGTTGGACATTGATGCTCAGTCAGTCTCTTTGAAGCATCAGCAGGTGTCTTGCAAGGTTTGATGCCATACTCGTTCATGTCTTCAGCCAACTTGTGGATCTTGCTCTTTTGGTGGATATGGATCAGTTCTTTTGTCTATCTCTTGTAAAATGCATGTTCAGCCAGAATCCAATCAGACCATTGTCTGTAATGGCAAATTCAAGATCGATTGCGTGTTCAAGTCAGCCATGATGACTCTGCTAGGTGTCAGGAGAGCCATGTCGTCTACATACAGGAGCAAGTAGCATCTTTCCCCTTTGAATTCGCCAATGTAAGCACATGGATCTGATCTTGTCCTTTGAAATCAGAGTCGGACCAAAAGTGCATGAATTGTCTGATTCCACTCGTAAGGTGCCTGTTTCAGACCATAGAGGCTTTTTTCAGACGAATCACTTTGCCTTTGTACAACTCCATGTTGGGATACCCGTCTGGGATCTCAATGTATATCTCTTCATGAAGAGAAGCATTCAGAAATGCAGTTTTGACATCAACAGTGTCAGTTTCATAGTCCAGACGTGCGCCAATTGCCATGAAGATGCGCAGGCTGTTGTAGGCTGCCACTGGTGCTGCAGTATTGAAATAGTTGTTGCCTGCAATTTGTTTGAGCCCTTTTCCACACATTCTGGCTTTGAACACTCTTGGTACATCTGCACTCGCTGATTCCTTGGTTCTCAGCACCATCTTGGTGTCTAGTCGTGTAAAGCCTTCAGGAAGATCACACGGTTCAGAAAACACATCGTGGGCATACAATAATGCAGATTCCTTTGATATAGCAGCCAGAAACTGCTCTCTGTATGGTCCTCTCATGGCTTCGCTGTAGCTTGGGTTCTCACTAGACATGGTAGCCAACACAAGATTGTACGAGACCAAGTCGTCATCAGAGTCATCAAACCCATTGCTCTGTGGGGATACACATCAATAGACTTATACAGACTATCAGATCTTTGGTTGAGTGTTCGTGGCTCTTGTGGCCTGCTTCTTGACAGATCTCCAAACCCCAGCTCTCTTGGCTGATTCTCTGTCATCTCAGTTGTCATTGGCTCTCTTGGCCTGTTGTCATTTCGCATGAATGTGTTTTGTTTGTTGGTGGGCAAGATGATGTCACTCTGATGATCGTTCCACTTTGCTTGCTTCAACAATTCTAATTCCCCCTGGTACAGGCTTGTCATGTCTGATTCCTGCCGAAATACACTTCTGCAGAGTGTCTCTCTTGCCTCTTGATTGGGTCATACGGCAAGTAAGCCTTCGATGTTTCTGAATATCCTACAAAGATGTACGGCTCTGCTCTAACACCAAACTTGGGTCTCAGGTGCTTCTGTGTGTACCAGCACTCTTGCTCCGAACATTCGAACCATTGACAAATCTGGAATTGTGCCAGTCCAGCCCTGGAATGAAGTCTGTTTGTAGAGTTTGGCATGTGGTGATCTGTTTAGCAACCACACTTTGCACAGAACAGCATATCCCCAATAGCTTGGTGGTAGATTCGCTGCGAGTAGCATTGTGTTTGCACCTTCGACAATTGTCCTGAGCGGTCTTTCAGCTCTGCCATTCTGTTGAGATGTATATGGAGTCGATCTTTGGTGGAAGATGCCATGTGACATGTACTCAGTCGTTTGCTTGTTGCAGAACTCTCCTCCATTGTCAGTTCTCAAAGTGGAGACATGACGGTCGGTCAGATTGTGAATACGCTTGTCAAGATGAATAAAGGCATCGGTTGCTTGTAATTTTCTTTGCAACAGATATACAACGTGGAATCTTGAAAAACCGTCCACAAACAAGAAAGTACTTGTATCGTCCATTGATGCTCTCGATACCAGCTTCACACACATCACCATGGATCAGTTCCCCTTTTCTCGATGCAATTTTGTTCGATGCTTCAAAATGCTTGCGATGCGACTTTCCTTGCAAGCAAGTCACACAACCATCAACAGGCAGAGTGTCTAAT
The DNA here is from genome assembly GCA_025526955.1 of Gorgonomyces haynaldii. Taxonomy (NCBI): domain Eukaryota; kingdom Fungi; phylum Chytridiomycota; class Chytridiomycetes; order Rhizophydiales; family Gorgonomycetaceae; genus Gorgonomyces; species Gorgonomyces haynaldii. The sequence goes on along the minus strand of JAHLJY010000021.1, from coordinate 226,778 downwards.
TCCAGTCCAGTCGAGATCTTGGAGAGCAGCTTCAGAGACTGAATGTTGAGGTACCCCATTCTCAAATGAGCCAGTTTTGTCAACTCAGTGGAGACAGGTTTCGACACTTGGAGGGCAGACTCTTCTTGGAACTCGTACAGACCACCATTACGATGTCCAATCAACAGCTGTCTCTTGCTGTTCGAGTCCTTGACAATGCATTTGTCGTTTGTGAACGGCACTTTGAAGCCGAGATCACACAATTGAGAGATGGATAGTAAGTTCATGTTAATGTCACGCGAATAGTAGATATTTGGCGCTTCAATGGACCCACAATGCCAGGTGCCTCGATGTGTGCATCTCAGGAGACTCCCGTTCGCTGCAGTCATGTTGGAAGACAGACTTCAGGTTGGTCAGGTTGTCTATTAGCAACAATGCTACGAGTACAACCTGAATCAAGAACATTGCAGACTCGCTTCGTGCGATGTCCGAGGTTGTCATTCGTCAGACTACCGTCAGTTCTACCAACCTCACTGTATGGTCTTTTTGCAACATTGATCTTGCCACCACTGGACCAAATGTGCTCATCGAGCTCTTTGATCTCTAACACATGTTGTCCTGGACTTGGCATATGGTCTGCTCTTGCAGATTCGTGTTTCTTGCAAAAGCGTGACAACTTGGATCCATGTCCCTTCTGGCCACAGTCAGCACAAGTACGGTTCTTGGGATGCTTTCTTGGATCACAAATCCAACACTTGTGAGCATCATGGCCATGTTCACATTGACGTTTTCGGCCAACAGCAAAAGTAAATTGTTAGAGAGGCTTGGGCAGCTAGTAGTTGGAATCAGAACTTCCAAGACCACAGATGAACCTCAGGGGCATGGCATCTCACCTCAAGATGCAACGTCATCTCAACCTCGGTCCCGAGGCCCTCGGGGATGATGTCATTTGAGAGCTTAAAAGCAGCTCAAGATAATGGAAGTCAGTAAAGTTTTAATGAGGCAAACATGACACAAGATGGCGCTGTGTTCACATGATCACAAAATTACGAGTTGATTAAGAGTGAGTGGAATTGAGTAGAGACATATGTGTAAGCCTCTCCAACACACCCCTAGGCGTACAGATGTGACATCTCATCTCCAGCACCAGTAAAACCAAGGAAAAAAAATTCTAAAAACCTTGGAAAGGATTGCTGGATTAGATGCTTAGCCTTGGAGGACTTTAAGCTTTTCTCGGTGTTTGCTGAACTGTGGAGAAGCCAATTGTTTGGTCAGAATATCTGCGATCATTGTCGTTGTTGGTTGCCGTGTCAAAACAATGTCTTTGATGTCGATGACATGTTCCCTGATGAAGTAGTGTTTGATGTCAATATGCTTCATGGATGGGAATGACTTGTGACTGCTTGCAACATCGATAGTACTGTTGTTGTCCTGGTACATGATGGATGGTTGACGCTGTTCGAAGCCCAGCTCTTGCAGTAGGTTGCGCAACCAAAGTGTGTGCTTGAGGCAGGTGGAAAGTGCCAGGTACTCTGCTACAGTCGTGGAGATGGCGACTGTCTGCTGCATTTTGGAACTCCAGACGATTGGTGAGTCGTTAACAAAAATAGCAAAGCCTGTGCGTGATCGTCTAGTGTCTTTGTCGGCACCCCAATCAGCGTCTGCAAATGCTTCGATTGTAGGATACTTTCGATGCCCTCCTAGATGTAATTCAAACCTTCTGGTTCCTTGCAGATAACGAAGAATGTTCAGAACTGCACTCCAATGATCTCGACCTGGCGACTGGGCATATCGTGCGACAGAGCTGACTGATGTGGCGAGATCGGGTCTGGCAGTGACTGCAATGTACAAAAGCATTCCAACAAAGCTTTTGAACTGAGTGGGATCAAACCATCGCTCATCTTGCTGGTTGTCAGGACAACTAGTCTTCGACAGCTGAGACTTGGCTGGTAGAGGCACTGTGCTGACTCGTGATATAAGTTTCTGCTCTGCAGCTGTGAGTCGTGGATCTGAGAGAATCTGGTCGATCTTGGCTCCTTGATGCAGGGCAATGAGTCGCTTGTTCCTGTCACGACGAATATGGATGTTCAGGAAAAATGTCACAGGTCCCTTATCCTCTATGGGGAACTCGCGCTTGATTTCCTTCTTGAGATGTTGCATGATGTGTCGCTCAGGTGTTCCAATCAGAATATCATCCACATAGACAAGTAGATAGCAAATGACACCCCTGTAGCGACCAACGTAAAGACAGGCGTCTGACTTGAGTCTCTGGAAGCCAAGTGATTCAAGATGTGCATGCAAAGTGTTGTTCCACTCCATTGGGGCTTGCTTTAAGCCATAGAGAGCCTTTTGCAATCGAAGTACCTTGTGTTGGAGTTCTGACGCTCCAGGATAGCCATCAGGGATGGTGATGTAGATTTCCTCGTTCAGTGGTGCGAGAAGAAATGCTGTTACGACATCGATGGCGTCAAGTTCGTAATCCATGTTGGCCATGAGTGTGAGGAAGAGTCTGAAGGAGTCAAATGATGGTGTAGGTGAGAATGTCTCGAAGAAGTCGATACCATCGATCTGCCTGAATCCCTTGGCGCACAATCTGGCTTTGAATCTTCGCTCTTGTCCAGGAAACTCTGATTCCTTCCTCTTGAGGACCAGTTTTGTGTCCAATGGTCGAAAGCCCGGTGGGAGATCGCATGGTTCGGAGAAGACACCATTCTTTTGCAGAGAAGCGTACTCTTTGTCGATTGCCTGCTGATACTGTTCTCTGTAGGGTCCAGACATTGCTTGAGCGAGTGTAGGCATGTCTTCTTTGATCTCCTGTGAAACTCTGAGTGCTTGAGACATCAGAACTGTCAGATGCTTGTGATCTGAACATTCCGGGGTGAGAAAGTCTGACTGGACAGTAGCAACAATAGGATCAATGCTTTCTTCGCTTGAGACTGAAAGAGTATCATCTTCCAGAGTGATATCTTGCGACGGAGGCTCCACATTCACCCCTTCATCCTGAGCAAGAGGCACCTCTGCATCTTTTGATCTGATGGCAGGCTCAATAGACGGGAGCGGTCTGGTAGGGTGCAAAGATTTGTTTGTTGTAGATGACGTGGTGAAGAACATTCTTTCCTCGTCAAACCAAACATCTCTAGAGACATGCTCCAGACTGGAGTCAACGTCCACAAGCCTCCATCCTTTTGTTGTGTCAGAATAGCCAACGAATACCAGCTTGACACTCTTTGGATCAACTTTGGACATATCTCTTCGCTTCTCTTTCTGAATGTGCATGTAGGCGACACAACCAAAGACCCTGATGTGCTGGATGCTTGGTTTGGTCTTGTGTCGCAACTCATATGGGGTTTTGTTTCCAAGTGCCTTGTGCGGTGCGCGATTCTTACAGTAGACAAAGGCAAGGGCGGCATATCCCCAGAAGGATGTCGGCATATGTGCGGCATGGAGCATGGCTGCTGTTCCTTCAACAATTGTGCGATTCAGTCTTTCTGCCCGACCGTTCTGCTGTGGAGTGTAGGGAGTAGACGACTGCTGGATGATGCCAGTCTCAAGACAGTACGAAGACATGCTGTTGTTGAAGAATTCAGTGCCATTGTCTGATCGTAGCGTGTGACAGTGACGACCAGTGACATTCTTCACTCGCTTGTCGTAGTGTTTGAAGGCATCTGCAGTGTCAGCCTTAGAACGCAGCAAGTAGATGGATGTATAGCGACTGCAGTCATCAAGCAACAGCAGAAACATAGTGTGGTTGCCATTCACAGTTTCAACACCCACGTAACAGATATCTGCATGTGTCAGCTCACCGAAAGTCTTGGCGCGGTGAGAAGAAGCTGGAAATGGCTGCCTGTGTGATTTGGTCACGACGCAGCTCTCACATGTTTTTGTGCTGGCCTGCTGATCAAGTGCAAGACCATCCACCATCTGTGGAAGTCTTCGCAAGTCTCCAACGTTGATATGAGCCATTCTCTGATGGAGAAGATCGATACTGGTCTTGGAAGCGTTGGCAGCAAGTGCTAGAGACATATGGCGTGGACGACTCAGTACATAAAGCCCATTCTCATTTGGAGCTGTCAACAGAGCTTGCTTTGTGTCTGCTTTGGAGATCACACATTGCTTTTGAGTGAATGTAACCTGAAAACCTTGCGCAGTCAGTTGAGACACGGACAATAGATTCATAGAGGCACTAGAGCAATGTAAAGCGTTTGGAATCCAAATCTGAGGAGTCAGTTGGAGTGTTCCCACCCCTCCACAGATCATCTTTTGTGCATCATTGTCCGCAACACCCACTGCTGTCTTGGAACTCTTGTAGTTCGAGAGGTCGCTTTTATTTTGTAAAAGCGTGACACTGGCACCACTGTCCACAGCTATCTTGAGGTCGTTTGGACCACTGGGAGCCTCGTAAGTAGAGAGTGCCATGATAGGTTTCTGTCGCTTGTTGACAGCAATTTCATCAGTCTCTTCCTTTCTCTTCACAGCTCTTGGATCAGTAGTGGCAACAAGAGCAACAGATTGATTGGAAAATGGAACAAGGTCTTCTTGTTCGTCCTGAGTGGCAAATGCAAGATACGCTTGCTTGGTCTTGACTGGATTGAGCTCACAACGGAAGGATCCCTTGGTGCGATGTCCTTTCTTTTGACAGTCAGCACAGATGGATTCAATGAGGCAGTGCTTGCAAGCCTTGCCAATGCAGTGATGAGTGGATCCTTTCTGAGTCGAGGAACGCTGTTTGACAGGCTTTGGATGGGCAGCGGCAGCGAAATCGAAGCCTTGAGTGTGCTTTTCAGCGGCAAGGAGCAAGTCCTCTTCATCAATCAAGACATCAGCAACTTTTGCCAACGTGAGTTCGCCTGAGCGATGAATTCTCGATCTGGCGTTGCCAAACTTGTCAGGGAGCGAGTTGAGCAACATGGTGACGGCAAGCTCATCGTAAGAGATGGACTGAGAGTTACTAGCGATGGAGGTTTGGTGCACCAGGGACTTCAGGACACTGATTTGGGATTGAAGAGTGCCAGGACCAACCTTGAAGGAGCAAATGGAAGAGATGCCTTTGGACTTGCGTGCATAGTTGGCACCAGAGTATTGCTTTTCAAAGTAGTCCCATACTTCCTGCGCCTGGGTTAGAAGATCAATCTCATGCATCAGCTCCTCGCTAATGCTGTTGAAGACGATTCTCCAGGAGCGGGGATTGTTAACAATCACAACCAACTGCTTGTTGGTTGCTGGATCAACAGTAATGGTGGATAGGCCTTCGTCATCAAGAATGGACAGGATTTTTCTGCGCCAGAGGTTCCAATTGGAGGAGTTCAACATAAGAGTTGTTGGAAGGTCCTTTGAAAGCGGCTGGGGAGCAACAGCGGTTGCAGAGGCAGACATAGTAGCGGATACTTCGGCGTTAGACATGATTCAGAGAGTCTAGTGCTGATAACGTAATGGAAGTCAGTAAAGTTTTAATGAGGCAAACATGACACAAGATGGCGCTGTGTTCACATGATCACAAAATTACGAGTTGATTAAGAGTGAGTGGAATTGAGTAGAGACATATGTGTAAGCCTCTCCAACACAAGACTTTACTAAACAATCTTCTTGTTCTCAAAGTCTAACTCTAATGCACATCATCTCAGCTGCCGAGACTCGAAAGTCTTATTTCCTGGTCACGTGCCAATGTGGGTGACGAGCTTGTCAGATGATTGCCGCAATTAAAACTTTGCTCACTTCTTTACGTTATCAGCACTACATTCTACCGAAATGTCTAACAGTGAAGAATATGCTACTCCCCAACCTGTTTCCGAAGTCCTGGGTCCTGCCCAAAGAAGTTCCAAGGACATCAACATCGAGCCCAAGCTCGGTGACTCCAATTGGCGCATTTGGCGCATGAAAATGCTGGCTGTCCTCCACGATGAAGGCCTAGCCACTGTCGCTGTTGACCCCAAGTCTGGCAGACAAGTTGTAACCATTTACAACAATTCCCGGTCCTGGAGAACCCTGATTGTCAACATCGAGGGCGATCTCATGCATCAGCTTGATGCCATGACCCAAGCCCAGCAAATCTGGGATTATTTCGAAAAGCAATACTCAGGTGTCAGCTTTGCACGAAAATCAAGTGGCATTGCCCAAATCTGTGGTTTCAGGTGCAATGCCTCCAAGTTGCAAGCCCAAATCAGCAACTTGAAAAGCTTGGTGCACCAAACTGCCATCGCAAGCGAGTCTCAATCGATTACTTTTGACGAATTAGCAACAATCAACTTGATCAATACTCTGCCTGAGAAATTCAGCTCAGTTCGTTCGAGAATACACCAGGCCGGTGAATTGAATCTCTCCAAGGTGGCTGCTATTGTCTTGCAAGAAGAAGACCTGCTATTAGCTGCTGAAAAGCATCACCAAAGCCCCGAGTATGTTGGTGTGGCCGACGCCGTCCCAAACAAGCCATACAAGTCCACTAGTAGCCGAACAGACCACATTTGCATTGGCAAAGCATGCAAGCACTGCCTGATTCAATCCACCTGTCGTGACTGCCGCAAGAAAGGCCATCGCACGAATGGATCCACTCGATGCGAACTCCATCCTGTCAGAATGAGGACATCACCAACCCAAGCGATGGATCTCAGTCTGTTGGAGGGGATCGTCGTTCACCGATGCAGTCTCCGAGAAATCACGGAGATCACACGATTACACCGCACAACGTGGCCAACTCGACATGATTGGACCCAAATCGTCGGTATAAAAGGGATGAACTTCCCAAGTAAAATACTTGAAAACAAATCAATTACAACTGATTAAGAGTCTCAATGCCGCCTAAGGAAACTAGCCAAGAACAACTGCAGCTTATGCAGCAAATTATCATCCAACAGTCACAACTGATTGAGAAAATATCGAAATCCGGAATTACCGAGACTATGCCTCTAGCCAAGAGAGAAAAATTGAACCGAGAAACGACAGTCCTGAACTTTATGGGATGGATGAAGAATATGCGAGCCGATCTTGAAAAACTCAGTATGCTCGACTCTGATGGGAAACTGATTCCACAAGCCGTGCCATACATCACGTCCTGGTGCTCCAACGAAGTCAGTGCCTTGCTTCCAGTGACGAGTGATGCTGAAGAGTTGTGGACCTTTCTCAAGGTCACGTTTGGAGCGTACGATCTGCCAAAGTTGAAACAGCAACTCAAGAACATCAAGATGTCAGGTATCGACTTCAAGCCATTCTGGGAACGACATCTGGAACAACTTGCCATCTTCCGAGCTGCTGGTGGTGTGATATCTGAAGAAGACAGACTGGACATTGTGCTAGAATCTCTGAACAGCGAATTCTACCAGTCTGTGATCCGTGAAATCCGTGGCATGATGCGAAGAGAAGCCAAAGTGACCACCAAGACTGTGGAGAAGGCCAGACAATTGCTGCAAGACTTTTACGATGATACGCCATTGGAGATCCGCCAAGCTACCAAGCGACAGCATTTCCGAGGCAGTGCAAACGCGGTCAATCCTAGAAAGTCGAACTGTCACTGCTCCCTGTGTGAAAAGCATGGCCGAATCCGAGTTGCCCGTACACATGAGGACAAGAGCTGCTGGTATGGAGATCAAGAAGGCTGGAAAAGACAGGAGGTGACTAAACCCGTCTCAAACTATCTGAATTTCTTCCATGACACTGGCTCCACTCCAATCAGTTTTGTCAATGTTGAACCTGAAAACCTCAAAGAAGCATCTGGCCAAGTGATAACTGCCAACAATCAGCCCGCCAATATCGCTGGAAAAGGAACTCTTCAATTTGGTGACATGGAGCCGATTGAAGCCTACTATGTGCCTGACTTTGACAAGAATCTCATCTCTGGAATCCAAATTATGAAGATGGGATATGACCAAGTGATCAGCAAGGACGAGCTCAAAGTGATGAAGGATGGAAAAGTGGTTGCAACAGGAAAGTATGATCCAGTATCTGGCCTGCTGAAGATGAACCAAGAACCACCTGCCTCCTCAAGCCTTGTTTATGGACAGCTGCACCAAGCCATGGGACATGTTGGACTCAAGAAGATCAAAAACACACTGAATGCGGTGGAAGGTGTTACTGCCAAGCTTCCCCCAGAGGAAGAAGACTGTGAAACATGCGAATTGACAAAGGCCACAAAGGTCAATGTAGTTAAGGAAGGAAGCAAGCCCACACACCTACTGGAAGTCGTAGAGTCTGATGTGCAAGGGCCATTCCCTACCAGAGCCCAGGATGGGACCAACTCCAATGTCAAGTTTCTGGACAAGAAGTCGGGATACTTGCAAATGTTCCACATTGCCGACAAGTCTGCTAGCACGATCGTGGGATGCTTCAAGCAATTCAAAAATCGTCTGGAGCTCGTGACCGGAAAGAAGATCAAGTTTGTTCGCACAGACCAAGGATCCGAGTACCTAGGAGCCTTTCTGAGATATCTGGAACAACATGGCATCGTCAAGCAAACTGGCATCGCATATGAGCACAATCATCCTGGCCAAGCTGAAAGAGTCCACCAGACCATCATGTCTATGGGCAGGTCCATCCTCAAAGACTCTCTGCTGCCAATGACCTACTACAACTGGGCTCAAAAACATGCAGTCTATCTCTACAACCGTCAAATCCATGGAACAGCAACAGTGACTCCTTACGAGCAAGTCTATGGAAAGAAGCCAAACTTGTCAAACCTCCCAGTCTTTGGCTGCGTGTGCTATGCTCATCTTCCTGTCGAAATCAGACAAAGACTCGCACATGGAAAGCTTGAAGACACGAGTGTGAAATGCCGCTTCCTAGGGATGGGTGATGCCGACGACTTGGAACAGTACAAGGGATATGCTTTGCTGGTTGAAGGATCTTTGGACATCATCTATGCCAAAAGTGTCCGTTTTCCCAAGACCATGTCCATGGAGCCGTTGCCAAATCCAGCTCTTTACGATGAAGATCAAGAAGAGATGCACGATGATCCGCCATATCAAGAGCCAGAAAGTGATGAAAGCGACGAAGAAGATCAAGCAGCTATCCAGCAAGAAGAGCCAGTTGATGTCAGGCCTGAGACGCCAGATCCTTTGGTGATGAATGCAACACAACAACTCTATGGACTGGCCAACAGCGTTGGAGTGTGCAAAGACGCATTCGAACAATCCATCACCTGCTGCATGAGTGCCATGACCTCAGATGCACCACAAACTCTGACTGAAGCCAAGGCAAGCAAGGAGTGGCCCGAGTGGGAAAAGGCAATCCAAAGAGAACTTGAATCCATCCGCAATGCAGAGACTTACGTGGTACTGAAGCCTCCACATCTCAAGAAGCCACCAGTCAAGAACAGGTGGGTGTTTGTGAAGAAGCTGGACAAGAATGGGCAAGTGAAGAAGTACAAGGCAAGACTGGTGGCAAAAGGGTTCACACAGCGAAAAGGCGTCGACTACCAAGAAATCTTTGCACCTGTCGCCAAACTCAAGTCTATCAGGGTCCTCACGGCTATTGCTGCCAAGCTCGGCCTGAAGATGTACCAGGATGATGTTCCAACCGCATTTTTGAAGGGCGAGCTGAAAGAAGAAGTCTGGATGGAGCAGCCTGAAGGCTACGAAGAAGGAGACCCAAAAGTTATGAAAGCCTTGCTCAAGAAGACGCTGTATGGATTGAAGCAGTCGCCTCGAGAGTGGAACATCGTGATTGACGAGTATCTCAAGGCCCAAGGATTCAAACCAACTCTTGCAGACACATGCATCTACGTCAAGTCTATTCATGAACAGCTCCTCTATGTCGGCGTGTATGTGGATGACATTATCACCGTTGGACCAGAAGATCTAGCAGCCAGTTTTAGGGAAGGACTTCGAAAACACTTTGCCATCACTGAAGGAGGACCTCTCGAGTGGTATCTTGGACTTGCATTTGATCAGATGCCAAATGGAGACATCCGAGTCAACCAAACAACATATATCAAGCAGAAGCTCAAGGACCTCTCAGAGTACATTGGAAAGACTTGCGCATCAACACCCCTGCCACTCAATTACCAGAAACTCCTCGAAGAAGCCAAGAGCCAGGAAGTCGACACGACAGGCTACCCATACAGAACCATGGTTGGAAGCCTGATGTATGCCATGATTGGAACAAGGCCAGACCTTGCCGTTGCAGTCTCAGTGGTCAGTCGATACTTGGACAGTCCCAAACCTGGACACATTGCACTTGTGAAACACATCTGGTCCTATCTGAAAGCCAATGCGGATCTTGACTTGCATTTCACTTCCCAAGGAAAAGTCGTGCTTGAAAGCTACTGTGATGCCGCCTATGCTAATGATGAGGACTACCAATCAAGAATGGGTTATGGATGTCTCTTTGGTGGATCACTGGTCTCCTGGTACTCTGGAACACGAAAACGAAAAGTGCCTGCACAATCTAGTGCTGAAGCAGAGTATTATGCCGCTGTCCAGTGTGCCAACGAAGTCATCTGGTTGAAACAGCTACTCAAGGAACTTGGGCATCCACAAGACAAAGTCACCATCTACGAGGACAACCAAGCCTGCATTGCTTTGACCAAGAATCCAGAGGACCACAAACGAACCAAACACATCCAGGTTGCTTACCATGTTGTCAGAGAGTATGTCAGGGAAGGTCAAATGGAATTCGTTTATGTACCAACAAGATCCCAAGCTGCTGACATGTTTACCAAAAGCTTATCTGGCCCAACACTTCGGATGCACTGCCGTTCACTTGGATTAGCTCGTCAGGGAGGCTGTCAGAATGAGGACATCACCAACCCAAGCGATGGATCTCAGTCTGTTGGAGGGGATCGTCGTTCACCGATGCAGTCTCCGAGAAATCACGGAGATCACACGATTACACCGCACAACGTGGCCAACTCGACATGATTGGACCCAAATCGTCGGTATAAAAGGGATGAACTTCCCAAGTAAAATACTTGAAAACAAATCAATTACAACTCATCCGCCCTTTAGAAAGCATGCAAATCTTGCTTTCGTTACTCAAGAAGAACCAGAGGACCTTATCCCATTTTCCAATGGTCAAGCATCTGCATTCACTGCCTTTCCCACCGAAAGCGATGGGCACAAGCGAACCAGCTCCTCTGATGATGTTCCTGAACCCAAGAGACATCACTCCCTTGCACTCTCCACGTACGAGTCTCAAGATGGTCCAAATGACCTCAAGTTGACAATCGACAGTGGTGCTACTGTCACGCTTTTACAAAATAAAGCAATCTTCAAAACTACAGAGCATGTCATACACATGTTGGTGTTGCTGACCAGGATGCCCCCAAAATGGTGTGCACAGGCTCAGGAACACTGCAACTGTCATCCCAAATTGCGATCCCCAATGCTATCCATTGCCAAAGTGCTGCTATGAACCTGCTCTCTGTCTCACAGCTTGCTGCCCAAGGTCTAGAAATCATGTTCAACAAAAAGCAATGCACAATCACCAAATGTGACACCAAACAGATCATCATGACAGCTCCAAACGTCAATGGACTGTACGTTCTCACAAGACCACGGCATCTGCCTCTTGCACTGACTGTCCGCACTTCAATGACAACCATTGATCTTCTACATCAACAAATGGGCCATATCAACTTTGGAGACCTTCGCCGCCTGCCCCAAATGGTCGAAGGGGTTGCTCTTGATCAAAATCCAAGCTCTAAAACCTGCGAGAGCTGCCTGGTCACCAAAGCTCATCGTCTGTCGTTTCCTATGTCCAGCAAACGAGCCAAACGCTATGGCGAGCTCACCCACGCTGATACGTGCCACATTGGCGTCGAAGCCATCAATGGTGGATACACCATGTTTGTTCTCTTCTTGGATGATCACACAAGATTCACAACAATCTATCTTCTATGCTCAAAAGCAGATACTATTGATGCATTCAAACACTACAACAACAGAGTGAAGAACACCACTGTTCGCGACTGTCAGATCTGAGGATCTGACAATGGAGCGGAATTCTTCAACAACGCAATGTCTTCCTACTGCACTGAAGCTGGAATCATCCAACAATCATCCACACCATACACTCCACAGCAAAATGGTCGTGCAGAGAGACTGAATCGAACAATTGTTGGTGGCATCTCTGCCATGCTGCACCATGCAAATCTCCCATCCTCCTACTGGGGATATGCTGCTCTTGCTTTCGTCTACTGTAAGAATCGAGCACCTCACAAAGCAATTGGCAGCACGACGCCATATGAGCTCAAACATCAGACAAAACCAAATCTCCAGCACATCAAGGTGTTTGGCTGTACATCATATATGTATGTCCAGAAAGAGAAGCGTCGAGATCAATCCAAAGTCGATCCAAAAGGTGCCAAACTTCTCTTCGTTGGCTACTCTGATACCACCAAGGGGTGGAAGCTTGTTGATCCTGAGACTGGTCTGGAGCATATCTCCAGAGATGTGCTGTTTGACGAGAAAAGAATGTTCTTCTTGACGTCACCTTCCTCGATGCCAACTCAACAACTCGAAAACAACCCTCCTCTCTCACAGCCAAATACACAGATTCAACACCAACAAACAATGTCTCCGCAGGATGAAGGGGTGATGGAAGACTATCCTTTACAAGAAATTGTCATTGGCGGTCAAGATGACACTGAATCTGTCTCAAGCGAAGAAAGCGTCGATCCACTAGTTGCAGTTGCACAATTAGATATGATCACTCTCAACCACCAGAGTCTCACCAGCACAGTAACACTGATGGCTCACGCCCTCCATGCCAATCAACAAGTCAGCGAGGACATGCCAACACTGGAACAAGCAATGTCTGGACCATTGAAAGAGCAGTATCAGAGAGCAATCAACAAGGAATACGCATCTCTACTCAAGAATGTGTTTTCTCAGAACCTTGTGCTCTCCCAACTGGATTCAGGCCACTAGATACAAAGCTTGTTCACAAGAGAAAGGAAGCAGAGTTTACTGGACAAGAGAGACGCTGCAAGGCAAGATTATGTGCAAAGGCTTTCGACAGATCGAGGGAGTCGATTTCTTTGACACATTTGCACCTACTGCATCATTTGATTCCTTTCGTGTGTTCCTGACACTCATGGCAAACCTTGACTACGAGATTGACGCTGTTGATGTGGTCACAGCATTTCTCCTAGCACCACTCAAGGAAGAGATTTACATCAACATTCCACCAGGCTACCCTGATGCCTCAAAGCATACAAACAAGGTATTAAGACTACAGAAGGCTCTCTATGGGCTCAAGCAAGCACCAATGGAGTGGAACAACACACTACACCAACATCTTGAGACAATTGGCTTTCACAGATTGAAAACAGATGCCTGTCTATATGTTGGAAAGTACAGGGGTGCCATCTCATATCTCTTGGTGTATGTAGATGACATTCTTCTTGCAACACCCGATAGAACACGAATGCAACACCTCAAGCGAGACATCTGTGATGCTTTTCCAATCGAAGACAAAGGGCCTGTGACATTCTATCTCAACATCCACATTCTCTTGGATGTGATAGTCGATATTTATTGAGAGATAGTCACCCCTTTTATAGGCGTCGCCTTGGGTGTGCATTCTGCCACAATGTGGGTCCAAGGTTATGTGGCATCATCTGATTGGTCAGCTGTTGGGTGAAACTCCCAACATTCCCCGGGATTCCTCGGAAGTCATCTCCGTAGGCACTGGAGTTCTTGGAGTAGCATGTCTAACAGCCCCTCTTACGACAAGACCGAGAGATTTCATCAATGTTCGCATGGTGGATCCTGGGACTCCTTTCGTGAAGATATCAGCGCATTGCATCTTCGTTGGCACATACGTAAATTGCATCTGTCCTTCAGCTACGTACTCGCGAATGACGTGGTAGGCCAGTTGGATGTGCTTAGTTCGTTTGTGATACTCTGGATTCTTTGTCAGGGCAATGGCAGCTTGGTTGTCACAGTACACAGTCACTGGTCCTTGTGGAAATCCTAGCTCAGTTAAGAATTGCTTCATCCAGATGACTTCGTTCGCGGCTGCAACAGCACTGTAGTATTCGGCTTCGGCAGAAGATTGTTCAGGCACCTTTCGTTTTCGCGTGCCAGAGTACCAAGAGACAGCAGTTCCGGCTAAGGTGCATACGTATCCAAGCCTTGATTGATAATGGTCGTCGTTCGCCCAGGCAGCATCACAATAAGTCTCCAAGGACAGATTCGCATCAGGACAGTACTTGATCTTCACGTCATCGTTGGCTCTGATGTAGCGCCAGATGTCTTTGACCATCTTCACATGTGTTGGCTTTGGTGCATCAAGATATCTGCTGACAACGGAAACAGCAGCAGTCAAGTCTGGTCTGGTGTTTGTCATGGCATACATCAAACTTCCAACTAGCTTTCGATAGGGGAAGGCATGGTCAACATCTTCCTCTTCAGCTGCGCGCAGCAGGGCATGAAAATTCTCGGCTAACGGACTAGAGCAGCCACCAGGTCCAATCAACTGGTCATACTCTTCAAGCTTCTTCCTAACATACTGGGTCTGGTCAAGGGTCATACTTCCATCTTCATTCTGCGTGAACCGGATCCCAAGGTAGTATTCAAGTGGTCCTCCCTGCGTGATTCCAAAATGGCTTCTAAGGTTCTGTCTGAATATCTCCATCTCAGGTCCTTTTCCAATGGTCAGAATGTCATCGACATAAACGGCAACAAAGATATCGCCACTGCTGGTCTTCTTTCGGTAAATGCAGGTGTCGCTCCTCATGGATAGGAATCCTTGAGTTCTGAGGTAGCCATCCATGACTGCGTTCCATTCTCTTGATGATTGCTTAAGTCCATAGAGAGTCTTTTTCAGTCTTGCCTTGTAGAGCTGTGGGTCCTGCTCTTCAAAGATCTCTGGCTGTTCCATCCATATCTCTTCCTTTAGGACTCCGTTCAGAAAGGCAGTTGGTACGTCGTCTTGGAATGCCCTGAGTCTTTTTGAGGCACAGATAGCCGCAAGGGTCCGGATGGATTTGCTGTTTGCAACAGGAGAAAACACCTCGTCATAGTCCAGGCCTTTCTTCTGTGAGAAACCTTTGGCTACTAGTCTTGCTTTGAATCTGGAAATATTTCCGTCCTTGTCATACTTGAGGGCAAACACCCACTTGCACTTCACTGGTTTCCTTGGAACAGACGGCTCAAATTTCATAATCTCATAGGTTCCGGCCTTTTGGATTGATTCCATCTCCTTTTTCATAGCTTCATACCACTTGGGCCAGTCAGGGCTTGCCTTGGCTTCTTCCACGCTCTTTGGCACATTTGCGTCATGGTGGTTCATCTCTTGGGCATAAGTCATCAGGGCATTCATTGGCAATCCAATTGTATGAGCAATTCCAGTCATCTTGCAATGCATTAACAATGGGTCTCGGTCCTCTTTGTTGTCATCTTGTCTTCTCTTATCATGGCAATCAATATCTTTTTCTGGAATCTCATCATCAAGTTCTTGGTCAATCTCATCAGTCAGGTCATCATAGATATCAGGATGAGGCAGCACCTCCATCTTGCATTCTTCTGGAAAGGTCACATTTCGGCTATGCAACACAATCAATTCATCTTCAGTCACCACTCGGTAACCCTTAAAGTGTTCAAAGGCATCATCATCACCATATCCAAGCAGCCGGCACTTCATAGTAGTGTCATCAAGTTTGCTTCGTTTCTCTGGAGGCACATAAGCATAACATACTTCACCAAAAATGCGCATACGACTCAAGTCAGGCTTGTTTCCATAAATCAGTTCATGAGGAGTCTTGTCGTGTCCTGCATGCACAGTTCGGTTGTAGATGTAGACGGCTGTTCTTTGAGCTTCAGAGTAGAATCTTCTTGGCAACTTGGAGTCTTTTAGCATAGCTCTCGCCATAGTTGTTATCGTCTGGTGGTTTCTTTCTTGTTGTCCTGGCACATGATGTTCATAGGCTTCACCAGTCTCCTTTACAATGCCATGCTCTTTCAGGTAGTTCATGAGTTCTCCCTTGAACTCATTTCCTTGGTCGGTTCTCAGTCTTTGGATTTTTTTCTTGGTCACTCCTTCCATTTTGGTCTTGAATACTTTGAAGCATTTTAGGGCAGAGTTGGCATCCTTGGTTTTCATAGTGAACATCATCATGTAGCCACTGAACTTGTCAGTGAACTTAAGGTTGTACTTGCTTCCGTCAATTCCTTCAGTGTCAAACGGTCCTTGGATATCAGCCTCAATCACTTGCAACATATCACTGGGCTGAGACCCAATCTTAGGGATGTTTTGTCTTCGTGTCTTGGTCAAGGTGCAGATTTCACAGTCTCCATCTTCTGGGGTTCCAGTCAGGCCGGTTGTTGCCGTCATCGTCTTCTTCAACATCTCAGTTCCAATATGACCAAGTTTTCGGTGCAATAGTATGGTATCCTTGGCCACGGATAGTGCGGTATCGATAGGCTCATCGTCAAACTTCAGAAGGCTGGTCTGTTCATCGTAGTGTCCTGTGGCTACTGTCTTCCCATCCTTCATCACTTTAAGCTTCTCGTCTTCAATCACTTGCTGGTATCCCATCTTCATAATCTGAATTCCGGAAATAAGATTCTTGGAAAGCTTGGGTACATAGGCGACTGGGATCTCAATCTGGCCAATGCGAATCTTGCCTGTGCCTTTGATCTTGAGTTTCTCCTTGCCAGCAGTCGAGAGCTGTCCATCACACGGCTGAAAATCCTTGGGTACAAACTTCACATAGCTGTTGGGAGTGCATCCAGAATCGTGGAACAAAGACACAGAGTAAGCTTGATCCGGTTTAGTCTTCTCAATAGACTGCTTGGGCTTGCGTTCTCGACCAGGTTGGTCTCCAAAAAAGCATCTGGCAGTGTTGTGCGTCTCGCTCAACTCGGGTCGGTGTTTCTTGCAGTAATCGCATTGCCATTTTCGATTCTTGACTCCAGCAACTTGATTCACGGCTGGTCGCTCCCACTTCTTGAGCACAGCATCAGGTGTGTTCTCGTAGAATTCGCGCAGATCATCGCGAACATCAAACCAGTCAGCCAAAGTCGGCTCCACGGGCATTTCTTTGAGGATTCTCCGAATCTCTTGCAGATAAAATGACGCATTCAGGTTCTTCAAGAAGAGTCTGATCCGGTCTCGCATTGGCTTCTTGCCACCCGCGGCTTCATAGAGTGTCCAGGCATCATCAAATCGGCGGATGTACTCGGAAATGTCCACCCCATCCATCTTGGTTGTATCCAGGTCTTGCTCTGCACGGATCAAATTCTTTGGTCTGTACTGGTGGTCCAGGTATGCAAGCAGTGTCATTGGATCATCTTGGTAATCCAATGGAATGGCTGGCAACAAGTCTTGGTCAATGTAGTTCCGAATCACAAGACATGAATTCATGGCATCAGGAAATTCCACTCCATCTGTTGTCAGGCCCAATCGAATCAAAATATCCATCAATTTTCGGCGCCATCCCAGGTACGCTACTTTTGGGGTCGACCTTGATAGATTCTTCATGTCTGGTAGACGGTCAGGCAGTTCAGTCGAAACATTTTGAGAGGTACTGGTGGTAGATCTGGTTTGGGGCTTTCGCTGCACCGGTGCTGTTTCCTTCGTGTCACTAGACTTCATCGGAGAGTGAGACTCTTAATCTCTTGGATGTGATAGTCGATATTTATTGAGAGATAGTCACCCCTTTTATAGGCGTCGCCTTGGGTGTGCATTCTGCCACAATGTGGGTCCAAGGTTATGTGGCATCATCTGATTGGTCAGCTGTTGGGTGAAACTCCCAACATTCCCCGGGATTCCTCGGAAGTCATCTCCGTAGGCACTGGAGTTCTTGGAGTAGCATGTCTAACACATTCGCAGAAACAGAAAGGAAAGGACCATCTCCTTGCATCAAGGAACCAAGATCGAGCAGCTTCTCAAGGATGCAAGGCTTTCAGACAACGAAAAGCGGCTGGTTACAAGAATCAGAACTGCTCCCCTTCCAGCAAAGCCAGCACTGTCAAAAACAAGTTGTCCTCTATCCGAAAATGATGAAAAGTGGTTTGACCCAACCCAATTCCGAAGCTTTGTGGGAATGCTTCTCTACATATCCATCACTGCTCGTCCTGACATTGCAACTGCTATTAGTTCTATTGCAAGGTTTTCCCAAGCTCCTGGAAAAGACCATTGGCTTGCTGTCTTGAACATTCTGCGATACTTGCAAGGCACAAAGGGGTATGAATTACATCTAGGGGGCAAGACCAAGTATCCCACCGTCAAGTCTTATGCTGATGCCGATTGGGGAACCGACAGCGACACAAGACGATCTCGCACTGGGTTTGTCATCTATGTGAGCAATTCACCTGTCGTTTGGAGCTCAAAGCTACAACAGACTGTCGCCATCTCCACAACTGTTGCAGAATACTTGGCACTGTCTACGTGCATCAAACACACAATCTGGGTACGTACGCTGCTTCAGGAACTTGGCTTTCAACAGCAACAGCCTGCAATCATCTACCAAGACAACAAGAGCACCATCGATGTCGCAAGCAGTCACAAGTCATTTCCTGCGATGAAGCACATCGACATCAAACACTACTTCATCAGAGAACATGTGGTCGACATCAAAGATATTGCTTTGGAGAAGCTGCCTACCACAAGCATGATAGCTGACATTCTGACCAAGCAACTCGTCTCTGGGCAATTCACCACACACAGAGACAATCTTCGAATCACCAAAAGATGAACATCTAGTCTAGCAATCCTTTCCAGGTTTTACTTTTTTTACTGGTTTTACTGGTGCTAGAACTATGATGCGACAACTGCAAGCCAGGGGTGTGTTAGAGAGGCTTGGGCAACTAGTGCACATCATCTCAGCTGCCGAGACTCGAAAGTCTTATTTCCTGGTCATGTGCCAATGTGGGTGACGAGCTTGTCAGATGATTGCCGCAATTAAAATTTTGCTGACTTCTTTAAGGATCAGCATTTTCAGAGGCTTGGAGCAAATCCTCTTCCTTCACAATTTCGGCAGAGATAGCAGACAGAGACTTGATGCCATTTTGGTGGACTCTCGACCGGACAGCAGCAAACTTTTTGGAAGAGAGTTGAGGACCATGGTGGAGGCAAGTTCGTCGAAGCTGATGGACGTGGAGTCAGCAGCGATCAATTGGATTTGAGAGATTTGACCGTTATTTAATGAACATCTTGCACTTCTTATAGACACTGAGGTTCTGTTGTGTTACCCGCAACTTGGCGGATTTCACGTTACACCAAGCGGTCAACTACCCCGAAATACAGGGAACTGACGAGGATGAGTCTCCATTCTGACGCGTCCACTGTTTCATGGACAGTGTTCTTGAGCTTGCTGATTTGCGGTCCCAATGGACCATCGGTGCATCGGAACTTGGTGATTTTGTTGATACCAGAAGTCATGCGGACAAAGCTGGCACCAGAGTACTGCCGTTCAAAGTGGTCCCAGATTTCTTGAGCAGTTGGCATGGACTCGACTTCAAGAATCATCTCGTCAGAGACATTGAGAATGAGTGCTCGGCGTGAGCAGGGATTGTTCTCAATGATGATAACTGGCCTGGCAGTGGTGGCATCAGTCTCCACTCTGGCAAGACCTTCATCAACGAGAATGGTCATGAGTTTGGTGGCCCACAGTGACCAATTGGAGTCGGAGAGCTTGGGTTCAATCGCCAGGCTGGCGGAGGCAGACTTGGCAGGAGTAACAGCGGTTGGTTCGTTCGAATTCACGCTTGAGAGAGCTAATGCTGATAACGTTTTAGAACTGGACGAAAGAATTTATTCTCCGCATGAAATCATTGTGTGACGTGGGAGGTGGCACCATCTAAATATGGTTTGAGTGTTTCAGAATTATTGTGGAGTGTCTAATGGTCTCTCCAACAATATTCCTCTCTTTGTAGGGAGGCGGCTCAAGTGTATGTCTTTGCCTACTAATGTTTTTATTACGAGGTAGGTTCCAGGGAAGCTCCTCTTTCTCTTCTTTTGCCTTTCTTCCGTCTATTTTACTCGTATTTCATTTAAATGGATCGATCATTTATATCTGAACCTTAATCCTTTTATAGCGGCAGCGGGCGGTCAGTTCCCAAACAACTCTCCATCGTGCTACCAATGTGGTCACACACGTTCCCAGTCAATGCAAGCTCATTGGCAGTGTATTCCAACAGGTTTCGCGAACGAACAAGCGCTTCTCGACTAATGCACCATCACCTTCTTTCGACAATGACGTGATTCCACTCTGTCCTTCGGTCGTTGGTGCTTCGCAAGGCGAAGTCAGTACGCAACTGTGTTTTGAACACTCCTCACTGCAAAGTTGTCCCAGGAGCCCCAGAGAACTTAAGAAGCAAGTCTCAAAGCCTTCTGCAGTCTCTGTTCATTAAAAAGATTCAAAATTGAACACTTTCTCAATGCCATTCAGAGTATGACATGATCACAGTACAGTACATGACACACACCTACTGAGACACGACCTTGGAACCAAGACATGTGCCAATCACGTGGGCCTCGCGGTATTGAAATATACAGACACATACCCTTGCTTTCTCATATCCCTCACTATTTACAGACAAATATCGCCATTGAGCTCAATACAGCAGATTTTCAGGCTATATAACTTGTCGCTCTAGGGCAATATAGCCAGACCTTTGTTGTTTAAGCGGCCACTCCGTCCTGCGCGCTATCATTGGATAAGCACTTGTTCCACAGTCTTAAAACAGTCGCTTGCAAACTTGAGATCCTGCCTCTGGTGCACCCGCATCTTTGGTCAAACAGACATTGTGCAGTGTTTAATTTGAATACCAGGCTCTCTACTGATGCATTGTTGTCATTGGAAGGCTTTATGTGGCAAGATCAAACACCATCTTGACGTAGAATCTCAGTCATTTTAGTTGTTGTGAAGGATAGTTTGGAAGAGTGTATCAAATGGACTAGGCTTTAATGATTAATTGAAAGCCATTTCATACGCCAAGAGATGAAAATGAGAATGACGATGATGACGCTTGCCAAAATCCAAAAGTAGATGATGCCCATCTCGAAATGCAACTCTGGGAAGTATTCAAAGTTCATGCCGTAGATTCCACAGAGCAAAGTCAATGGTAAAAAGATGAGACTCGTGACTGCCAGAATCTTCATGGATTCGTTAGTCGAGTGAGTGATGCTGTTGAAAGTCTGGAGTCAAGGTTCATACCATATCCACCATGCCTTGAATCAGCTGTTCATATTCCTCCAAATTTCCGACAAAGAATTGAATGTGGTCCTTGACATCTCTGACATACGTTGCCGTCAACTTAGATATTTGGTATGGAGCAGTAAGCGAGCTTCTTGATCCACTAAAATCCTCATAGTCTCTGCTTGAAATGAGTGTGTCCAATGCGTAATCTGCAGGTCCAATCACAGATTTGAGCAAAACAAGTTCCTTGTTCATCATGTGCAGCGCGCGAGTGAGATAGACCTTTGGTTTTGCAATGATCTTGTCTTGAACGTATGCCAGCTGTTCTTGGTAGAAATCGAGGATGAGGAGATAATGATCCACAATCACGTCGATGAAGGCGTAAAGCATGAAGGAGGGATCACTGTATCTTCGCATGAGCGAATGCTTCTTTGGCGTTTCCGTCAATCTCTTGTTGATGCTCTCAACACAAAGTCCGCCCCCGTTTTGAAAGATCGACAGGACAACTCCATTGTTGAGCAAGAAAAAGGCACATTGCTCCATCACAAGGTTTGGACGGTAGAGGTATGCGCTTTCTTTTTCTGGGAACCCAGATTTCATCAGCAAACTTTGATGTCCCTGAAACAAGTAAAATTTGGATTCATCAATGTTTTCATCTTTGGAAATCGTTGGAAGGATCATGGAGGCGTAGACATGCTCCTCATACAGATCTACTTTAACGCGTTGTGGAATGTGGAAGAGATCTTCAACTGCCAATGGATGTAGTGAGTACTTCTTTCCAAGAATCTTGATGACATCGAATGAGATGTGGCTGCAATTGATCCAGCGCACTTTGGAATGCTGCGGCCGCTCTTGATCCAAAAATGCGGCAAGACTGTCATTGTTCAGTATCTTGACTGAGATATCGTCTGAATCAAAGTCAGTCACTTGAATCTGTACTTGTTCATGCACTTTGCCAATATGCGGTGGTGGATAGTCCAAGTCAACGCCAGGAATGGAACCAGGCGGTGGTCGTCTGACTTTCATGACATTAACTGCGACCACACGGCTAACTGCTTTCTTAAATCGATCCAGGCCTCTTGGCTGGACTACAACGAGTGGATCTTCCGACATGAGGAAACTTTGATGAAAACGCATGTTCCTGTGTTGCTGGAGCCACTACTGGAACGCATTCAGCCCTTGCAGAGAAGGATGACCATTGTCGACTGTACCTATGGCGCTGGAGGGTACACAAGGGCACTTTTGGACAAGTTCGACTGTCAAGTGATTGCGCTGGACCAGGATCCACAGGCGATAGAGAGAGCACATTCTATGGCTCTTGGTTACCCAAACAGGCTGTTTCCGGTGCATGGCAATGTCAAACTGTTGACTCTAGTTTGGACAGTTGAAGCATATCTTGGAGAAAGCTGGATATTCCAAAGTAGATGGATGCTTGTTTGATATCGGTGTCTCTACAAACCAGCTGGAAGATGGAGAGCGAGGATTCAGTTTTAGAATCGATGGTCCTTTGGACATGCGCATGCTGCCAGATGCATCCACTATTCCAGCTAGCACAATCGTTAATCAGTTTTCTGAAGAACGCATTGCAGAGATCTTGAAAGTATACGGTGAAGAGAGACAATATCGCAAGATTGCACGAGCCATCTGTACAGCTCGTAACAAGGCACCCATTTTATCCACTCTTGCACTTGCCAATTTGATAGCAGATGCAATGGGCCGACCAGAAAAGTGGATGCATGGCAGAAACCATCCTGCTGCCAAGTCGTTTCAAGCCTTCAGAATCGCTGTCAATGACGAGCTAGGACAGTTCTACAGAGGACTGGTGCAAGCAGAGCATTGTCTCGAACCAAATGGATTTCTTGGATTGGTGACATTTCACTCTCTCGAAGACAGACTGGCCAAAAAGTTTCTTAAAGCCTGCAGTCTTGGTTACAGCAACACAACGGCAGCCAGTGCACTTGATAAGCACGTGCATTACAAGAAGCGATTGCTAGCTGAAGACTTGGAAGCATTTGAACCAAGTATGGTGATTGAAAAGAAAGCAATCGTCCCCACACCACAAGAGGTAGAGCGGAATCCAAGATCTCGATCTGCCAAGTTGAGATGGGCTCAAAGAACAAATGCTCCTGCGTTGCATGATCTCTCGAATTCTTCGAATTTACTTGGTGTATGATGTGCTATACTACATCTATTGCTCTTACGAGCTCATGGGATGGACTGCACACCTAATGTTATCAAGAGTACATCCAAATGCGTGTCTTATAGATCTTGAAGAGCTCACGAACAAGCTCACGGAAATCGATGCGACGTTCTGCAATAAAGTAAAACGTGAGCTTCCTGCGATCCCATTGGTATTCGGCGTCCACTATTTCCATTGGGAGCTTCTTTTGTCTAATCTTGACCTGGCACACACCCATGGCTTTGGCTTCATCTTGTGATTTAGAAAGGAGCATGGCTACTTCGGAGGGTTCTGCAAGACGGAAAATGCGCTTTGGCTGGATTTCTCTTGCACCGCTGTGAGAATCAACAAGAGGATCAGCATGAGTGGCTTGATACAGTTCAAGTTCTTGCTGGTTCTTGATACCAGCGTCAATGACTTTTCCAAGATCTTTGCCACGATCTGCTTCCACGATAGCAAGGTCACCAATGTTGACTTTGATTGATTCGTCCGTGAGGTAGAAAAAGTCTGTGCGACCGGCTTTAAACTCGACTACGTACAGTGGCCAGCGATGACTTGCCTTTGGTGGCGGGGAGATCAATGCAGATGGCGATAGAGCGTCTGTGTTGGACTGCAGATTCTTGCCAGCTTCGATAAACTGTCTCGTTCTGTTAGAGGTGTTTTCAAAGTAATCGTCAATGGTCTCGAGCTGTGTGTTTGGGTTTTCGAGTCCAAGCTCCTGAAATCCTTTCGTGAGAAGGGAGGTGTTGAGCTTTCTTTCAAATGGCGGTGCTGCCAGAGAGTGTCTTCGGCCGGCGACTTGTGGTGCTTCTTGATCCACGTGCTGAGACATGAATCGATTGACGGCACTAGGTGTGACAGAAAAGC
Organism: Gorgonomyces haynaldii; assembly: GCA_025526955.1. Lineage (NCBI taxonomy): Eukaryota > Fungi > Chytridiomycota > Chytridiomycetes > Rhizophydiales > Gorgonomycetaceae > Gorgonomyces > Gorgonomyces haynaldii. The sequence continues at coordinate 202,680 of JAHLJY010000021.1, read as the reverse complement.
GACGGGCATTAGGATCGACCTGCTGCTGGCGGAATCTGTCCAAGAGATCTTGAGTGTTGGCGCCGTTGAGGTCAGAGGGTGTGGCCAACTGGGCGGAGCGCAATGCCTCCCACATGAGCGTTTGCTGAGATGGCTGTGTCGATGCTCTTCGGTGCAGTGGATGTTCTTGGCGGTTTTCAGTCCAAATGGAGCTCATGTCTGGGAAAGGACCGGGGACTGGTTCATCCTCTGGCACGGCATAAATAGCGGAGGAAGACTTGCTTCTTGAGCGTCCTTTGGGCATTGCATCATACTCCTCCTGAGAAATATTGCGAACTTCGGAGCCAAGGGTCTTGTTCTTGAGAGCATCGATTTCTTCTGGAGTCAGTCCGTCAGCATTGATTTGAGCCATGAGATCTTGATACTGGTCTTCTTCAGGGGCAATCACTTTGGGAACGCTAGGATTCCAAATGGCTGACTGGTTGGACCATTGATTGGCCCAGGATTGGGTGTCCTGGAGACTCTTCTTTCTATCAGATAAGCCTGGTGGTGCAGCGTCTGTACTAAAAGGATGCGGCTGCGACGGTGCTCGCTGTCTGAACTTGGTTTCCTCGGGAACAAGAGGTTCTTGTCCCTCCTGCAGAAAAGATGCTCTGCGAGCAGGGCTTCCCACTGCTTTCCATCCCTCTTCATATGGTTGAGGTGGTGTCGTGGGTTGCAGTTCAGGTGATGTCTTGCGCATTTCAGGAGAACTTTTCACAGACCTCTCTGGAGAGGAAAATTCATTAACAGTTTGGACATTCTCTTCAAGCATTGGTAGATTGGGCAAGTGCAACTGGCGCCTCATTTGGAGCCAAGACCTGAAACGTGTGGGGGCAAGGGGCGTCTGGTGTGAGCCGCACACTCAACGGCATGACATTGGAGCTGATCAACAGTTCGCGAGAATGAATGACCTCCTCAAGACGCAAGCGTTGCATTACAACAACCACGGTCTGACAAACCCAGATAGAATAGAGAGTATTGCCTTATTCAGCAAAGCATCTTTTCTGGACCCAAAAGAGCCATCTTACATGTGGCATATGGCAGAAGCGCAGTTGGACCTTGCAGATATGCCCGCTGCCATCACAACTTTGCGCAAAGTAGAGTATCTGCTCAAGTCTTCCAACAGCAAACTGGGCTATTTCAACAAGCGCGCATCACATCTGTTCTTTCAGCATGGCGAGATACTTTTGGACCAGTTTAGGATCCAGGAAGCCGCTGGAATGTTCTACATGGCTAAATCTATGGGCTATCCACTCCAAAGGATGCATCTGAAGCTTGCAGTCTGCAAGATGTGTCTCGGAGACATTGACGGCGCGATTCAGAGTCTCTATGAGCTGATTCAATGCTTTCCCGAACTGGCAGATGCATACATTCTGCGTGCTAGGATTCACAGACTGTTGGAAAACCCATTCTTGGTCAATCTAGACTATTTAAGAGCACGAGAACTCGTCCAAGACCATTCAGCCCTCCCAGATCTTAGAAGATACATTCTAGAGCGAGCAGTCTTTTACAGAAACAAGACCTCTGAACAAATTCAACGCAAGCAGTACAGTTCCGCGCTTTGGTATTGCAACCAAGCCATTGAGCTCGACAGCAAGGATTGGCGCACACAACTTACTCGGTAACAATTTTCATTTAAGTGGCATGCTGCTCTCTGAGCTGCAGGACTATGATGACGCCTTGGAAGACTTACAGATAGTCAAGGCAAATTCAGATAGAGGCAACGAAAAAGAGATGCTTATCAACCAGCACATTGCTGCTATCTACAACAAGTTTGGAGTGCTGTTCTTTCAACGCAAGGGTTACGAAGAAGCCATTCGATTGTTCTCGACAGCACTTTCATACAGCTCTTTGGACAGAATCATACTCAAAAATAGAGCCGAGTGCTTTTACAGACTCAAAGAGTACACTCTTGCTCTACAAGACTTTTTCACTGCTCTCGAGATGGACAAGTCAGATACAGATTGCAATCTACGTATTTCATTGATCTATGGTGATCAAGGACTGAATGCAATCTCAAAAGGATGGTATTTTGAAGCATCTCAGACATTCACGAATGCCATCGCACACAACAAGGAGAATGGTGATTTCTACTACGAAAGAGCGAGATCATACTACTTTCAAGGAGAGATTGATAAGGCAAGAGAGGATCTGATTCAGTGTTTAGATCTGGATGAAACCAACACAAAAGCACAAGGGCTGATCTCCATCTTGTCTGGAAAGCCTTATATGGATGGATTCCAGCCAATGAAGCCAGAAAAGATTGCCAAACAATTAGAGAAGCTGTCATCTCCAGAAGACACGATCGCTCGTGCGCGCACAGATGGAACAGGGGCACTTGCTGTCCATACACTGGATCCAAGTGATGTTTTTTAAAAACGACTATTTTTGACTCGAGAGATGAAATCTCGCAAGTGGTGATGAACTTTGATGCTTAAAAAACTTGTTATTGGACTGATTCCTGGTGACGGCATTGGCAAGGAAGTGGTTCCTGCTGCAAAGCAAGTCTTGCAAAAGGTCTTGAAGAACATTGAGTTTGTTAATTTGGAAGCTGGTTTCGAGCACTTTCAAAAGACTGGCCAAGCCCTTCCTCCAGTGACTGTTGAAAAGTTGAAGGACTGTGATGGTGCTATCTTTGGTGCAGTGTCTTCCCCATCCCACAAAGTTGCTGGATACTCATCTCCAATTGTTGCTCTCAGAAGACAGTTGGATCTTTATGCTAACGTCCGTCCAGTCTCTACACCAAAAGGATCTCAGAAACCAATTGACATGCTCATCCTGCGCGAGAACACAGAGTGTCTCTATATCAAGCAAGAGGAGCTCAAGACCGACAGTGAAGGCCGCAAAGTCGCTTTTGCAACTAGAAAGATTTCTGAATATGCCAGCAAGCGTATTGGTAAGATGGCCTTTGAGATGGCACTCAAGCGTCAACAGCGCAAAGGAAGTGCCAAAGTGACGATCGTTCACAAATCCAATGTGCTTTCTGTCACAGATGGTCTGTTTAGAGAGTCTGTGCTTGAAGTGTTCAAGGATCCCAAGTATCAATCCATCAAAGTCGAAGAGCAACTGGTGGATTCGATGGTCTATCGCATGTTTAGAGAACCACATGTCTTTGATGTCGCAGTGGCACCAAACATGTATGGTGATATTATCTCTGATGGTGCAGCTGCACTCGTCGGATCTTTGGGACTCGTGGCATCTGCCAACGTTGGTATTCCGTTTGATGGCAGGTGATTCGTTTGTGATGGGTGAGCCAGTCCATGGATCTGCACCAGATATTGCTGGAAAGGGCATTGCCAACCCAGTAGCTTGCATTCGCTCTGGTGGTCTCATGCTCGAGTTCATGGGCTACAACCAAGAAGCACAACGCATCTATGATGCTGTTGATCAAGTGTTGAACGATGCCAAGTTCTTGACCAAGGACATGGGAGGTCAAGCTACCACTCAGCAAGTGACAGATGCAGTCATAAATCTTTTGTGATCTCTTTTGCTCTTTTCATGTCTGTCACAAACTCAAAAACGACACTTTTTGTGGGAGGGCTAGTACCAGAAGTCACAACAGAGATCCTTCATGCAGCTTTCATTCCCTTTGGAGATATTGTGCGAGTGCAGCTTGCAATGAACCAAGAAAACACCAAACACAGAGGATTCGCTTTCATAGAATATGAGTTGGAAGAGGATTGCAAAGCAGCTATCGAAAATATGCACCAATCAGAGTTGTTGGGATTTTTGATCAAAGTCAACCTCGCTCGACAGGGCAAATACCACGAAATGCAAGAACGAGCAGTCTGGGACGATATCGACTTCCGTTCATCCATGATTGAGGATCTGTCAAGAAAGACGATTCAAGAAAACAGAGACAAGGGCATTCTCCTGCCAGATGACGATGCACTCGCAAACGAAGAGCAACCAAAGATTTCTGTCAATCCTCGTGTCTTCTTTGAAATTTCTCTCAACGGCAACCCCATCGGCAAGATCACATTTATCCTGCGTGCAGACATTTGTCCAAGTATTTTGTTTGATGGTAGAGACAGCAGAGAACTTTAGGGCCCTTGCCACTGGAGAGCGTGGTATTGGATACAAAGGAACCAAGTTTCACAGAATCATTCCTAATTTCATGGCACAAGGCGGCGATTTCGAACGCGGCGATGGCACAGGTGGCAAGTCAATATGGGGCAACAAATTTGCAGATGAAAACTTTATTCTGAAGCACACCAAGCCAGGGGTAGACAAAGTGATAGTAGATGCTCTCAATGGCAAACGCTGGGCCAAACACGAACGGATCTCAGTTCTTTATCACAACACAAGCCACGCCTTGGCTTGATGGCAAGCATGTGGTCTTTGGAGAAGTGACGTCTGGAATGGATGTCTTGCGCAAACTGGATCAGATCGGTACCTCTGCAGGAACACCTCTCAAAAAGGCAGTGATTCAAAACTGCGGTCAATTATAAAGGATTTCGTTTATACGTAGCCTTTAGATGTCAAGAATGATTGGGTTTCTGGTGAGAGTCCAGTCCACAGAGATGCACGCGTGTTCTGGTCGCATTGGGCCAGCAGTGATCCAAGAGACTTGACCAGTCTGGCAGTGATGGCTTCGTGTCCCGTCAAGAGTGATGGACGCACCAGGACTTGCGTGATTACATGAACCAGCTTTTGCAAGTGAGCAAACTCTTGGCTGACGACAGATGGATGGTGGCTATGATAAACGATAATACCTGTCAATAAGATCGAGCAAGTAGCCATAAACAAAGGCGGCCTCCTCAGAATCTTCAATGATCGGCAGTGTTTGGAACCACGCACCAACGGCTTGGTTATAGTCAAACAGATTAGCATCCTTGTATGCTTTGCAAATCTTGCCAATTGCTGCTATGCAGTTCTCAGTTGCAAGAATATTGTCATCCTCGCGCGAGTCTGGAGCATTGACGGCAGCAAACAAGTGTGGCACAGCTTCTATCGTCAGTTGTTGTACCTCTGCACAGATCAGTGTAGAGTGTAGTGCCAAAGAGTGCAGCAACACCAACACCATAAGCAGCAGACTGACGAATGTCTGCACTTGGATCGCTAATGCCAGAGGCAATAGCGTTTAAAAAGTGGTGGCTGTACCTTCCAGAATCCTGTCCAGTAAACTCAATCACGTCGCAATAGACGCAGAGAGCCCATTGGCGTGCAGAAGACTCGGCACTGACCAAAAAGTGGTTGATGGCAGGCAAGAGCTGATCAAAGTATGGAAGGAACGCAGATTTGTAGTATTTGAAGAGGGTGTGGATTCCCTTGGCAATCTCATCTAGCAGGTTTTCGTCATTGTATTCGTCGTCTACCAAGGCATCCTCATCTTCTGGATCGTAATCAGGCTGTGCTCTGGTGTCTACAGTTAGCAAAGAATGGGCTCAAATCAAGTGTAGTGTAATAGAATTTCTACATACAATTCAGAATTGCAGAGATGTGTCATCATCGCCCTCGTCTTACCTGCGCGTTCAGCCATGCGTTCAAAGTAGCTCTGCAAGTGCTTCTGGCACTGGAGTGTGAACTGGTTCAGCAGCTCTGGAGTCATGGACTGGAAGCCAGCTGCATCATGGGAATCAGCAAACGTGGCAAAGAACTGACCAACAAGAGCGATATCAGTCTCGTCATTCATGGCATCGAAAATCTTGGCTGCCACAGACTGGAACAGTGCACCGATCTGCTGCTGAGGGTAATTGGCAAGCACCCAAGACTTGACGAGCAATGGAATGACAGAGCAAGCAGCAAAACGCACACCGTCGTGGAAATAGAACTTGAGCATTGGCAAGACCAACTCAGTGGTGCTTTGCACGTATGGATGGAATAAGGCACCCATCTCTTGGACATAGCACACCAACATCTCTACTGCAGTGCATTTTTCTTCCAAAACAGAGGTCTTGATGCCAATACGCTTTCCAGACAATTGCAACATCTCCCAACCTTCTTCTTCAGTGTATTGGTCTCCGATTTCTTCATCTTCACCAAATGCGACAACGTCTGGTTTGAGTTGTGCACTAGCAACCAATGGTGGAAGAATAACATCCAGATATGGTGCAAATTCAGTTCCCAAGACTTTGCAAACACGTGCCCATGCACTCAGAAGATATGAGCTCTGTGGATCATCTGGATCTGTGACAGACTGTTGGGTTTCTTGAAGCAAGTGAATGAATTGATGAGCGTGTTGTTGGAAGACGTCTTTGCCAACTGCCAATGCCACAAGAGAAGCACACTCGAGTGTCTTGCCTCTCAAAGAACGCAATTCCTTGTCACGAGCGTTTTGCAAAAAGTTGAGCAGCACTGGCATGATCGAGCTGTAATACTTGCTGAATTCTGCACCGGCACTGTCAGCAACAGTAGCAAGAGTGGTGATAGATTGCTCCTGAGCAAACACTTTGCCAGTGTTCATGAGGTTCAAGAGTTTTGGAATGATGCTCTCAAGGTATGGTGCAATAATCTCACGAGCGTTTTCAGAAAAGTTGACCATGGCTGCAGCACCGTAGCTGGCAACACGCAAGTATTGTGGATCATCCATGACTGGAATCAGATTAGCAAGAATGCGCTCATGGAATCTGTTTTGGATGTTTGGTGCAAAGTCAGTGCACATCTGACCAATGGCATTGCAAGCAGCATGACGAACACGAGGATGTGGATCACGCAAGTGTGGAATGACAACGTTGATGACTTTTTCAAGTTCTGCTTCCATGAGCTTGTGGCAGCCTTCACCAATGGCAGAGATGCAGCGCAAGCCAGCATGACGACGTTGCCATTCTGGAGAAGCAACCAGTGCTGGAATGTGCGAGAAGGCAACTGGAAGCACGATTTTGCCTCCAAGATAGATAGCAAGTCTGTCCATGGCCTGTTCACCGGCAGTCTCGTTGGTGTCTTGGTCGTCATCGTCGCTCTAAAATCAACAAAAGGACATTATCACGGTTGTACCACTCTGGCTCGTCTTCCAGTTCTGACATCCACTCGAGAATGATTGGGATAACAGTTGGTCCAAATGGTTGGTACTTGCGCATGAGACCTGGTGCATTCTCGGTCAAAGTGAGCAAGAGCTCAAGACAAGTCTGACGAGTGCCATCTTCAAGTTCCTTGTTCTGCATCTGCTGCGTCATGAATGCAACGACTTCAGCAATCACAGACTTGAACAGTTTTGGATAGGATTCTGCCAATTCGATAAAGTAGCCCAAGCATTCGACTGCATTGTCCTCATGTGCAGTGTCAGCCATGACAGGTGGAATGATGTTGAGCAACAACGGAACAAGGCCAGCCATGGCATTGCGTGCATCCTGTTCAGTGTGAAGGAGATAGTAGATGGCTGCTTTGACACAGGCAAGACGGACGCTCATCTCTGGGTCTTGAGCACCAGAGTTGAAGAGCGAAGCAAGTGTGGCAGGATTGTGTCGCACATAGAGACTTGGAACACCACTCACGACCAAAAAGGCGGTTTTTCTGAGGACGGCGTTTGGAGAGGAAGCAAAGCTAAGGGTTGCTGTGACCAATTCATCCCAAGACGATCCACGCAGGAGCAAGTGCTCTGCAATCTGGGCAACAGTGTCGCAGACTTTGTTGCGAACAGAGGATTCAGGTTCGGTGGAAAGACTCTTGAGCAAGTTTTCCTGGACAGAGGATCGCACATGATCTCCAACAAGTTCGATAATCGTTGATTCTTTGGCTTCGCGCAGTGCAATACGTCTCAAGAGCACAGGGCTGAAATTGCGGACCTATGATAAAAAAGAAAACATTAAGATCAGGACTGTTTGCAGTGAGATAGGCAAGGCCAGCCAAGAGTGGACCAGGCTGATTGACCAACCAATGGTTGTTGAGTTGATCCTCTGCTGCTTTTCTGACCTGGTTGTGTTCTGAAGAGAGCTGTGACAAGAGACCTGCAAGGAGCTCAAACAGCTGCAGACTTGCTGGGTCTGCAAAACTCATGTTGGGAAAAAAATCTCACTGGCTCAAGTTGGCATCTGCTCAACAATGCTGACATGTATTTGATTTTTGATCCATCCATGTTCTTGGATCTCATGTTCTTTCCCGAGATGTCAATCAGTTCGTTTGTGTACGGAATCTTGTTTTGCCTTGGATTCCAGTATGTGTTTGAGAGAGTGCCCATCTTCAGATACTACACAAGACAAGTAGTGTACAACCTCTGCCTTGCAGTCGCATCTATCGTGGGGATGTTGAGCTTGCTCTATTTGGTTCCAGCCAAGCAGGGCCACAAAGCAAACCAAGTCACTGCAAAGACATGCGCTTTTCTTGTCTCGGTCTTGCTCAAAGTCAGAGTCGAAATCCTCTCTGGGCTTGAGCATTTAAACGTTGCGCGGCCATGTGTGTTTTTGATCAATCACCAAAGCAACATGGATATGTTCACACTGTAAGTTCTATTGACGATCGTGGTGCACTGTTGCCAAGGAACACTTTTATTTTGGGCAAGAAGGAGATCAAGCAAATCCCATTCATTGGACAATACTGTCTTTAATTTGATGTTAGTTGTCTTGTCAAAGAACATTTTGATAGATCGAAGCAACAGAGCAAGTGCCATCGATACAATGGGCCAAGTTGCCAAAAAGATGATCGAAACCAAGTCTGCGCTGTGGATGTATCCAGAAGGCACACGATCGCATCAGGACAATGACACACTCTTGCCATTCAAAAAGGGAGCCTTCCATCTCGCTATTCAAGGCAAGATGCCCGTTGTGCCAATTGTCATGGCCACGTATGCACCTTGCTACAACGAAAAGAAGCGCATCTTTGAGCCATGCACAATCCAAGTCAAAGTATTGCCTCCAATGCAAAGCGACAACATTGATCAGCTCATGGCTGATTCAGCAGCTATCATGGGCCAGACTCTCAAGGAGCTCAAGACCATTCCACGTAAGAAAGAAAAGTCAGAGTAAAGTGATGACTGTCAGATGCCTGTTCAGTGTCTTGTTTCCGGCTCCTGACCTGTTGCAGAACACCCAATATGCATTGAAAGCATAACAAGACAGATCTTCACTCTGCACTCGTGACTGCATGCCAGATGATCCTTGCAGCATACTGTTGTTCATCTGTTCAGAGCTTGAACGACAGATGCATTCTGATACAAAATGAGAGTCTGACAAGCTTCGTATACGTTACAGAGGAGAGTCCTGTCCAAGAATGTATCGCATCAAGATGCCAAAGTCGCTCAGCGTCTCTCACAGTTTGTATCTGGCTCTCAAGATCTCATCTTCCAAGCTGCTATGAATGGACAGTTTGACATTGTACGTCGTTGGATTTCACATTTTCATGTTGACATTGTTAGTTTGGATGATTTTGAACTTATTCAACACAATTACTACAATATGAAGACTGGCAACAGGATTGGAATCTATGCAGTGTCCACCATTGAGGCAGTACAGTTCTTGATCTCACAAGGAGCAGATCTGATGGAACTGGCTCACGCAAGTGCTTTGCAAAAGCAAACGCACGTTCTGAAATATCTACAAGATGAGAAAGATCTTGTATCGGTAGATCGTGGAAGGCACCAATGGTTCCAAATGGCACTCCAGTGGTGAATGCATTGTCCAAGCAGCGCCAGTGCATGGAGAACATCCTCCGTGCCTGCATTGGTCTTGCTCCTCAATCTGAAATGACCTTGGAGCACAAGTGCATTTTTGATTCCCATCCACAATGCATCTCGCTCGACTCGTGTCCATCATCCACACTCAACACGCACCGACCAGCCATCTGGTCACTTGTTCAGGATGTGTGTCCTGGAGTTGCATCAGATGTCTCCTGAGTCTAGCACAGCTGCCATTCCACTCCTGCTTCTGTACCATCACTCTGCTGCAGCTACTGTTGTCTGCCCACACTGCCATTGACTGTCAGAGAGTGCACTGGCAGTCACAAGGAGTGCGTGTACAAGAGTGTATCAGAATATGAGATGTTGCATCTGATCCGCAATGCAGTTTGTAGTGTCTGAAGCAGTAGCTGTTCACCTGTGCTCAATGGTCTGACATCTGTGATTGTGTAGACTCTATCTTGTGTGGAGAGAAAAGCGAGAGATAGACTTTGGACTGCTTGCAACTTGTCGGCGAAGAGTGTTGAGAAGAGTAGTGCAAACGACAAGATGTGAAGAGTTTGATAAATATGCCATGTAGTGCTAGGCAGGGAGCCGTTTCATCTGATCCGAATTGGGTGACTGCGCCACATCACCACAACTCGAAAATCTCCAGCTTGTTTTTTCCAAAATGACACAAAGGCCGATTCATGTCCCTGTTACATCGCTTCCAAAGTACTCTGACTTGCTCTCAAGGGTTGACAACTTCTCCATCATCGAATCTACGCTGAGAGGTATCTTGCTTGAGACTAGAAGGAGAACAGTTTGCAAACGCTTTCTTTGACACTGAGACCAAAATCAAGATTGCAAAGGCGCTTGATGAGTTTGGTGTAGAGTACATTGAGCTTACTTCACCAGCAGCAAGTGAACAGTCTCGCCAAGACTGCATTGCCATTTGCAACCTTGGTTTGAAAGCCAAGATTCTGACTCATGTCCGCTGCCACATGGACGATGCTAGGATTGCTGTCGAGACAGGTGTCGATGGCTTGGATGTTGTCATTGGTACAAGCTCGTACTTGAGAGAGTTCTCCCATGGCAAGGATATGGAATACATTATCAAGCAAGCTACCGAAGTCATCACTTTTATCAAGTCCAAAGGCTTGGAAGTCAGGTTTTCGTCTGAAGACTCGTTCCGCTCTGATTTGGTGGATCTGTTGAACCTTTACAAGACCGTAGACAAGCTCGGTGTCAACAGAGTGGGTATTGCTGACACTGTTGGCTGTGCTGATCCACGTCAAGTTTATGAGCTTGTGCGTACACTTCGTGGTGTGGTTTCTTGTGACATTGAATGCCACTTCCACAACGACACTGGATGTGCTATTGCAAACGCTTATGCTGGTATTTTCTTTGAAAGTAGCGCTCGAAGCTGGTGCCACGCACATTGACACTTCTGTCCTTGGTATTGGTGAACGCAACGGTATCACTCCATTGGGAGGCTTTGTGGCTCGTATGTACACTGCCGACAAGAACGGTGTCAAGTCCAAGTACAAGCTTGACAAGCTGAGAGATGTTGAGAACCTGGTGGCAGAGTCTGTCCAAGTCCAGGTGCCATTCAACAACTACATTACTGGATACTGTGCATTCACGCACAAGGCAGGTATTCACGCAAAAGCCATTCTCAATAACCCGTCTACTTATGAAATCCTCAAGCCAGAAGACTTTGGTATGACCAGATACGTGTCCATTGGCCATCGTCTGACTGGATGGAATGCTGTCAAGAACAGAGTGCAGCAACTTGGACTGGAGATGAGTGACAAGGACGTGAAAGCTGTGACTGCTCAGATCAAGGAGTTGGCAGACATCAAGCCGCTTGCCATGGAAGAGGTAGATGTGCTCCTGCGTCGTTTCCACCACGAAAACTCAAACTAAACCAGTGATCTGCTCCAATTGATCAACAAATTTACTGTTGAGCTTTCATTTGCTGTTGGTGAACTGCTTCCAATTTCACAATCTCCATCTTCTTCTTGTCCTGCTTCTCTTCCAGCTCTTTGATCAGCTTCTCGAATCGCTTGATTTCACCTGTAATGTACTCGATACGTTTCTGAACGTTCTGCTTGGCTTCCTGGTGATCCTGCTGCGATCACTACGACTACCTTGACAAGAACTGGTCCAATCAACTTGTAGATATTAGCATCCTCTTTGATGATCTCAAATTCCTTCTTGACTTCAGTGTTTTCTTTGAGCTGAGATTCAAGTTGCGTGCGGTTGTTGACAGCGAGTGCATACTCTTGTTGCATCTTTTGAAACTCTTCAGCCAGATTTTGCAGTTGTTTTTCTACCACAGACATTTCACGGTGGAAAGTTTTCTTTGATCGTTGGATGTTTTGTAGAAGACTGCTGACAACAAGACGATTGCTGCTGCAACAAGAGCAAGAGCAGTTTCAACAAAAAAAGACACTGTTGGACCTCACAAGGAGAGAGACACTGTTGAATTACCACATGCCAGACATTGATCCACTCAAACTGTCCAACAAGGACCCATTGCTTGCATCGCTGGATTTGAAGCACTTGGACAAGGAGGCTACTATTCAGAGACACAAATTGCTGGAAGCAAGAGGCAAGAATGTCAGATACTCTGGTTTTTTGGTTTATTGTAGTCGATGGCAAGAGAAAGGCTCCAGAAAGCAAGAAGAAGAAGCGATGATCATCCCTCAAACGTCTGTTCTCGCTGCATGGTCTTGGCAGTGAATTTGATCAGTAAAGTCGTTCGATTTGGAAATTGCTCGTTACCAGTCGAATGTGCTGTCACTCTGCACGGCTAGTGTCAAGATGAATACAAATTGTGAGCAGTCCAAGATCGCTTCCACAATGCCAGCCATAAATGCGCCACAGTTGAGACTGGACATTTCCTTTGGCACAGAGATGAACTTTGTCACCAGTGGCTCGTTGTCAGAGATCATGAACTCATCATCTGCATCTGTAGACTTTTCAAGAGAATCTGGGCTCAAGTAAGATACCAGCCTGCTTTCCAAACAGATTCTTCCAGACGTTGGTGTTGATAAAGTACAGAATCTGCAGCACCCGTGTCTCTCGCTTCCCATTGCGTTCTCTCCAAACCAGAAGCTCATAGTACTTTGATCCAACTCTGTATCCGTACTCTGACAGACTCTTTTCAAAATCTTGAATTCCAGTCACTCGCTTTTGTGTGTACTGTAGCATCTCTGAGAACAGAAACGCAAACGCTGACAGTGATACCTGGCTGTTTCTTGTCTTGTTCAAGGAGCGATCCAAGATCTGAGTTTTGCGTGACATCAAAAACAGGAAAAGTGCAATGCAAGACTGTCACATAAAATCACAACAAATGGTACATCGTCGCAATTGCAGATCATTTTCTTGAATGGCGCGTGTGACAAAAGGGTTCAAATTTTGTGTGGCGATCCGCCGCTGACTTTTCTTCAAAATGCTCTTGTTTTTGATTGGTGCCAATGCACAGTCAGGCATGTGCTGGCTCAAGAACCGTTCCAACACGGGTTCCAACACTGTCGTCTTTGGTTCGAATCCAAGCCCATCGCCTTCTGCCTTGCCATCCACTTCCCCAAGTCCATCTCCTTCCCCAAGTCCATCCCCATCCCCATCTCCATCTCCTTCTCCTTCACCATCTTCTCAACCTCAGAATCCAAGTGAAGGAGCGGCTGATGGATGCTTGAATCCTCACAATCAATTGCGTGGCAGTGTAAATGCAGCCTCTATTTACTGGTCCTCTGATCTCGCTCAATCGGCACAGCAGTACGCCAACTATCTCGCCAGTTCAGGCACATTCCAGCACTCGGGTTCTTCCCATGGTGAAAACCTCTACAAGACATCTGCTGGCAGTACCACTTGCCAACAAGCCATCTCTGCTTGGGCTGCTGAAAAGAGCAATTACCATTGCGAAGCCATTGGCAGTGGCAACTTTGCCTCTTATGGTCATTACACTCAGATGATTTTCCCATCTGTCACTCAAGTGGGGTGTGGCATCTCTGGTGGTGTTGTTGTTTGTCACTACGACAAGATCCAAATCTCTGGCACTAAGCTGTGCTAATTAAATTTATGTTGTTTGTTTAACTAGGTCTTCCAATGATCAAGACGCCAATCATCAAACCAAAGAGCTGACTCGAGATTTTCCAAGCTTTGGATGGATTGGTGTCTGTGATCAGATGATAGGTTAATGGCAGACTCAGCACAAACATAGCAGTGATGGCCATGGCATATCCCAGTCGCAGGTAGTGATATTCATCTATGGTCAAAAACGATACATTTTGGGATCAGCACAGTCCTTGGATTGCGGGTGATCCAGCAAGTGAGATCTACCAGCACCTGATTAGGAGAGAATTGAGTGAGAGAGACTGTTTCTAAAGATCCATCCGCTTGATTGACATTTCCAACTTCAGACAGTCCAGTGGCATTTGGAGTCTTGGTTTCCACTTCTTTTGACAGATTTGATGGCATTTTGTTGAACGACAATTGCTTCTTCAACTCTTGAGCTTCCTTTTTGCTGAAACTCAATTCGCGTTCGAGTCGTGTTCTTGTTTCTTGAGACCGTGTCTTGTAGTCAACAGATTGGCTCTCCAACTCTGTCAGTCTCTTTCTGAGTTTGTTGTTTTCGATCTCCACCACGTCACTCTCGTCAACAGAGAATCTCTGAGTTTCTCTAGACATCTTGTCTTTCAGACTCTCTCTAAGCTGTTTGTCCTTTTGGGCAAGATCCAGAGTCTCTTGGAGTGATTGCTGACACACGGACAGCTCTTTCTGAACAGATTCAATCTTGGCTTTCAAATCACGATTTTCTTGCTGCAATTGAGACTCTTTCAGAACAGATAGGCTCCTAGGCCTCTCTGATTGCAGTTGATGTAGCTTGATTTCATACTCTTTGTGCTGCAGATGAAACTTTTGTCTCATCTCACTTAATTCAGCATGCAGTGACTCTTTTTGATTGAGACTCTGTGTGATTTGCTTTCTCAACTTGTCACACTCTGCCATAGATACCAGCAACTGTTCTTTGAGTGAATCTGGTGTCATTTGGTCAATAGATCGGAGAATTTCTTCCAGGTCTGTTTCTTGCTTGTTGACGGAATCATAGAGCATCTTTTGGCGATAATAGTCTTTCTGGAGTCTCTCTAGTTGATCCAAGAGCGACTGTTGTCGTGTCTCAGATTCAATAGTGATATCTTGCAACTGTTTCTGGACTTTTTGCATTTTCTCTTGTCCATCGAGAGATATCTTGTCACAAAAGTCAGATATCAGTTGGATTTCCTTTGATCGCTCTTCCAGCACCTTGTCTTTTGACTGTAATTCAGACAAGAGTCTTTGAACGTCTTGTTCCAAGAGGTGGATCTGATCTGCATCTCTACTTTTTGTCTGTAGTTGGTCACTGAGCAATTGCATCTCCTTTTCTTGCAGCTGCAGTCGCTTCCTGAGTGCATTGGATTCCAGCACTTGCTGATCATACTGTCGCTCCAATTGTGCTTTGGAATTGAAACTCTTGGCTTCTAGCATGGTGTGTCGCTCTTTTGCAATCAAATCTGCTTCTTTGAGTTGCTTGTCCAAGAGTTGTAGCTTCTTTTGCATCAGATCATGGTTTTTGACGTAATACTGCAGACTAATCAAAGTAGCATCTGCTTGTGAGACCAGAAGACGGTATCGGTTCTGAAGGAGCTTAGATTGTCTTTCTAACAGAGACAGTCTAGATGAAAGTGACTGAATCTCTTGGTTCTTGTTCAAGATCACTAATTCAAACTCTTGTGATGGATCCTCTACAATTTCTGTTGGTGGTACTTGAATGCGACGAGACTCTTCCAACAGTGTATTGATTGCTCTCTTGTGCTCCTGTTTCATGGATTGGATCTCTTGTTCTCTCTTTTGACTCTGATAGTTCTCTTTCTGCTGCCAAGACACTAATTCACTCACACGTTGCTATTATCAACCCTCTTACTCTCATTCTCTCAAGTTCTAGTTGTAGCACTTGATTTTCTTCAAGAGTCAGATTCACTGTCGGTTGAGGACCTGGTTTCATGGACTGCAGGTGTTCTAGCTCTAATTTTGTTTGCTCTAGTTCAATCTTGCTTCGATCCACTTGCATCTGCAGTTGTGTGATCTGATCCAACAGCTGTTGCTTTTCTCTCTGGACACTGTCATCCTTTGGAGTCTGTGTTGCCAGATCTCTTGTATGCTTGTCCGTCTCTCTTGTGGCGTCTGTGTGGACGTTAGACTTTTGAGACTTGAGAAGATGCAATTGCTCCAGTGTCGTTGTATGATCCAATTTTAGCTGTTCTAGTTCCATGGATCTGTCCTGCAGCAACTGCTTGTTCAATTGAATTGACTGGTACATCTGTGTCTCTTTTTGATGCCATAGATGAGAAAGTGTTTCTAGTTTCTCCAATGCTTGCTTGGTCTGTTGCTTCAGCATCTTTTCTCTGTTCTCACTTGCAGAAAATTTGACTTGTGTTTCTGACAGTCTTTGCTGCAGTTTCTCCAATTCCAAGATCTGCAAGTCTTTGGATTTGATCTGTCGGTGCAAATGATCCAATTGTCTGGTTTGGTCCTTTTGTGTCTCCAATAGATGCTGAATCAACTCTTGGTTGGACTGCAACTGTGTCTTGAACTCATCTTTGCCCAAGTGCTGATCTTCCAACAGTTGTTGTCGTTCTCTTGCAAACTGTACTTGCAGCTGCTGTTTCTCTTGCATCACTGACTTGAGATCATGCTCAAGAGACAACAGTTGGTGCTCTAGTTCTGCTGTTTTCGAGTCCATCAGCTGCTGTTGATATCGCAATTGCTGTTGCATGGTCTGCACTTCTTGCTTTTCTGTTTCTAGTTCAATCAGATGGCTATTTTCAAGCTCTTTCTGTCGTAGTTCCAGCTCTTGAATGTACAACTCCTGTCTTTTCAGTGATTGTTCTTGAGATACAAGCTTTTGGTCTTGCTTCTCTACCACATCCAGTTGCTTTCTCAAGGAATCTCGTGATAGCTGTAGTTGCTCCTGCAGTTTCACTAATTGTTCTTCCATCTTGACAAAACCCAGCAATTTCTGGTCTTTTCTCTTGAGATCTGACTCTAGGATCTGCCGTTGCTCTAAAAAGTCTCTTTCTCTTACTTCTAGTTCTCCAGAGACAGATTCCAGTTGCTGAGACAGCTGTTTGATCTTGACATTCAACTCTAGAGACAAGTGCTGTTCTTTGGACTTGCATTGCTCTACCAATGACAGATGGTCCATTTCTAGTTGCTTGATCTTGTCTTCCAAGCACATCTTGTCTTGTTTCAACTGGTTGTTTGCAAAAGTAATTTGATCCATGTCTCTTTCACGCTTCTTTTCAGCTTCCAAGAGTCTTTCTTGTGCCTTCAAGATCTCTAGAGACAGTTGCTCTGATTTCTCTCTCTCTTGAGACACGAGCTCATTCAACTCAAGATCCAAATTCTTCGACAGCAACAATTGTCCTTCCAAGTCAGCAATTCTTGATGCATGTTCTTCAACCGTTTCCAGCAGTTTCTTTTTTCTGGTTTTCAACTGGTGCAACTCCTTTTCTTGCTTTTGGAATCCCAACAGTTGCAACTCCATCTCTGAGATTTGTTCAATGGATTTCAACAGTCTCATATCCAAGTCTTTGTTCTTACTCAACCATTGTTGTTGCTGTTTGAAATGCTCATGGTCTCTTGTTTGCTGTTCTAGCTGGAATCTGTCAACGGATTCCATCAATTTGTGCTGTAATCTCTCAATTTCAACAGACAACAATGCTCTTTCTCTATCATGCATGGCTTCATGCTCTTGTTGTCTGTCTTGTTGCTCTTTGAGACCGGAATTCAACAATCGGTTGCTTTCTTCTAAATCTCTTGCAAGTCTGTCACACAATTGACGCTTTTCATCCAGAGACAGCTGTAACTCTTGCAATTGGATCAAACAAGAGTCATTTGCCAAGCGTTGGTTCAGTAATTCTTGCTCCTTGTTCAACAACAGTGATTTGAGTGCTTGTTTGTCTTTTCCAAGTCTTTCAGACTCTTTTTCAAGCCACAAGAGTGACTGTATCTTGATTTCCAGTTCAGAGAGTCTTTGGATCAGAGAATGATTCTCTTGAATGGCTTTGGTGTACTCTTTTGTGTCCAAGACCACTGTTTCAACAACCACTCGTTCTACTGGTCTTTCTTGGTTCTTGCGCTGCTTCAATCGACATATCTCATCTTCCTTTTCTTGTAATTCAAATTCAAACTGCTTTCGACACAAATTCATCTTTTCAACAAGTTGCTGCTTAGAATGAGATATTTCCTGTAGTTTGTGTTCCAATTGGTGTAGATGTTGTGTTGCATCTGCATGTCTGGTCTCTAAGGACTCTTTCATGACTTGCTCCATCTGCAGTTGACACTGGAACTGACTGGATTGTGTCTTGAACCACAGGATCTGAGATTGGAGAGAATAAGACATGTCTTGCCATCTCTTGGACTCTAATACTTGCTTTTGGAGATCTTTGATTTGAAGTGACAGTGAGTTGATTATTTCTCTTGTCTGTTGCTGTTCCTGTTGTCTAGACTCTTGCAATTGAGCATTTCTGTCTAAAAGCTGCTGCCTGTCTGCCAACAGAGACTGTTCTGTGATGGCAAACTCTTTTTTGGTTTTCTCAAGCAATAGGATCTTGGAATCTAGTTCCTGCTCCAACAACAGTGTCTTTTGCTTGAGATCTTGCTCTGTCTGTGTCTTTTCCAAGACCTCGGACTTGAAGCGTCGTTCCATCTGACTAGATTTCTGTTCAATTTGCAACAAATCCATCTAACATCAATCATCAAACCCTCAACAGTGATTCTCGCTTCTTGAGATCTTGTATTATCGAGTCAAACTTGGTCTCTTTCTGAATCATTTCCTGTTTCAGATTTTGGATGGTTTTTTGTTGGAAATGCGTCTGTTCTTCAAGAGACTGGATCTTGTCCTTGAGATCTGGTATCTGATTGTTGGAACAGTGCTCTATATGCATTTGGTACTCCAAGTTCTTGATTTCCAGTTCTTGTGTTTTGACAAAGTACTTGGTCAATCGCTCTTCGTACATCAATTGCTCTTTTTTCCACTCTCGTTCAATCTCCATCTTGGAATCAGTCATTCTCTGTGTCATAAGTGCAGTTTCCAGCTCCTGTTCTTCACATTTGCATTTCCACTCCGACAATTGTTCAACGAGTCTGTCTGATGCAATCTTGTGTTCTACTAACAGATGTTCTAGATCCAGAATCTTTTGGTCTCTTTCACGTAACATCTGCTCCATTTCAATACTTGGATCCACCTATGATCAACAACTGAACTTGAATCTGTTCCAAAGTCTCTTGTAAACTATCCAATTCTCTTCCAAAGTACTGCTTCAGCTGCTGGTATCTGTCTTCCTTTTGACGCATTTGTTCCATCAGAGACTTCTTGTCTGTCATCGATCGATTGATTTCTTGCTGCAGTTCAGATTGCATTCTCTGGTATCTCTCATTCATCTGTTCTTGGTGCTTTTTCATATACTCTGACCGTGTCTCAGACTCTTTTTTCATCTGCTCCGTGTACATGTCCTGGTTCCGAATTTTTGTTTTCAAGTGCTCACACTCTTCTTTGAGGGTATCTAGTTCCTTTTTCATCTGCTCTAAATCCCTGGAGTGTTTCAATCCCAATTGCTCAATCACTGTGTCTCTGTCTGACAATAGTTGCTTCTTTTCTTTCAAGTCTTGGTCTTGTTTGTCAATCTGTTGTTTCAGAGACTGAATCTTCAGTTCTAGAGACTCCTTATGTCCCAAAATAGACAAGATCTGTTTCTCTAGCGACTGTCGGTCACTGTCAGATTGCAAGTGTTGTTCAGACAGTTGAGACTGTTCAATGATTCTCTGTAGTTTGAGTGCTTGCATTTCTCTTTCCACCTCACTTTTTGCTTCTAGAACAGATTCCAGTTCCTGTTGTTTCTGTTCTCGCTCTAGATTGTGCAACTCTTTTTCACGGGTCAAGTCAGTCTGTAGTACTACAAGTTCTTGTGCTTGTTTGTCAATCTTTTGCAACAGCTCTTGACCACGGAGTGTCTTTTGAGCCAATTCTTGGTTCAAGAGAGACATTTGGTGCAAGATCTGTTCTTCGCTTGAATGGAACTTGGCTTTCAAGTCATCTAGCATCTTTTGATCATCTATAATCTGCTGATTTAGTCCCAAGACTTGTTCTTGCAACTCTGTTTGCTGCAGCTTGGATTTCTCACGTTCTTGTTCCATCTGAGACTCTAGGACATGATTCTTTGACAACAACTGAGACAACTGCTGCTCTTTTTCCATCAGTGCTTGCTGATTGTCTTTGAGAACTTGCTTTGCCTGTTCTTGCATCTGTTTGATCTCATGCAGGGCTTGCTGGTGCATCTTGGACAATCTCAAGACATCATTAGACAGACTGGCTGTCTCTTGCTTGGATTGTTCTTTGGCAAGTGACAACTCTTGTTTCAGTGTCTCCATTTCAGATCTTGTCTTTTGATGCTCACTCTGAGACAGTTCTAGTTGATTTTCCATCTCTTTTTCTTTGAGTTGATGGGATTCTTGCTCACTGGCTAGATCTTGCTTCAGTTTTTGAATCTTTTTGTTCAACATAGTCTGTTCTCTCAGCAGTTTCTCAGTTTCTAGTGTCTTTTCCTCAACTGACAATTCAAGCACATCTCTGTCTACTTTCCATCTCTCTTCCTTCAGTGCTAGTTGCTGTTGATTGTTTTCCAGTTGCTTATTGATCTCTACAAGTTCCTGTTTCACACTGGTATTGTCTGTCTGCAACGCATGCATCAACTGCTCATGTTCCTTTTCTTGCCTGTCAAGATCTTGTCTTGTCTTCTCAAGAGACAGCAACAGAGACTGCAATTCTCTCTCCTTTTGCAGCAAGAGTCCATTCAGTCGCTGATCTGCATCTTTTGAATGCGACAAGTGTTGTTTGAGTTCCTTGAGACTGGACTCAAATCTTGTCTTGAGTTCCATTGATTCTCGTTTCTTTGAATCGCTCAATTCTTGGATCTCTTGCTCCTTCTTCACCAGTTGTTGCTTCAACTGTTCCAATTCCAACAGTTGCTTGCTGCTCTTTTGTTTTAGGGCAAGAGTCTCATTCAGCAGTTGTTCCTTTTCTCTCCTGGCATCAGATTGCAGATTCTTCAAGTTTTCTACAAATTCTTGCTTGAAGTCTTCACTTTCTTTCAGCAGAGTTTCCAAACTCTGGATCTTGAACTCTAATGACTTGATCTTGTCTTCTGACTGTAAATCTACCAACTGGATCTTCTCTTCAAAGATCTGGATCTCATTCTCAGTGTTTTCGTGGATTTTCTTTAAGACTGTAATTTCTTTCAACAGCTTTTCTCTCTCTCTTTCTGTCTCTTGCTCTCTAGATGCTATTTTTTCTTCTAGAGAGTGGATTTCTGCCATCTTTTCAGTCAAGAGCTGTCTCATAGAGTCTAATTGCTTGTCTTTGATCTCCAGTGACTCTTGATAGTTTTGCTGATGAGATGCCATCAACTCAACAGATTTCTGCAATTCTAGCTCCTTTTCTTGCAAGTGTGTTTCTAGTTGAACAATTTTGGATTGCATTTGGAGAGATTCGTTCTTGATCTTTTGAATGTGTTGCTGACTACTGCTCTCTAGCAATTGCATGGATTTCAGTGTCTGATCTTGCTGCTCATTCAGGATTCTGAACTGTTTTTCAAGAGATTTGGTCTTGGTTTCTTGCAATTCCAGTGCATGCTCATACACTTGCTTGTCTTTTGCCAGCTTGTCTTCCAAAGATTGCAGTTTAGCCAAACTGTGCCCTTGTTCTTGCTTATTTTCCAAGATCATCTTTTGGATCAACGATTCCTTCTCTTCCAGCTGCTGATTGAGCGTCTGAATCTCATTTAAACTGGATTGGTATCTCTTTTGCTTAGTTTCTAATTCCAATTTCAACTGAACCAACTCTGATTGATCATAATAGTCTCTTTGCAGCAAATTCGAGATTTCTTCCTGCTTCTTTCCAAGATCAGCTTCAGTTTCAGTCTAAGATAAGATCCAATACTTGCAATTTTTGCAGATTCCTTTGGTACAGTTGTTTTTCTACAGCAAATTGATGCACAGCATGAGAGTAGACATTCTGTAACTCTTGCAACTCTCTCTCTACAGTTTCCACTCTCTTTCTCTCCTTGTCCAAAGCAGAGATCTGTTCACTGATCTGCAAAGTCAAATTTTGCTTTTCTTGGTCTGACGCGTCCAGTTGGATCGTGAGTTTCTTGATGGAAGCATCAAGAGTCAGTAGTTCTTGCTTCAGTTGTTGCTTCTCTTCCACATTCACAGAGAGTTTGAGTGTTGTTTCTTGCAATTGCAACTGGACAGATTTCAGGTCTTTTGAGACAGTGGATTCCTGTTTCTTGAGGAAATGAATGTACTCTCTCACTTCCTTGAGTCTCGTTTGTGTTTCTCGTGAGATCTCATCTTGATCAAAACGTGGCAATTCGTCATTTGTGACCAACTTGACCAATCCAGCGTTGATTGTCTGTAGTAGCAGCTTGACAGATTGGTACTTGGTATCTACGTTCTCATGATGGCCAAGTGCTGCTTCTACATCGCTCTTTTGCTGT
The DNA here is from genome assembly GCA_025526955.1 of Gorgonomyces haynaldii. Classification (NCBI taxonomy): domain Eukaryota; kingdom Fungi; phylum Chytridiomycota; class Chytridiomycetes; order Rhizophydiales; family Gorgonomycetaceae; genus Gorgonomyces; species Gorgonomyces haynaldii. Next base: position 180,528 of record JAHLJY010000021.1, on the reverse strand, counting down.
TGCAAGGCACTCAGCTTGACTTGGTACTCTGATTGAGACTCTTGCTGCTGTTTTCTCACCAGAGATAGCTCCTGAGTCTTGTTGAGCAGTTGCTGCTCTAGAGAGACTAGTTTCTGTTCTTGTGCTGACAGTTTCTGGTCTTTGGAGTCTGATTCTTGCTGCAACTGCTCTACTCTCTCCACAGTCTGTCTCAGTTGATCATGCACAGATTGCAAGTCTTGCTGTGTCCATTGCAAGTCATCTTGTGTAGATTGCAAGTCTTGCTTGCTGCATTCTAGCAGCTGCTGTGTGGATTGCAAGTCTTTTTGGAGTGATTTCACTTTCAACGATCCACTCTCATCTGCCTTTTGCACCAGCTCTTCGATCATTTGTTCCTTGAGTGTCATTTCCTTGCTGTATCTCTCTTCTCTCTCTTGAAGCTCTTGCTGATGCCTCTCTTCTCTCTCTTGCATCTCCAATCTCATCTTGTCTTCCAACCGCCGTAGCTCTGAGCGATGCTTGTCTTCCAACTGCTCAATTTGCTTCTCCATTTCTTGAATCATGACTTGCATCTCCATGATCTCTGCCTGCTCTCGATCTGGAGATGCGACACTCGATTGCAACAGGTGCTGCTTCAGACGCTGAATTTCTAGAGACTGCTTGTCTATCGTCTCCTGGAATCAATGCATATACCTGATTCTGTGCCAATTCCCACTTCATATCCATCAGTTGCTGTTGCTCCAGAGTCGGACTCTGGAAATTGAGACTTGACATGTAAGAAGCACGCTCATTGGGTGGAAAGTCTTTCAATCCAGTCAGAGGAGTATCATTCTCTGATTTGACTCTAGATCTGACCGGAATTTTGCTCTTTGGACGTGTCTCTGATGCCATCTTCTTTCTCGATGGTCTAGTGTTACTCAGTTTCTCATTGATCATGCCCTTGTCTTGGAAGACAAAATCATCTCCAACGACGATACGTGGAATGCTTGGTGGCTTGGCATCTTGCAAATCTAGTGTCGATTGACTGAATCTCTCCCTCAACGGACTATTTGTATTGCTCTGTGGTGTTGCAGATGAGGGGTTCTTTCTGCCAAACATGATGATGTCACGAAAAAACTCCGACATGCTTTCAGAATCTAACTTTAGATTTACACTCCTGGAAGATGCAAAATTCCCTGGTTTGGAATCAAAGCAAGTCAAGGAGTTGTTTTACAAGTGGTTTACTCTCTCATGAAAGGGGATTCACTGATCACTTGTACGTGAAACGCTTCATCTATGACCAATACTTGCAAGAGTATGATATTGACAAGTTTCTGTTGCATTTGTTCAACAATAATCCACATATCAAAGTCTTGTCAAAAAGTGATCAATGGGGAACACTTGGAAAAGTGACATTGGTTGAGAAGGAAGAGACAGCACACTCTGTGACTAATCTGCAATTTTTTGACCGTTTGAGTGACAAAGGCGCATAGATTGAATCTAGGAATTGTACGTGAAAACGGAGACATTGTCAAATCATTGGATGAGTACTATGAGGGCTTTCTGGTAGCAGATGAGCTCAGAAAGTGTCTCTTGATGCCAGAGTTTGAGACTTTCGACTACTTTTCAAAAGAAGATCGAAAAGAGTTCATCTTTCACGTCTTCAAAGCCTTGTGTCTCGGTGGCAGACTGTGTCAGTATGAAGATTCGATTCAAGACTATCTCCTGGCAACCAAGTTAGTGTACAAGGATCTGATCACGTACTTTGGTTGATGATAGTGTCACGAGAGATCCAGCAACCAAGCAATTGAGAGTGGCTTCTCTGGTCTTCAAGATCAACCATGTAGAATCTACAGTCTCTCCTTTGTTTCCGTCAGAACACCCACAAAACTTTTGTTACGTGAGTATTGATCCACTCAAGAGACACTGCAATGTGTTTTATCACTCTTCTGACCAGTACTACTAAATCTTGTCTGCTCCTTCAATCCCAAGCTTCTTCAGTCTCATGGAAAGTGGCTCATTCTTGACAATCTTTTCAGCATCAGACACGTACAGTGCTGCAATGCGCGTGTACTCTTTTTGCAGATCATTCAACAGGATTTCTGATGTTGGCAGATGTTCTCTGAGTTTGGAGCTCTTCAAGACTTTGGCTATTGTCAACTAAAGTACCAAGATTCACTTCTACTGCATTGACTTTGGTTTCAACACTTGCAATCAGCTCATTCATCTCTTCAAATGCATCAGCATTTCTGAATCTGCCTTCCAAGCGGGCTCTTTGTAAGGCTTCAATCTTTTTGAGTTGTTGCATGTTCTTGGATCCCTTGATCATGACTTCTGGTGCATTTTGGTAGTTTTTGAGCTTGCGTCTCTGCAGTTCATCGTCTCTCAGTTGCTGATGCTTTCTGTAAGACACTGTTCCTGTAGGAGCATAAGCTTTGGAGAGAGAGATGTTAAAGACTGGTTGATCAGATTCAACTGGTTCAGCTGGTGTCCAGACACTGTTGAGTGGTGTTGGGACACCAATGGATTGTGGTTCTGTTGGTGCCTTTTCCAAATCTCTGACAGTGTTGGTTGACAACAGAGACACTGTGTCTTTGATCTCAAACTCTTCTTCCTTTCTATTGAGTGTTGCTTGTGTTGGCTTCATGTACGAATTCTCCATCACTCGCCAGTATGACACTGGATGATGAATGGCATGTCTCAATGCTCTTACAGATGCTTGGATATTGGATGGCAGTGGATACTGTCTCATTTCCTCATCAAAATCATCATCACTGATCTCACTCCACGAGACTTCGTCTTCGTTCATGGTAATGTGGACACCGGTCATGAATGTTTGGTCCTTTTGGTCTCTGTCATAGTTGATTTCCATCTTTTCTATTTCATCTTCCTCTAGAATGTTATCAATCGACAGCAATGGCTCTGTAGCATCTGCAATTTGATCAAACGCAGACTCCACGACTTCTTTTTCTTGTGGTTTCTGTCTCTTGAGATGCTTTGCATGGGGTATCTTGCCAGATTGAATAATGTTCATGATGTCTTCTTCAGTGTACTGGTACTTGCGTCTCTCTTTGCGTTCTTGCAAGACAGTGTCTTGGACTGCAATCACTTTGTGTGCCAATGGTGCTTTCATCGGTGGCTTTTGTTTGGGTTTCTGCAAGTAATACTTTTGCACAGCTTCTCTGGTTTTGAGGGGACGCAAGAGACCACCACCATGTGCCAATGGTCGAATAGACACAAATGATTCATCCAAGTGGACTTTGGCTGTGTTGAAGCAAGGATCTGCAATTTTGATGTTGTAAGTCTCTGGAAAGACTTTGAAAATGTTGACATCTTCTTTGAGGAGGTTGGAAGCAGACTTTTTGGGTGTCATGACTGTGCTGCCTGGTAGTTTGTACTGTCTCATGACTGGATTTGATTCCAAAAAGACACTGTTGAGAGATCTGAGGAACAAGATGCCGATGAGATCATCCAATGTGCAGATGTTGTTCTTTGCCAGATGCAACTCTTTGAGTGCGTTGAATCCATGATACTTGACTAGTGTCTTTGGATCCAGTTGCAGAATACGTTTGGCATCCAGATTCTCATACTGATTTGGAATCAGTTTCTTGACAGATGAGATTCTGTTGCCATTGAGGTTCAAGATCGTGAGATTATTGAAACAAGAGAGAATGTTCCAGTAGTTGAGAGACCCAGAGACACCGAGTTTGTTGCCTTCGAGGATCAAGACATGCAATTCTTTGAATCCAGTGCCTTTCATCTGTTTCTTTTTAGGATCTTGGCCTTTTTCACTTGTATCTGACGGAATGTGACCAGAAGAGTTGTCTGAATCCTCGCCTTGTTTGTAATTGTTATCCAGTTCCTGTAGGACAGTGTCTAGTGCTGCCACATGCATTGGCAACAGCAATTCAATCACAATATCTTGCCAGTGCTTCATGTCCATCAAGCAATTTGGGAGTGTCTTGATGTTGTTGTTTGTCAAATCAAGCCATCTCAGCTTTGGCAATGTTCCAAGCAGAATAATAGCAGAATGATCAACACTGTTGTATGAAATGTCAAGATATTCCAGATTCATGAACTTACCATGCACATCTAGATCCAGGGAAGTGATGCCGTTGCATGACATGATGAGTTTTCTCAAATCTGGCAAGACACCAATTCTAGCGAATGGCAAAGCGTTTTCAGATGCTTTCAGTGTCTGTAGTTTGTCAAACAACAGTAGATCATCTTCTACCACAAACATCAACTCTTGTCCAGTGATATCGAGTGAATACACTTGAGATGGATCTTCAGCTGGCGCGCGGTTGAGCTATCATCAGTAATTGTACTATTCTGAAGCCATCCAGTAGATTTGGAATTTCTTCGTACTTGCCATTGTGCTTGGACAAGAGTGTAATCTTGGTTGTTGCTGTTTGGAGAGACTTGCGCTGTGCTTGCGACTCTCGAAACGACATTCTCGTTGGAGAGCGTTCGTCTTGTAGCATGTCGTTTGGAATCAGGATAATGTCTACTTGCTTCTCCTGCGTGTCTTCTACAGCCATGGCTTCTCCTTGAGTCTCATCTACTTTCTCCTCTTTCGCTTCCAATTTCTCCAGTGTCTCATCTGCTCGCCCCTGTGTCTCTCTTTCTGTCTCTGCTGGCAGCACTGGATTCTCAGTTTCTGCTGGTGGAATGTCTACAGCTTGTGAATTGTCCATCGGAAGTTTAATGTCTTGAAAACAACACTCGATTCTTGTACTCCAAATCCACGTTCGGATATGAAATCTCCATTTGCCATGTATCCCAGACAAAGGCACCCACTTCTGACTGAAATGTTTTGGACACGCGCAAGTCAAACAGTCTCTGCTCATGAACGTTTCTGGACGGATCATACACACCAGTCTTGTAGATGACTAGAGCATTGGGAAAGTTGGCATAGATGCGCTCTGCAAATTCACGTATTGTTCGATCCAGTGTAGATTTGTCCCTGTGACTGTCTACAAAAGGACCTGGTCCAACCAGAACGATATCTGGCTCATTCAAGAGTGTGCCACGTGAAAATCCAGCCTCATCTGGAAATTCTTGTCGTTGTGCGAGATCTAATCTCTTGAGAATAGCCATGCGGTTGAAATCCTTCGGTGTTCTTGAAGTGATTCCTTCTATAGAATACCAATAGACCAGACGATCGTCAATATATACATGGTTTTGGTTGTTTTGAATCTTGTTGCAGAACTTGGTATCCGCAAGTGATGGATCCATGCACTTGCTAGGAGAAATCAGTGCCTGGATTGTTTCTTTTGCCTCTTTGTGCACATACAGATGCATCTGAGTAAACTCGAGTCTGTCGTCCATATTGTACGCGCATTCGAATGGTTGCCAGACCCAATCATTGGAGTGGTGTCTTGATTTGGCAAGACTGTTGTGGATCCATCGTCCCTTGTGGTTTGCATCAGTGCATTTGGGTAGATCCAAAACAGTGTTCTTGCCTTGGACTGTCAGATGGTTGATTTGGTCATAGAGTCCACCAGATCCATCTGATCGACTGATATGGATCGGCAGCAAGAGTGCCATCTCTGGATTGGAAGCACCTACAATGATCTTGAATACTCGTGACTGTAATGTTGTATCGATCAGCATCTCTGGCTAGAAATGACCAAGAATAGACATCAGTGTCTCTGAGATGGTACAGATCAGCATCTTCAACCAACAGAGCATATTTGAACGCATCTCCTTGGATTCTCAACATGATGGGTGCATCACTCTTGACGTGTATACAGATCAGACTGTCTTTTTCAAAGGATCCAGTCATCGGTCTAGTTTCCCGCAAGAGATCCATTGGTAGAGTGCATTTGAGTATGTGATCCACAGATAGGTTCTGTTTCTGGTGGAACCAAGACAGGACAACAAATGTAATCACAAACTGACTGATAAAGACCCAAAACACTTGGTTGCGCTTCATGGAAACTCCGACACTTGATTCTCGGAGACTTTAGCTGTCCTCGGGAAGTGAGATCAAATGCTGAAATTTTTCTTTTTTCTTATCCAACCATAACCCCCCGATGATGAGTAGTGTGGATTGATAGTACCGGCTCCGCTGGTTACAAGAAATCGAGTGCCTTCTCTTCCATCACCTTGTTACATTTAAGGTACGTGAAAGGGTTCTGAGGGGTGTTATTATTACGATTGTCAAAATAAATGACTGCCTTCCTTTTAGGGAGTTGGCACACAATATCAAATGCAACGCAATATACACACTATAAGGGCAACAGAGCCCCAGCCCTCTCGGGTAACGCCCCACACTCGTCATGTGCATGCTCAGTCACTGGTGTGCCTCTTCTGAAGCAGATGTGTTGCTCTAGTCCGCGGCACTGTTCCAGATGTTGACCAAGGATGTTTCGCGCAGCATTCGTGTTCACTGTCATGCCATGGCATTCACTGTTGGACAGTGCAGCACGGAGTGTATTGAAACATTGCAATGAAGAGTGTCTGTTCTTGATCACCGCAGCTTTACAGCGCAGCCATGCCTTGTGTTCAGCGTCATCTATGCATCAGTTGCATTCAGATGACCAGGCAGATTGGATGATTGACACAATTGCGCTGTTGCTCAAAAGTAAGGTGGCCATTCATTTTGAAAACCGCTATTAAATCATCTGTTCTCCAAAAGCATTCTTGTTGTGTCACTCAATTGCCCATAGTCCCTTCTTGGACTGGTCTTGTACTTTTGTTGCAACTCTTCCAGTTTCTGTGACAGATTCTTGTTCGGCCTTGCATTACTCGTGATACCTTGACAGTTGGATCATGTTCACCAAAAAGTCTTGGGTGTCCACTGGCTTGAATTCTACTTGCGACACGTCGTGTGAGAGTCTTCTGTCGTACTTGTGCTGGATCAGCTGCAAGACTTCTTGATGCTGTGTCTGAGAGAGAGAATAGTTGTGTTGCTGCTGTTCTTGCAAGGATTTCAGTTGCTGTGCCAATTCTTGCACTTGCATCGACAGTTGTGAGATGTGGTATTCTGTCATTTGTTGTGTGTCTTTGTAATCCATCTGTTGGATCTTTTGTTTCTCTTGTTCCAACAGCAACCATTGATGTTCAATCTCTTCCTTTTGGAATTGCAGGTCCTGATCCATGATTGGATTGTACAGGTTGACATTGGCTTCAAACTGTCGCTTGTGTTCTTCAAAATCTTGTCTCTCTTGATGCAATCTCGCAAACTCAATCTCAAGTTCAGCTGCACGTCTCTGGAACGAATCTGTATCCACTGGCTGGATCGTTTTCAGTTCTTCTGTCTGTTCTTTCACTCGCAGCTTCTGTGCTTCAACTGCCAACTGTTTGATTTCCAGCTCCTTTTTGCTGGCTTCCAAAGCACTGTATTCTGCTTCCAACACTGCCCTGTCTTTTTGGAACTGGTTGCGTTCAGCCAAGAGTTCTGATTCTGCCAATCTGGTGGAATTGAGTCTCTGTTCAAGTTCTGACTCTTCCATCTTGATCTTCTTTTGCATCTCCACCAACGCTTGTTCTCTTGTCTGGAGTGTCTTTTCCAACGCTTTCAACTCTTCCTTCTGCTTGAGAATCGTAGACTGCTCCAGCGTCAACAACTGCAGATCCTGAGTGTGTTTGTCTCTTGCTTCTTCTAACGACTGCCACTGCTGATCAAACTGCTGCTGTTTTGTATTCAATTCCTCCATCTGGTTTTCATACTCCCATTTGAGATTCTCAATTTGGGTGTTTTGTTCATAATTGTACTGCTGCAAGATCTTGACTTGTTCCATTTCTTCATCCAGCAACTGTCTGTCCTGTTGGATTATTTTGGCTTCTTGATCCAGTCGTGCTTGCACAAAACTAGAATCTCCAACTTGCTCTTCTCTCTGTTGCAGCAGCAATCGCTTCTCTTCCAACAGCTGCTGTTCATGCTTGAGTTGCTGTCGGCTCTTTTCCAATTCCATCTTTTCAGCTTCTTGTTTCTGTTCCAGCTCTTGCAATTCCAGTCGCTGATGTTCCAGTTCTTGCTCGTTTCTCTTTTTGAGTCCCATGATCTCTTGTCTCTCAAACGCAAGACTGTCTTTCAGTCTCTGGACTTCAGCCTTGGATTCTTCAAGCATGTGTTCCACAGTCGAGCATGCTTCCTTTTCATCTTCCAGTTTCTGCTTTTCAATCACAAACAACTCTCGTTCCTTTTGTAATTGTTGCTTCTGTTCCAACAGTTGCTGTTCTCTAAAGGCAATATCTTCAATCTGAGACTCCATGCGTTGGTTGGTGTGTTTGTCGATTGCGATCTTGCTCGATTGGATCAACTTTTGATTCAGTTCAGCTTCTCTCTCTTTCCATTGCTGCTGCAAGAGCAAGTGTTCTTGCACACGTGCTTCTAGTTCAACATCTTTGAAATCAACCACTTTTTTGTGATTCTCTTCCATGGCTTGCATTTGCTGTTTGAGTTGTGTGATTTTGAGAGATAGTTGTTCAATCTGTTCCAAAGACTTTTCTTGTGTCTTGTGGAGTTCATCTTGTAGATTGGATTTGGCACCGTGTGCGTCATCAAGGAGTGATTTGATCACTTGGTTGTCGTATTGCAGCTGTTGCAACAGAGAAGGAGAGTAGTTGTCCTGTTGGTAGTATCCCTGCTGCAATTCGGTTGAAAAGTCTTGCTGTTGGTACTCTTGTTGTGGATACTGCTCTGGTGGATACTCTTGTGGCTGAAATGACTCTTGAGGCAGATGATCTTGTGGTACAAAGACTGGTGTTTCATATCCAGAAGCGTAATCCACCAGATACTCTGGATTTTGCTGCAGATCATTGTATTGCTGATACTCTGGTGCAAAGCTTCCATAATCCTCTACAGGATACTCTTGCTGTGACTCTCCGATCCCATAGCCTTGCTGATATGGATCCACATGATAGTCTTGTTGGTAATCAGCTGATGGATAGTCGGAGACTGGTTCAAAAGATTCTTGTGGAAACTCTTGAAATCCGTCTGTTGGATAGTCCTGTTGATACTGTTCTGTGGGATACTCTTGCTGATACTGTTCTTGAGGATATTCCTGCTGCAATGGCTCTGTTGGATACTCTTGCTGCAACTGTTCAGTGTGATACTCTTGATAGATTGCTTCTGATACAGTCTCGGAGACAACTGGTGGTGGAATGGGGTATGGGTGAGCATCATAAACTTGATCAGTTGGGTATTGCTCTTTTTGGACAGGTTGCTGCAAGACCATCCCCTCTGTCTTCTTTTGCCTAAACTTGTTTAATTTGGCTTTCGCTAGCTGTAGCTTCTCCTCACGATCCATTTCAGGCAACAAGTCGGGCAAGTGCATCCACTCGCGGATAGAGCTGGTACAAGATCTTTTCAAGTTGCTGTGACTGTACAATGGGTAAGAGTGCCTCCAAAAGCAGAATGGACTGGATATACAGTGAATAGGATTCTGGATTCTTCAAGAGTTCCAGATGTGCCCCTCGCTTAGAGTGTAGAATGGCAGATGCAAATATGATATCACTGGCAGGTTTGTTGGATTCTGACGGTGGAATGGATTCTGCGCGTTCCAAGCACTTTTGAAACTGTTCTCTCGTAAAAGAGACTATTTTGTTGAGCATGGTCATGTTCTGTGCAATGTCTCCCTGGAAACTCACTGACAGATTGGGATCCAGCTCCTTCCACAAGTGCTTGCACATGGACATTGAAATTTCAAACTGCTCCAGTGCAAACACATACACACTCAGGCAATCATCCAGTGACTGTGCTTCTTCCAGATCAGATCCAAGCTGAAAGACAGTCTGTGCACGCATCACACTCAACACAATCGCAATCAATCGTGGATCTTGTGGCAACGGTAGTGCATTGGCCTTCACAAACGCCATCTCTTTGTACCATGGAATGTACCTCCTAAACGGAGACCTGTCCTGGAAACTAGGTGTCTTTTCCATCGATCTCAACGAACCAAAGATCCTCCTCTTGTTGTCTTCGATCGGCGACGTGGGTTTCTGTTCCTCCTCTTCTGCCGTCCACTCCATTTTAGGTGACTTGCCATTGATCAGAATGAATCCATCTGCATCTTTGGATCCCTTGTTCTTTGATCCTTCCTCTGACAAATCAAACGATCCATAACTTGATGAAATCTGTGAATCTGGCTTCTGTGGCGCTATGGGTGTGTCTGGAATCGCAAATGGCTTCAACTCTGGTACATTAATCTCTGGAGACAAGGATCCCAACAGATTGGTGCCGTACTGTGCAAATGGTGGCTCTATCTGTGTGTTCAAAAATGGCGAAGATGCCAGTTTGGTTTCGACCTGTCTAAACTCCAAAACACATGGATGGATGAAAAAGTCTTCAAACGAGATTCTCTCAATTGGGTTGCGTTTCAAGAGCTTTCTGATCAGATCCTTTAAATCTTCAGGTACTGGATTGGCATCGTTTCTAAATGGCTCTGTCAAGAATTTAGGACTCGATCCAAGTGATCCTACGTGCATGGCACCCAAATGTGGTTTGTATGACATTGGCATCGCTAGGGTCTTTCTCCTAGAGTTCTGTCGTTGCATCAATGGATCTCGCTGTCCCAGTCGCTCATCTGCAGGATCTCCAGGGAATCTGATCCATCCATCTCCCTTTTCAATCTTTCTCAAGAGCTCAATGTGGTTCTGTGCACGAAATGGTGGTCGTGATGTCACTAATTCATACAAAATGGCTCCAAGTGACCACAAGTCTGCTTTTGCGTCATATCTGTCTCCTCTCAGAATCTCTGGTGCCATGTACCTATCATCAACATCAAAACAGTGGAGATCCACACAATGTGGATGCCATTGCATGCGCCAAAAGAGGTCGAGCAAATCCAAAATCAGCTAGCTTCCTGAGATGAGCACAAGTACAGAATCGGCCATTTGCCCATTTGATCACGTCCTTGTCCAGGCAACAACAAGATATTCTTCAGTCAGTTCAAATACCTGTGGTTTCAAGTCTCTGTGAATGACACTGATCGACCTCAGAAACTCTAGTGCTGACGCAAGTTGTCCAAGAAAGTATCTCACCACAGATTCATGCAATCCACCATCCTGACTCCCAAGCATCACTCTCTTGTTTCCATCCATCATTTCACCTCTCTTGCGAATGAAAATCGACAAATCCCCCATCGGACAGTACTCCATAATCAAGTGAATCTCCTTGTCGTCTTTCTACACTCAACAGGGGTACGATAACAGAATAAAGCTGTACAATGTGTGGATGAACAATGTCCTTCAAGATACCAATCTCTGTCTCCAGGTTCTCTTGCAGTTTGCGATTGAGTTTGGACCTTTGAACACTTTTGATGGCTACAAAGGTCCCATCTGACTTTTGTGCTTTAAATACTGTCGCAAACGACCCTCTTCCAATTTCCTGTTGAATGGTGTGGTCGGCCAGTGTTGTCATGGACGTGGAAAGTCTGATCTCATCTCACATTGCTTACATTCACGACCATGCTTCGATGAGAGTTTCAGATTTGACACAAGAGTATTAAGAGCAATGGTTTTAGTTAAAGAAGGCTGAGGTGGCCGATCTCGAGTTTGATTGTTTGTCCTTGGAAGCTCAGTGAGCAACTTCAGGCAACCTCCTCGAGGGGTCCTCAGATTATTATTATTCTGACCGAGTGGCAGCCTGGGCTTGATCGTTGTTCCTTGGGAGCTCAAAGAGCAACTTCAGGCAACCTTCCCAGTAGCATGTCAGCACGGTGCACTCTCAACTCAACAGAGCAGGTCAAAAGAAGGCATCCAGATGCAGATAATACAATGGCAGCAAGGTGGCAGACAACGAGATGCAGTAGTAGACAGTCTGAGCAGTAGACAACAAGATGCAGTAGTAGACAGTCTGAGCAGTAGACAACAAGATGCAGTAGTAGACAGTCTGAGCAGATGCAGTAGTAGATGCAGTTTCAGCAGACAGATATGCAATGTGTCAGCCAGTGCCAGATCATGCACTGTGCTTGGAGTGTGCTTGTATGGGAGTGGCCATGTGGTAGAGGAGTCAGAGATAGAATGCAGAGGGAGAGTGGGTCCCTTTTTATATCTGAGGCAGCCTCTACAGTCAATGCACGCTGTTGAGCCCATCTTTCTATCTGCCCTCTATACCGTGTCCGATTGACGTGTGATTCAGACTCGGCCGAGGACTTGGGATCACGAGCAAAACCCGGCTTGTCTGGTGTCTGGATCTACTGATTTGCACTCTATACGCTCGTCTACGCTCAACGGCTTGCGCGGAGTTTGGTATTCCCGAGATTCTTCGTCGCCACGAGGTCTGTGTCATATGGGGGGCTATCAGACTGCAGCACCACCTACACACTCATAGCAGACTGTCTTGACCGCTGCCAGTGTCCATCTTGGCTCCCAGTGTTGTCTGGTCATCATTCACCTCTCTCACACAGCACACGCACCACACCAGCTCTCTCACACCACAGACACACTCTCTCACACCACAGCATACTCCAGCAATCAGATCATCTTCTCTCAGTGACTGCAAGTTTAGCTTCAAGTCATCACATACAGTTTATCAAAACAACAGTGTCCAGCACTCAGACACCACGATCAGCATTATGCAGTCCTCCACAGCCAAGATCCATCCTGCTTCATCCACAATCCTGTCTTGGATGCTCATTCAGTCGCTTCTCACACTGCATTGCGCCTACTCTCGATATCCACACAATGGCTGGTGTCTGATATGTCAAATAAGTAGCATTGGCACAACTGCTCACTGCCTGACCGTCGCAAAAAGTTCATCCACCTGTGCTTCAATCTCCTGATCTTTCTTCATTCTCTTTTCCATTTGCTTTCTCTTCAAGAGCTCTTTTCTGTCGTGCAATTTCTTTTGCTTCATGAGCTGTTGCTGTCTCTTGCGTTCTTGTGAGTCAATTGTTTGATCGCGCAGGCTCTGAAGGTCTTGGAACTGCTTTTCTCTGGTTTGTTGGTCTTGAGAGAGCTTGTAGTATCCAGTGCCCAAGACTCTCTTCTCAGTTGGGTTGAAATGGTTCAGTTGTCGTTGGTATTCTCCTTCTTCGATCCAATCTCTGTCTTGAAAGCTGTGAGACTGATAAGCAAGATCTGGATCAAACGATCTGTTTGTGTCAATGTCAGGTTCTGGCTGTTTGGCTTTCACAAATCCAAACATATCTTCTTGCTGGTCTGGTCTGACGAGTCGAGATCTGCCAAACTCATCATATGTCACTACCAACTCTCCTCTTGCAATCTTTTCTTCCACAGACAGTTCTTTGGCATCAAAATCAACCATGGCATCTTCTGGCTCTTCAATGCGTCCATTGACAAAATCATCGTACTGTTGTGCTTTTCTCTGTAGAGAGACATAGCTCTGTTCCAACTTGCTCGTTTCATCCACAATTGTTGGTTTCTTTTGTTTCTTGTGGACTGGTTGCTTGTTCTTGAATCTGAATCTCTTGTTGACTGTCTTTTCCTCATGCTGTTCCTGTTGTTTCTTCAACACGAGAGTTTTGAGATCGAGCATTTGAAGATCGCAAAGAATCTGAGCTGTCATTGAGCTTTCTGTCACCATCATGCCGCTGTCAATGCCTGTCTGTCACTACCATGCTTGTGTGAATGACTCTCAGGAGACACTGGATGCCTTTGATGAGTCATTGCTTGATTCTCTTTGCGCGACGGATGGATTCGTCAATTTACAAAATTTGGCACATTGTGCTGAGAGAGCGGATACTGGATAGCAAGGAAACAAATCAGACAACAGTGGACATTGTATCAAACAAACTCTTGGAACGGTGGATTATTTCGATGGAGTATTGAAGCTAATACCAGACCAAGCACAGTCATGGAGACAACTGATTTTACACTCTTGCTACAGAGCATTTACTGCAAAACGAAGCTCTTGCCGCTGGGGACCAAACTGTCACAAGACCTGACACTCAAAGACACTTTGCGCCAAGGGTACCAAAATTCATGACAGTGCCATCCAAGGACAGGTTCCAAGTGATTTCAACATGCATCAATTCAGACCTGTCGCGACAAGCAAGGGTTTCTTGTGTGTTCGAGTGTATTTCAGAAACCTAGACAGCGAAACTATCAAACGACAGGGTTCTCCCTTCCCATCACCACAATTGCAACGCAAAGTCTTGTATTTTCAAAAGCCACCAATTCCGATCAAACAGTCGCGCTTGTCTCGCTCGATTGTGAGATCGTCATCTACATCTTCAAACGAGAGTCTGGAGAATGATTTGAACAATTTGCAACTAGATACACCACAAAAGCCTTACAGACGAGATAGTCTGTCCCCGTATAATGGAGAGCTCTTTGGCTCACTCGTTGGTTCGTATGAAGAATCGATTCTCAACGGCAGAATGTCTACGATGCCATCTCGTCCAATATCTTTCTTGGCAGAGATTGGTGTTATTGGCACTGGCAAATGCAAGTCTTGGCTCAAATGTCCACCACACATGACTGTTGAGTTTCCAGCATACTTTTATGAGCTGCAGGATGATGAATACCCGATCACACCATATGTTGGATCTGTTGAACTCGAAAAGAGCTACAGACTGCCTCTCAAGGGTCAACTGCAAATCGTACCTGTATTGATGATAGATGATCAAGAATCCCCAATGTACAGCCATCAAAGTCTTTCTCATTCCCTACGATCTCACTGATTTGCCACCAAAATCGAAAACGTTCATCCGACAAAAGTCTTACCAGAAGCACTCGATGCGCTATGCCATCCATCTCAACTTTACCAAAAACTCCAAGTCACAGCTCCATCTGACATCCACCATGCGTGTTGTCTTTGCACCAAGAGCAGATGGAGACGAGAAGATGAGAGTGGTGACACAGTATCCAGATGAGAAGACTGATCAAAACTCCCAAGTTGAGAAATGGTTTGAGACTGGTGGTAGATAAACCTCAAAAAATTCTTTGTCATGGATTCGATCACAGGATATGGCTCTTCAGACGATGAACGACCACACAAAGTCAAATCCATCAATGTAGCACCACAAACAACATCTCTCTTACTCCAAGAGAGAACCAGAGTCATTGGACATGAGAAACAAGACGACATCCAAAAACCCATTCAAGGACCGATCAACCCCTTTCAAATCAAGAGAAATGTAGAGAGAAACATGATGTCTGGTCATATTGAGCAAACACAAATGGACAAGCACTTGTTTGACAAGTTGCAACATTCGTATCAGGAATTGGGGTACACTCTGGATCCAGAAGCACAGAATGAGCAGCAGTTTGTTGGAAATGTGGAACTAGCACTCAAGAACCAAGGCAAACTAGTGACAGATCTCAAAATCACCAAAAAGAAGCGACTGGACAAAGGACAGCTTGAGGGAGACTGGATGGGTCCCTGGGCTGGCTATGAAGGAGATCAGAAGCCAGAAGCACGCACAGACGAGTACACTCCGCTTCCAGCGATTGCAGTCGAACACACGATTGAGATCACACCAGATGTTGCTGAAAAGACACAATTCCATGGAACACATGAACTGGATTACCTTGGTCGATCATTCATGCATCCACCAGTAGATGTGGATGTGAATCTGTTCTCTGAACAAGGACCAGACAACTGCTTCACTCCAAAGAGACTCATCCACACATGGCAGGGTCATACAAAGGGAGTGAATGTGATCAGATTCATTCCAAAGACTGCACATTTGCTCCTAAGTGGCAGTTTGGACAACAAGATCAAACTCTGGGACGTTTATAGAGACAGACAAAACATCAGAACTTATATGGGTCACAACAAGGCAGTCAAGGATGTGAATTTTGGCACAACGGGAGAGCAGTTTTTGTCTGTTGGATTTGACAGATACATCAAAGAGTGGGATACCGAGACTGGACAAGTCAAATTCAGGACACAGACAAAGAAACTGCCATATTGTGGAGTGTATCATCCTTCTCTCGAGAAACAGCACATTATGTTGGTTGGATGTGAAGACAGAAAGATATACCAGTATGACACACGCTCGGGAGAAGTGGTTCAGGAATATGCACAGCATGCTGGTGGTGTCAGATCCATCACTTTTCTGGAAGGTGGCCGACGCTTTGTCTCAACTTCAGATGACAAGACACTGAGAGCATGGGAGTTTGACATTCCAGTGGTGATCAAGTATGCTTCAGACAATGAATTGTCGTCCATGCCAGCAGTCACACTGTCTCATGATCGTATTGACATTCATAATAGGACAATGGCTCATCTGTCAGACACTCAACAACGAAATTGTGACATTTTCTGCAAATGACAAGTTCAAGATGAACAGAAAAAAGACTTTCAGAGGCCACTTGGTTGCTGGATACACGTGTCAACCGGGCATCTCACCAGACAACAGATTTGTCATGTCTGGTGACTCACAAGGCATGATGTGGTTCTGGGACTGGAAAACAGCTAAAATGTCCAAAAAGTTTGAAGCACACTCTAATGTAGTCACCAGTTGTCTCTGGCATCCACACGAGACTTCAAAAGTCGCCACTTGTTCCTGGGATGGCACGATCAAGTACTCGATTTGACTCTAGATTCTGGGATTAGACTTTGCGATGGAAAAGTCATCTTCTGGCTTGTTCAGTAAATTCAAAAAAGCCACTCAGTCTGGAAGTAACTTGCAAGACCAGAAACTCAAATCATCCAAAGAGAGTCTCTCTAGAAAAGAAACACGCTCTTCCAACTCTTTACAACTGGAAGAGCAGCAGTTGCAGGAGCCAAGACAGCAACTCAACACTCGAACGACAGAAGTCAAAAAGGAGGAGCGAGATTCTCAAGTGTCTGTGAATTCGCTCGCGTCAAACAAGTCAGAGCGGGATAGGTCAACGACATTGGTTTCAGATCTTAGACCCAACTCTCTGAGTATCAAATCACAGGAATTTAATGCTCGTCGGTTGTCAAAGCGAGAGACATCTGGTGAAGAGTTGCTCAAGTCCTTAAGAAAGGCAGTCGCACAGCCAGAACAACCACAGAGCAGTCATTCCAGACAATCGTCATTCAATCGCACCAGAGGCAACACGATTACTTCGCAACCCACATTGACACCGCAGCGTGGACAGAAACCGACGATTTCGACTGTACAGTCTGGATTTGACTTCAAACCATCTCCACACACTCCTCTTCAAACACATTCGCCTCTCGGTGGCTTACCAAACGCTGGATCGCCGCGTTCTGCTTTCAACAAGAAGCCAAAGTCTGCGTTTGAAGATCTGGGTGATACAAGTGGCAAGGTCTATTGCTTCTCCAGATCGTCTTCCGGTTTGTGTTTGTTGCCACCTGATTTTGATGATCAAGGTCTATTTGTTGATGGTAGCGTTTGAACCAAGTTATGCTATTCTGCGCAAGAGTTTGTTTCAGGCATTAGAGCAGCAGACTGACTGTCCGCTCTTGGTGCCAGTTGAGATTGGATACATCATGAACTTTGAACTAGCAGAATAACAGTAAATTTAAGTACAACGAATTAGCATCTGTACACTACAGAGGGCTGACTACATCGTCAGATCCTTTGCATTTGTTGTGTAAGCATACGCTCGGAGCCATCAGTCTACAGAGTTCTCTGTGCTTGACTGTATACCTTGATGGTGCAGACCTTTGGGTGTCTGGGCAGTTGCTTGTTGACTCTTTGCTTGACACGATCCGATGAAGGCTGTGCTGACACTGCTTCCTTTGAACAATCCATAGCATCTCTGCATGTGTCGGCACATTCTCGTCAGAAACACCTGAATCAGAGAAGAGTGGATCTTGTCCTTCAGCAACCAGAGACTGACTGTGACGAGACAAGCGCTGGTGTTGGGATGTGACATCCAATCCAGAGTCATCAGAATCAGTCACTGCTCGTCGTCTGCACGTCTGGAGCCACGAGAGACACTAGGACGCTGTTGGATGGAGAGAGTGGAGATTGGATGAAGGTCAGAGACTGGACTGGTTGATGGTTCAGGAAGATTGCCAGACTGTGTGGTGTCATTGATGCGACCAGATTCATCCATTTGCGAGTCACTAGAGCCATCTGAATCAGAGAGAATCACTGCATGTCGTGGATGCTTGACTGGAATCACAGATGTTGGTGTTTGAGTCAGAAACGGATGGAATGGCTGGAATACGCGCCGACTATCATCAGCACAATTACGAGATCAGCGTCAGTTGTTCAGAGTCAGAGTGGACGACACGGTGTTTTTGAATGTCTGAAGATGGTCGATCAGATGCAGAAACAGACTGAATGGCTTGTGTACCCACGGGAGACTAGAATCAACGCATGTACTGTCTGTTTGCATTGCTACCTGTCTTTCGTTTGACTTACGCTTCACGCTGCCTTCTACGCCAGACTTGGGTCCATGAACTTGCCATCCACACGCATGTTGTCAATTTCACCCAGTCTCTTTTGAATCGGATGCAGATCGTCTGTTCTGACAGCCCATCTTGAGTATTTGAGCATCAGATCCAGTCTTGCTTTGATCCCGATCAAATCTTCATGCACTGGTCGCAACTCGTTCTCTCCATCCACCTGTTTTCGAGATGCCAAGAGCTCGTAACTGAAGATAAAAAGGTGAGGTTTATTCTCCAAGCGGTTTGATATAGCCGTGTGGCTTGGACATCGGTTTAGACGTGTTGCTAATACTATACACCACTGTATAGGGGTTATATAGCGCTATATGCCCCCTTTATAGCACTAGGAAACGGGGCTTTATAGGATTATACAGTCAGCTAGCATCTGTAGAGTGCGAGATTAGGCAATCTGGGAAGCACCATGGCTTTCTTGAAACACTGCTCTTGTGCTCTCTTTTCAACTAATCTCTTGCCTTGCTGTACACGCTGCAGCAACTGTTCTCTGGGTATTTCAGTCGTGTTGCAGTCACGATCCACTGCTGAGACACCAAGAGATTTGGGATCGTTCACAAAGTTTGCAATAGATTCAAACGCATGGATCGACTGCTTCTCTCCATAAGAAGCAAAGGTCTGAAAAACATGGACTTGATCTTCGTAGAGCTGCAAACTGGTCTGAGGGAATCGAGAGCAAGCAAAGACGATACTTTCGTCTCTTAAACGCTCTTGGTCTCCCACTTGGATGAGTGTTGGTGGGAGTGGTTTCTTGTTTTCAGTTGCAAACAATGGCGACACGTAAGGATGTGTGTTCATGGCATCTGAGAGTGTATAGTATTGTGATCGTCTGCCAGGAATGATCCACTGTGGATCTTGGCTCTTGGGAGGCAACCAGTCATAGCTGTGAAGTGCAAAGGATGGAAGCGAGTGCGTGAGATCCAACTATGGTAAACCATCAAACCCATGGAGACATGACGGCGATGCCAGCTGGGAGAGGGAGATCGTGATCGCGGAGATACAATGCCAAACTCAGCGCGAGACCGCCGCCAGCTGAATCTCCGCACAAGATGATGGATTCAGGGTCTTGCTGATCGATCAGATACAAATAAGTAGATACCGCATCCAAGAGTGCTGAAGGGTAGGGATTGTCGGGTGCTTTTCGGTATTCCGGAACTACGACGCGACACTGAGACAGCAAGGAGAGCTGACAGGTCATGTTTCTGTGTAGCTTTGGATTAGACATGATATAAGCACCGCCGTGAAAGTAAAGCACTGTCCTGGAGTTGGTTTTGAGAGTTGAAATGACTTCACATGTCAGTGTGTGTCCAGAACTGATGCCACCGATTGTCCTGTTTGTGGGTGGTATCTGTTCTGTCTCTAGCTGCAGCTGTGATGGCATAGTCGTCTGTACCAGTTCCAAAGCTCTTCTAGCACCTTGGACCGAATTTCTGTATCTGTGTAGCGCCTGTCTGTAGAGAGGGACTGTGATTTTCATTTTAAATGACCAGTTGGGTAGTGTGGTTGGTAGAAGCTTCTGGAGCATTTGGAAAGCTTGCGACCGCGTGATTACATAAGGAACGACGTGGCATTTTGTGGTCACTTGTCAAGTCACAAGACTCTGGCTCAAAGCTACACTGCAAGAGGCTCCCTGCCTAGCACTCCATAGCATATTCCTCCATCTATCTAAATCTCATTAGAGCGACCACTCACTACTTCACAGCAATGTTCTGCCAATTTTATCGCATTCTTGTCTCTCCACACAAGATAGAGTCTACACAATCACAGATGTCAGACCATTGAGCACAAATGAACAGCTACTGCTTCAGATACTACAGTAGTCATTCAGATCACATTCAACCTCTCATCTTCTGACACACTCATGTACATGCACTCCTTGTGACTGCCAGTGTACTCTCTGACAGTCAATGGCAGTGTGGGCAGACAACAGTAGCTGCAGCAGAGTGATGGTACAGAAGCAGGAGTGGAATGGCAGCTGTGCTAGACTCAGGAGACATCTGATGCAACTCCAGGACACACATCCTGAACAAGTGACCAGATGGCTGGTCGGTGCGTGTTGAGTGTGGATGATGGACACGAGTCGAGCGAGATGCATTGTGGATGGGAATCAAGACAGTCTGAGGATCAAGAATGGCTGAAATGTGCGACACATGCAGAGATGCTATGGATTGTTCAAAGGAAGCAGTGTCAGCACAGCCTTCATTGGATCGTGTCGAGCAAAGAGCCAACAACCAACTGCCCAGACACCCAAAGGTCTGCACACCAACCTGTGGTCAATCATTTGATGGCTCCGTGCCTATGCTTACACAACAAATGCAAAGGATCTCACTATATAGTGTGACAGTCAATCTTCTGCAGCGTAAAATTCTAGAAGATGCTAAGCCACAGAGAGTGCTTTATTTCTCAAATGCACTTGTGCTCCAAGGTCATTTCAGATTGAGGAGCAAGACCAATGCAGGCACGGAGGATGTTCTCCATGCACTGGCGCTGCTTGGACAATGCATTCACCACTGGAGTGCCATTTGGAACCATTGGTGCCTTGAGCAAGTACGACAAGACAGACAGCACTGGGTGGAAAGAGTGGTAGCCAGTGTCGTCGGTCTTGTAAGTGATACGAGTAAAGAGCTCGGTCAAGATCACAAGATCGATAATCAGAGGAGAGGCCAAGAGAGAGTCTTCACACACGTTGTAGATGGAGATCGTGTTCTTACCACTACAATCAATTCAAGTACCCCATGAAGATCTCAGACACGTATTCATCCAAAGCACGCTTGGAATCACCAACAGTTGGGCAGTACTTGATCACGACAATGTGGTCTGGGTGCTCGCCATCCTTGTAGAGAATGTCGTTTGCCTGAACCATGTCATCGACAACGTTGGACTTGGAAATCTCCTTGGAACGGAACTGCTGAGGAGCAGAAAGATTGTAGCCGTCGTTGTTGCCCAAGTGGTTGTAAGAGGTAATGGCAGTTGGCTTGAGACCAGCGTTGACCAAGAAATCAACGAGCACAGACTTGAGCTTGGTCTGACCAGACTTGAAATCGTCACCACCGATAAAGACCTTTTCTTGCTCTGCGATCTCAATCACACCAGGAACAAAGGTGTTTTGTGGAGATCCATTGATGAATGGAGCCTTTTCCAAGATGGAAGCAAGAGCAAAGATGGAGGATGGTGCAATCTCTTCGTGTCCAGCCTTGACTGCCTTGTAAAAGTTCTCGGCAGTGTCGTTGACACCAGGAATCACATCAGAGAAGCGCTCAGTGTTGGCAGTCCAGAGAACAACAACAGAGTCCAATCCGTTTTGGGCCTTGAAGTCACGAATGTCCTTACGGATCTTTTCGAGCTGCTCCTGCTTGGTGCCGCCAAGGACGTTGTCAGCACGCTCGCCTTGGTTGGCAGCAATGTAGTCTGGGTAGTAGATTGATGGCAATGGCTTCATCTGTTGCATCATTGGAGCCAATTGACGTTGAAGATCAAACTCCAAGACTTGAGCACGCTCCATGGCTTCAGCAAGGTTGGCTTTGGAGATGTCCCAGCCACCAATGACAATGTCATTAGGGTGGACCATTGGCAAAAGCGTTCCGAATGGTACGTAGACATCCTTGCCCTGCTCATCCACACCAAGCTTGACGGTGGAAGACTGAGTCACAGAGCCATAGTAGTTTGGCTGCTGCACTCCAGTCTTGGTGCGCCACGTGATATTGTGCTTGTTTGCGAGAATGGACGCAGTGACAGTTGAGCCATTGTTACCGCCCCAGCCGACGAGCATGATACTACAATGATGAAAAATACCCAAGCTTTGGCAACTTGCGGATTGTCTTGAACGAGTATTGCTTTTCAGTTGGGAGGACAGTCATTCCAGTCTCGGTGCGGATGACCTTGGCATCACGGTACACATAGTGGGACTCGATGGCTTCCTCCGTGTAGTTCACGTTTGGAGAGTCGACAGTAAAAGTAGAGTTTTGGGTTCGTTGGTTAGGCATTACTTTGGTTTTGGAGTTGAATGTTTCTTTCCTCTGTATTGATTGTGTGACCTGTCGTTAGTGAACCTACGAAAACAGCTGATTCGAGAACGTCTTGCCGGTGAAGAATTTGCTGCGCGCGGTCACAAAGGATCGGCAATGTTCCGCCGCCATCAGATCTGCCACGTTGAGCATCAATCTGTCCCATAGTCCTTTGATTGTCCCATAGACAGATGTTTGTCCATGCACTGAATGTCACAGCATGGAATGCACAACATTCTGAAAGATCTGATCAACTACGATTTACTGTCACCAACAGCCATCCTGTTCTTGAACTGAATGAGCTCAGACAGTTGATGGGCTTGCTCTGCCTTGTGCTTTCTCTCTTGCTCCTGGTTCTCAAACACTGGCACTGAAATGCCACAGGCAATGACTTCCTCTTCATGCACAGAGCCTCTGCAGAGCTTGAACACGCTCACGGCTCCCATGTCATCTCCAGTAACAACGATTGGCGATTTGGTAGCAAACGATACCGTTGTCAGATGTCTGTCCAAAACATTCTGTGTGATCGCTGGATCCAAACTAGTGTCAATTTCAATACTTTGAAATCTGCAAGTCCCAAATCTCCAGTCTTCCGTCTGAACACACTGTCGCAAAGCAAGTCGACAGATGCGGTGACCAGGCAATGTCAGCAATGTTGTCTCTGCCACTCTGGAACTTGAAAATCTCGTCTTCTTGGTCTTGGTACCACAAACGTGCAGTCCAGTCAGCACTGCAGGATAAAAAGACGCCATTCAGGAATGGTGACCACCTGACTCTGTTGATGGGGCCAGAGTGTGTGATATAGCTGTTCAGATACTGCTCATTGTACGAGCAAGAGCATTTGTGGATCTGTCCATCTTCTGTTCCTACAAGATAGATATTCGAGTCTGTAGGATTAAAGTCAAAGCACAGGCCACCAGATTTGCGTGCGATGAACGACGATCCAGAAACACCTTGGCTGTTGTTTGTCAACCTCTTCAAAGCCATCATATCTGTCTTGAAAATCAATACCTGTGAATTCAAGTCCCTTTCGGATCATCCACTGTGTCACTCTGCCATCTGTAGAGATGGAAACCAGAATCTCTGACTTGGACTGCTCCTCTCCCAGAACACCTTCTTTTTCAACCCACTTGAGTTCCCAGACTGGATCTCTGTGGTTGCCATTGTTTTCGCTGTGATCCAAAGCCACTGCGTTTGTTTTTCGTTTGACATCATAAATGATCACTCTGCCATCTTGGAATCCAGTTGCTAAGAGATTCGGTGTCATTTTAGAGAAATCGAGCGCAGTGACTTGCGATTCTGTTTCATAGATACGCTCTGGCCACTCTGGGTTCTTGATGGACCAACAGAGAATCAGTCCAGGGGATTGGTTGGCATACGTGCGTGACTCTCCGTAAGCAATAGCAAGAATGTCTTCGTTCACTTTGTTCCAGGACATGTACATGACAGATCTGCCACGTGTGAGTTCACATTTGTAGCTCCACAATGGCTTGAGTGACAGTGCGTTTGGATTCATGTACTCCAACTCTCCCTTGGCCTCTTTTTCTACTCTGAATCCAATTACCATCGTGGTCTTCATCTGGATCTCGCTCTGCCAATCGAATGATCTCATTCACCCGCTTCTGCTCCACAAGCTCAGCATCTGTCACATTTCTGTACGAGAGAATCTTCTTGTCGTAGTTATTTGTCACAACTGCCTTTTCAACATGTCCCAAAGCTTCCAGTAAGCGATCTGATCGAATCTATCATGAAAGAGAGTACAGAAGCAAGTGTGTCTTTTTCGACTTCATCTTTTGCTAATGCCACCTGTGCACTGCTGGCATCTTGAGCACGGCCAATGTTGACACCAGAGTTCAAGACAGAGTGTGATTCATCGTCTGTGGTAAAGACAGAGGACGAATGGTCAATCGATCGAGATCCAGCAGCTGAGTTCTCACCTAATCTGGTGGAATTGCTGGATGCCATGACAACCTGCATCGTACTCAAGTCGGCTTCTCTCACAGACTCTCCTTCCTGCTTTCTCTTTTCAGTTTCATGGTAAGCATCGTAAATGTCCCACTGTGTGGTGTTGCACTCTGCATGTGCGAATTTCTGCAGTGTCGCTTGGACATCTTTGTTCTTGAGTGGTTCTCTGTACGTCTGCATGGATCTGTTGACATAATTGTCATTGTTTTGGTGAATCTGTTTGAGTTCCTTGTATTTGGCATTGCTTGCCTTGACCATCGTCACTTCCTCTGAGGATTCAGCAAAGACACAGATGGATGGAAGGTCAAAGAGCACATGAGTGTCTGTTTCTGTGAGAATCAAGTGCACTGGTGTTGATGGATCCAACTCCACTGGTGCCTTCGTGGTACTCAATCCAGGGAGTTCAGAGACTGATTTCTCCTTGGCTTTTTCAATGTGCTGTGCTGGTATAAGACTAATTACATTCATCCACAGACCCTTCTGAACCAGTGCCTTCATCATAAGACTCGTGCTCTGATTGTGACGAGTGCTTGCTCTGACTCATGTTCATCGTTCCACTGACAGCTGACATGTCGTGAGAGCGTTTGCCGTGTCCAATGTCCCATCCAGCAGCACCAAGCTGTTCCAAGTGGTTCAAGACATCTGATACTGTTTCCTTTGATAAGATGGAATACTTTTACAGCACTCATCGAGACATCGCCAGAGGACATCATGTCACCTTGTCCTTGTCGAGCGTGTCGCGTTAAACCCAAGAGAGAGACTGGTGTCACATCGTTTCCTTCTTCGTCTTTGACAACGATGCCATGCCATGCCGGGAGCTTCTCGCGCTTGGAGTCGACTTTTGACCCGTGAACGCTCGTGATGTTGGACCTGCTTCCAGCGACGAGTGCTTGGGAGGAAGTCACATTAGATTTAGATGACATGGCGTTCCTTGACTCTGACCCAGTTGTCTTGAGTTGGTTGAGTGACTTTTTGTCCATCTGGAAAACTCCGACGTGCCTCCTCTGTCGTCAATCAGTGCAATAGAAAAGTGATTGCTCTTTACTCGGATGGATGTTCCTCCAACCAGCGCTCGCAGTCGAGGGCAGCCATGCATCCAGAACCAGCAGCAGTCACTAGAGTCAAATAAAGCACCTGCTTGGCGGTAGATTTTGTCCTGAACATCACCACATGCAAAGACACCAGGCACATTGGTGTAGGTGGATGGATATCCATTGTTCTGGTAGACCTTGACGTAACCAACTTCGTCCAGATCCAAGTGTCCCTTCAAGAAGGCAGTGTTTGGAGTGTGTCCGATAGCGTAAAAGAGACCATTCATAGGCAAGTCACGGGTAGCGTTTGTCTTTGTGTCTTGGACAGTCAAAGTGTTCATCAGACGATCTCCCTTGACTTCAACAGGAACAGTGTTCCAGAGAATCTCGATCTTTGGATGCTTTTGTGCACGTTCAGCCATGACTTTGGAAGCACGCAAGACATCACGTCTGACGAGCATGTAAACCTTGGAGGCATACTTTGTAAGGAACGTGGCTTCCTCACAGGCACTATCGCCACCACCAACAACTGCCAATGGCTTGTTTCTGAAGATAGGAACAGCACCATCGCACACAGCACAAGCAGAGATACCGTTCTGCCAGAAGGTCTCTTCTCCCTTGATGTGCATGCGCTTGGCAGTAGCACCAGTAGCGATAATCACGGAATCAGCAGTCACTGGTTCAGGATTGCCTTCACGCCAGAGCTTGAATGGTCTCTCACTGAAATCAACCTTCTCGATCGTTTCAGTGATCACCTTGGTTCCAAATCGAAGGGACTGGGCCTTCATGCGTTCCATCAACTCCGAGCCTCCCTGGCCCTCTGGGAAACCAGGAAAGTTCTCGACATCTGTCGTTGTAGTCAATTGACCGCCAGGGGCAACACCACCAGCAAGGAATCCCTCGTACATGACAGGATTGAGGTTCGCACGGGCGAGATAGATGGCAGCCGTGTGGCCAGCTGGGCCAGAGCCAATAATCACACACTGATGTTGTCCGGCCTTAGGTTTTGCAGTTGAAAAGGTCATTTGTCGAGCAAGTAAAGAAATCCGACGCACAGAAAACAGAATTGCGGAGAAACATCTGCCACAGTTCAGAGTAGATAATGCATTTTTTGATGGATCTCAATTCTTTCTCACATGTTCAGAAAAAGGCTTTTGGGCATTCGTTTCTTGAGCGATGCCAAACCAGTCCAACGAAAAGTGTTTGAGGGAGAGACATTGGAGGATCTAGTATCGTTTCAGGGAGTGGCTGCACAACCTTTTCCCGAGGACGTTTGCAAGATCTTGTCGGAACCTGTGAACGAAGACGACATTGAAGTGAAACCGGATGGATTGCTCTATTTGCCGGAGATCAAGTACAGACGTATCCTCAACAAGGCATTTGGACCTGGTGGATGGGGTCTTGAATCTGACCTTAGGCCTTATTCCGCGTGGACCACACACCATCATTGACACGACACTCTCGCGTGAATATGCATTGTTCTGCAGTGGTAGGTTTGTCAGTCAAGCACGAGGAGAGCAGGACTTTTTCTCTCCGTCTGGAATGGCCACTGCCAGCGAAGGATGCAAATCCAACGCGATGATGCGCTGCTGCAAAGACTTGGGGATTGCCTGGGAATTGTGGGATCCAGTCTTTATCAGAAAGTTTAAAGCCAACCATGTTGTCATGGTGCAAGGCACTCACATGACCAATGGCACCAAAAAGTGGCTTTGGAGACGCAAAGATGCAACCCTGAATTATCCCTATCAGGAAGTCAAGAATCAATACAAGAAATGATTTGGTCATTGTCTCGAAACAATCGCGGTCATTGTTCGCACTTTGTGATGAGATCGCAAGCCAACCTTCTGAATGGACAGGTGCATGGTATCTAGACTGATCTCAGGTATCCTCATGAGCATTGGCTTTGGTGTGTTGCTGCCATGTGCAGCGATTGCTTCTCGGTACCTCAAAGGACACGTTGAGAAATATTGGCTTGCCATCCACATTACTTTTGCCTCTTTGAGTGTGATTGCCATCTTGGCAGGTTACTACTTTGCTCAGAACATCTACCAGCCTCAAGGAGAGCTCTGCTGGCACGGTGTCTTTGGTATGGCACTCATGGTGGGTGTTGGCATCCAAGCATGCTCTGGCATTCTCATCCGCTATCTTTTTGACCCACTGCGACCAGACCGACCATGGTACGACAAGATTCACGGTGCTCTTGGTGCGACGATCATCGTTCTTGGTCTTTGTAACATTCTCTGGGGCTTAAAGACCCTCCACTCGATTAGCCTGCTTCCTAGATCCATCTTCAATCTCTATCTATGCTGGACAGTGGCTTTGGTGATTATTTTTGCCTATCTTGAGATCTACATCGGTGCTTCCTCTAGATACTCTTCTGGCAACATCTTCTTAGCTGCCAAGGAAATTGGAACCGACAAGCTGTTTGCAATGAACAGCAAGGACAGAAAAAAGTCTATTGATATTGTGTCGACACAGTTTGCTCACAGAGAGTCCACTACTACTTTAAAAGAGCCTCACCAGCCAGAGAGCGACGATACGACATCTGCTGGCACACATAGTCCAGCTATGTACAAGCCCAAGTGGGGTCCTGCAGACAAGAAGGAAGTCAAACGAAAACCAAGCTCGCTCTCTGTCGGTGCCAGTCGCACGTCGCTGCATGCCGAAGACCAACAGCCACCACAGGATATTTTGAATAGAGCCATTGCCAAGGCACAGGAATGGAAGGGCAAGATGCCACCCGTTGGTAGGAGCACGTCCTCTCAAGTGTCTCCCACACACTCTGAGGCACATTCGCGTGCAGTCTCACACACCTCCTCGATGCAATCTGTAGACACGAGTGCCTTACCACCAGGATATGCTGAATCTATGGTTGTGACACAATCCTCCAAGAGACCAACACCACAGCGAACGTCTTCTGGCATCTTTTCAGACTCTCCCAAACTCAGACGCGCTGCTTCCCAAAGGAAAACTGAGCGCAACTTTTCAGAGATCGTGACAAAGCCTAGCTCACGATCTGCCAGTGTCGTTGACATTTTTGGACGTGCTCGTGGTGGATCCATTTCGGATGCTGAGCACAAGATTGCGCCACAGACTCCTATTCTTGGCAGTCCTTCTCCTAGAAGAAATGAATTTTAGCTTTTTTCTGTTTGTTTCAGGTTTTGTGACTTTTCGGGTGTGTGTGGCTTTGCTCAATGGACGCACTGGAGACGAAAATCGCTAAAGAAAAGCAGATTCTAGAAGGGTAGACTCACTAAATGGAGTGCCAGGAAGATGCTCATGCTCTCTCCGTCTGAGCAAACAAAGAAACTGATGCTCCAAAACGTCAAGGAATCAGAGGACAGACTCGAGTACTTGATTGGACAGTTGCGGAGCATGAAAATGACAGGAAAGATGGCACCAGAGCAGGAGCATTTGCCGTTTGAGCACTTGTTGGTGAACTCTGTCTTGAACGCACACAAGATCAGTTACCGCTTGTCATCTATCAATCTCAAGCTGGCCAAAGAAAAGGAGCTGCGATCCAAGACTGGACAATCAGTAGAACTCGAGCGAGCCAAATCCACAAAGGACAAGGAGCAGCTTTTGCAGAGAGCCAAGAATCGTTATCAGGCACTTGTTGTAGATGAAGTGGAACATGCACCATTGGAGCACATTGAGTTCAACGGCCTGTTCCGCATGAGTCTCGTGGGCTGTGCAAACGTCTCCATCACTGGAGAGCATCAAGAAATGGAAGTAGCACTCTTGATTGATGGAATGCTGAGATACAAGTCTCAGCGCACTCGTGGTGTCTGGAATGAACATTTTGAAATCGAACTCAACAACGCCAAAGAAATGGAAATCAAAATTCTGGATGACAGATCTGCCATTCTTGCCATGACATGGTTCCCTATTGAGAGTCTGCGTCAATATCAGGAAAAGAAGCAGCCTAGAGAAATCCATTTGGATCTTGAGCCAAGTGGACAGTTGACGATCTATCCGCTGCTGATTTCAATTGACGAAGTTAAGCAGCCCGGTGTCATGCGCAGAGATCGGGGTGTCGTTGCCAAAGTCTTTCCAAGAAACGGACACTTGTTTGTCGAACAAGAGATTGCACAGTTGCACATGTGTGCCTTTTGTAATGAAGCCATGGAAGGCAGTCAATACAAGTGCAAAGGCTGTCAGTATGCCATTCATCCAAAGTGCTACCATCGTGTGATCACGACTTGTGTTCCAACGGACAAGATGCAGGAGCAAAAGAACACTGGCATGCTGCTCAAGTACAAGATTCCACACAGATGGGAAAATGTCACGAACCTCTCGACAGCTTACTGTGGACACTGTGCCCAGAAAATGTCTGGATTCCAAAAACTACGCTGTCTCGATTGCCACAAACACAGTCACAAAGAATGTGCTCCTATGATCCCCAACTTTTGTGGATTGACGCCTGAAAACGCAGATATTCTTGTGGCTGCGTTTGAAGAGCACGAACGCAAGTTGCTGCAAAAACAGATTCAAGAGGCAGAAGCATCTCGTGTTGGCACATTTATGGAAATGACTCAGCAATCGATGCAAGAATTGGCGCAGGAGGAACCAGGACTAGAAAACTCTGATACTCTGGTGGATCTTGGATTGATGGGTGAAATTGGCAAGAGCTTGACCAACCATGGCTCGATCCAACGTAGAACAACCAAGTTCAAGGCAGCACGTGAGCTCAAGATTGAGGATTTCCATTTCATTGCTGTTCTTGGAAGAGGTGCATATGGCAAAGTCATGCTTGCCAAAGAAAAAGTAACCAACAAGACTTATGCTATCAAAGCATTGAAGAAGCAGTCTCTGAAGAGTGGTGAAATCGTTGCGATGATGGTTGAAAAGTATGTGCTGCAACTCGCCAGTTCTACTTCGCATCCGTTCCTGGTCAATCTACACTCGAGTTTCCACACACCAACACGAGTGTTCTTTGTGATGGAGTATGTTTCTGGTGGTGATCTGATGTACCATCTCCAAGAACGAGGCAGATTCTCCCAGCATCGCACACGCTTCTATGCCTGTGAAGTCTTGCTTGGATTGCAGTACTTGCATGAAAACGGCATCATCTATCGGTATCTTGTTTGATCCTAGAGACTTGAAACTCGAAAACACACTCGTTGGAGATGATGGACACATCAAACTGGCAGATTATGGTATCTGCAAGAAAGACATGCGCTTTGGAGAGACAACAGCAACATTTGTGGGTACGCCAGATTACATGGCACCAGAAATCTTGGCAAACAAGCGATACGACAAGAGTGTCGATTGGTATTCTCTCGGTGTCTTGCTCTATGTGATGTTGCATGGCAACTATCCATACTCACACAACAGCGATGGAGAACTTTTGAGGATGATCTTGAGAGACCAGATCAAGTTTTCACCAAAGATTGGAAGAGTGACACTGTCTCTGATGCGTGCGGTATTCCAACTGACAACAGCTCATGAACAAGAATCCACTCCAGAGACTTGGATCTGGCGAGTCAGATGCGGAGGAAATCAAATGCCATCCATACTTTGCAAACATTGATTGGGAAAGTCTGCTTCAAAAGACACTCCGACCCCCAATGATTCCAACACTGGTATTGCATTTAACTCGAGACACACGAAGAGGACGTGTCCAACTTTGACAAAGAATTCACAAGCGAACCACCAGTTCTGACACCAGTCAAATCCTACCTCAACGCCAACGACGAAGCGTTTTCAGACTTTTCTTACATTGCTGACTGGGCTATGCAAGAACGCATTGCAGCAGCAGTCACAGCACAGTAAACTAGAAAACTGGACAGATTCGGCAATTTTGACTTTTCGCGCGCATCTCATGGTACTCGTGCTAAAGGGAGGGTCAAGAAGACAAACTCAAGGACCTGACAGCGAAAATTCAAAAGGAACGCATGGTATTGGAGGGGTGAGTCAGCTAACACGAGTGCCTCCAAACTCTTGCAGGCTCAGTCATCTCCAGCAGCAAAGCAAATGGTAGAGATGAGTATTGTCGAGTCAAAGTCTAGATTGGAGTTTCTGGAGGGGGAGTTGCGCAAACTGAGTGTCAAAGAAGTTCCAGGTATATTAGTTGATCCAAGTGACTGTGATTGGTGAGAGTCGAAGCAGTACCATTCATGTGCCTCCACCAGACCAAGAGAAGAATCCAGAGACACACTTTGATTATCTGCGTTACGGCACGGGAATTACATCTGATTTGGTCAAGTTTAGGCTCAAGGAAGTCATGTCCAAACTAGCCATCGAACAACGAGTGCGTTCTGGAACAGAGAACCTGGTGGCTGCTTTGAACTCGAGTGCCAATGTGGACCAGCGACAAAAGACAGAGGCGGAACATCAGCTGTCGAACGCCAAAGCAAAGCAAGCTATTTTGATGCGTGCCAAGAACAGATACCAGCAGCTGCATGTTGGTGGCGAGCTTCCTCCTGTGGAAGAGTTAGAAGTTGCTCAGCGCAAAACTGGTACTTTTAAGATGAAGCTGGTCGGTGCTGCTAATCTGACTGAACGCAAGTCATTGAAAGATGAAATCAATGCTGTGATCTCGGTAGATGGCGTGACCAAATACACGTCTCGCGGCACAAAAACGAGATGGGAGGAAACTATTGAGATTGCAGTCGACAAGGCACTTGAGGTCGAAATCAGTATATATGAAAAGGGAGGACAGCTTCTGGCACTTGCATGGTTCAAACTCCAAGATCTGGATGACGACATTCGCCAAAAGTACACAGACCGTCCACAGGGCTTGGATGTTAATGAAACCTGGCTGGAACTAGAGCCTTCAGGACAGTTGCTCCTCAAACTGAACTATGTTGAAGTCTCGCGCACAAAAACTTCGAGAGACCAGGTCTTTAGAAGAAACGCTGTCCAGAAGCTCTATCCAAGAAATGGACACTTGTTTGTTGCAAAGGAGTACTACCAAGTCTTGCGTTGTGCAGTTTGTAATGAGTTTTTGGGCAGACAAGGCTACAGCTGCAACAACTGTGCATATACGATCCATCCAAAGTGCTACCAGCGTGTGATCACGAAATGCATTCCACTGGACCAGATGCCACGTGTCGAGGACAAGAACACAGGACAGCTACTCAAGTACAAGATTCCACACAGATGGGACAATGCCACAGTCATTGGTCCCTCCTGGTGTGGTCACTGCGGTCTCATTCTCACACCTGGCAAAAAGATCTTGCGTTGTACTGAATGTGGCAAGAGCAGTCACAAGGAATGTGCTCCTATGATCCCATGCTTTTGCGGTCTGGCACCAGAGATGGCAGACACACTTGTGGCAGCATTCGAAGAACACGAAAAGAAACAGCGACAGCGTGAAATCGAAGAAGCAGAGAAACAGCGTTTGGATACACCAGTCTTTGAAGCAGCAGAACTCAACAACTTTGCTAGCACTGCACAGACTGAGCAGCCGCCAGAAGTGGTATCCCCTGTACAAAGAAATCCCACTTTCTTGCCACCACCTGTTGTTCCAAAGCGAAACGAGAGTTTGGTAGTGCGCGCGTCTGTTGTGCCAGAGCAGAAACCAGAAAAGGTACACGTGTCTGTGGATGACTTTCATTTCATTGCTGTTCTTGGAAGAGGTGCGTTTGGCAAAGTCATGCTGGCTCAAGACAAACAGACTGGCAATTTCTACGCCATCAAAGCGTTGAAGAAGGATTACATTATCCAAAACGACGATCTAGTGAGCATGAGACTGGAAAAGTCAATCTTCCAGATGGCAAGTCAATCACACCATCCATTCTTGCTCAATTTGCACTCGAGTTTCCATACCGAAGGAAGAGTTTACTTTGTGATGGAATATGTGCCTGGTGGTGATTTAATGTGTCACATTCAAGACAAGAAGCGATTCTCGCAATCTCGCACGCGTTTCTATG
Organism: Gorgonomyces haynaldii; assembly: GCA_025526955.1. Classification (NCBI taxonomy): domain Eukaryota; kingdom Fungi; phylum Chytridiomycota; class Chytridiomycetes; order Rhizophydiales; family Gorgonomycetaceae; genus Gorgonomyces; species Gorgonomyces haynaldii. Next base: position 147,428 of record JAHLJY010000021.1, on the reverse strand, counting down.
CTTGCGAAGTGCTTTTGGCGTTGCAATACATGCACCAGAACAATATCGTCTATCGGCATCTCGTTTGATCCTAGAGACTTGAAACTGGACAATCTTCTGCTTGGTGCAGATGGACACATCAAAGTGGCAGATTATGGTATCTGCAAAGAGAACATGCCTTATGGAGCAACGACTGCCACTTTCTGTGGTACTTCAGATTACATGGCACCAGAAATCTTGATGCATCGCAAGTACGGTGTCGGTGTGGATTGGTGGTCGTTTGGTGTTTTGATCTACGTGATGTTGATCGGAAGAGTAATTTTCTTGATGCTAGTATCCATTCCACGGTGAAACAGAAGATGACATTTTGGAAGCCATTTTGGCAGACGCGATCGAGTATCCATCCAACATGCCACGTGTGACACTGTCACTGTTGCAATCTGTATCTTGTTTGATAATAGCTCATGAATAAGAATCCAGCACGCAGATTGGGAGCAGGTGCTGGTGATGCTGAAGAAGTCATGCGTCACCCCTACTTTACTTCCATTGACTGGGAGCGTGTCTTGAAGAAGGAACTGCCACCACCCATGATTCCAGTGATTGTACTACATCTTACTCTAGAAGGATGCACACGATGTCAGCAACTTTGACAAAGAGTTCACGTCAGAGGCACCAGTGTTGACACCCATCAACTCTGTCTTGAATGCTGCACAGGAAAAAGAGTTTGACGACTTTACTTATGTTTCTGATTGGGCTTTCCAAGAGAGGATTGCTGCCGCAATGAGCAAGTAAACGCTAGACAATTGACGGTGGATTGGTGACATTGAGCAAGGCGGCTTTTGCTCTATCACGCACATCTGCAGTGTCGTCGTTCTCTACAAGGTACTCGAGCTTTTGAACGACACCAGTGTCCTTGAGAATCGCAATTCTCCTCTCTGCACCTGGATCTTCTACCCAAGTCAGATTGATGATGCACCAGATGGAAGCCACACGCACAAGTGGAGACGAGTGGTGCTAAGATCAAAGAAAAGACCAGATTCTGCATGATCTTATCCAAAATAGGCTGATGCTTCATGATGGCTTCCTTGTGAATCATGTTTCCGATACCAATGTTCACCAACACATACAACGCCTGCCATCAATTAGAGTACTTGAACAAGGATTTCTGTGCTTGCGTTCATCTTGGTTTCGAGCAGAGAGAGCAAGTGGTGCTCTCCCAGACCATTAAAGACAAACTCAATATCTCTGACACTGCCACAAGCAAGGTTTCGTAACAAACACATGGATTGTTCCTGGATCTGGAGTTCAGAGTCATTCAAGAGGCTCGTGTGAACAAGAATACCTGAGGAGACCATTCCAAGTCAGTTCCTGCACAACTGCAACTTTGATAGCATATTCTGTTTGAAAGAGCCTAGCGTCATCTTGAGTACATGTTCTTGAGTGCCCAGACAGCATTTAAACGCAGTGTCGTGTGTGGATCTCGCAACAACTCGACCAATCGCTTGACACCGCCTTGTCCAATCACAACTTGCTTCATGGGAGAGAAATCAAGGATGATGTTGCACAGTGTAGCAGATGCTGTGATCTTGACTTCCAAATCATAATCATACAGTAGATCGAACAGTGGCTGTGCCAGTCCAGCATCCATCAGACTCGTTCTGAGGTTTTTGACACTCCTGGAGAGTGAACGGCAGCATTTACAGGCAGCCACTCTGACTGCAGTATCCACAAATTTGAGACCACTGATGATGTCTGGCAAAAGTTTCTGTTCAATCACTTGTCTGCGTGCATCTTCAGTATTTGAGGCAATGGAACTGACAGCATTGAGACAAGAAGTCAGCAATCTGATATTGTGTTGATTGGCTTGCAGCATCTTGGGTGTTTGCAGCTCTTGAGACAGTAAAGGAGACAGACATTGGATGATGGAAGCAGTGCGTGAGATGGCATCTCCCTCCACGGCTGCGTTTTGGAGTTCTGCGTTGTCTTGGACCAGGATAGCAAAGACAGTGCATGCCTTGTCCAACTGAAACGTGTTCTTGTTGATCGTTTCTGAATTAATGGATCCTGGCTCGCCAAAGAGACGAATGACAGTCGGCAAGAGCATCGTCATGATTTTGGGACTCAAATCCTGTGGCAGTGATCCTGTCTTGAAGATATACGTAATGCTACTGTCAATCGATGTACCAAGTGAGTGCTGACAGACGGATCATTTGTCGTGTGTCTCTGACAAACGAAAACAAGACGTGGATGAAACGCTCACCTAGTTTGTTGGTGTACTGTGCCACTTGCTGTGAGATCTGTGGGTTGTCTTTGCACAAGCAACTCAGGCAGTCCAATGCTGCTTCCTGCATCTTTGGATAGACGTTGTAGCTAGGAACCATCCAGTCTGCTAGGATGGAAACAATGTCCAGTCCACTGAGCAAGTGTCTGTTCTCCTTATTTTCCACCAACCGTCCAAGAACACCAGATGCGACCTCAGCAATGTTGACTTTCTGGTTGTCTTGCTGTGGCATCATAACTAAATGCACTAGATTCTTGATGTACAGGGCCTAAATTCAACAGAGATACCTTGACTGTTGGTGTTGGGTAATCCGGGATCTGTTGCTGCAGAATGGCCCTCAAAGCCCTCGCACCAGCCTCGACCAGTTTCTGATTCTGAGAATAAAGGGTATCAAACAGTGGAGCGATGATTCCAGCATCAATGAGCATCTTGACGTGCTCCTGACTTCCGTGAGCCAGCGAGCACACCACAGTTGCTATCTCTATCGATATCTCATCATTTCCTTTCAAATACTCTACCAATCTTCCATCAAATTGTCTACCGTGGTGCGAGATCGAGTTTGAAGAGATAGTAATCCTTTCTCGTTGGGTTTCCAATGATTGCATTTCTGATAAACCGCAGTGCTTCCTTTGCATTTTCTCCCATCAGGGACACTGCTTCTCTGTGCTTGTCTTTGACCATAACACTTTTCGGCAAAGAAATGCTCCCTCAACGACATCAAGATCAAATTGGAATCAATATTCAGCACAGTCCAGAAGCTGCGATCGAATGTCTGCTGGAATACAACCGATACGAGTCTAAAGCACTCTCTGGGCACTCTCATTCACTCTAGAAAACTCAGTGTCCAGCTGATCGATGCTTATCTCACTCTAAAGAAAGATTACGGCTCACTGTTGAAACTACTAGAGTATTGGATTCCACAGACCACAAGTTGCTTGGATGGACATCAGAAGAGACAGCAGTTCAATGGATGGTTTGACACTGTGATTGAGGAGCATGTCCAGAGACGATCCCACGCACATGAACGCGTTTTGGAGCTGCTCTGTCTAGCATTTGAGAGTCAGGATAATCCATTTGCAGAGTCAGTGTTTGATCTGAAGAGCACTCTGGCGTTTGCATCTGTGGTGCAGTCAATGTCAAAGTTGCTGCAGTCTAGGGACACTATGATACTGTACAGTCACTTGGTGTCTTCAGTATTATGTTTGATTGTAGCTTGGCACCTTGGGATTGCAACATCTGGACACGTCTCGGTTTGTGCAGAGCATCTACCAGCAAATCAAGCTCCTAGAGACACCAGAATTTTTTCTAGTCCTCAACGTACTGCCATTGACCACAGCACATTCAGAATCCAAAAGTACAGCTGTTGCTGATGGACCATGCACTCATGGCAAATACAGTCAAGAGACAGTTTAGTGACCTACCGCCCTCTATTACAAAGTGGATCAAGAGGCACTGTGACTGTTCATGGAACGATGACGTGTTCTCAGACACGTATTATGACATCATGCTCATGTACTACATTCAATGCGACAAGACTGAAGCCAATGAGGAAGAGCTTGCACAATGTCTCACTAGACTCTCTCAAGACGCGAGTGGACAATATCAGCTGCTTTGGGTTTGTTTACTCAAATAAACACACTTGGTTTGTTTTGACAAACAAACTTTCCTACTATGCCCAAAACAGATCATTTGCCTGCCTTACCCCAGAAGCATGTCGACAGACAAGATTCGTTGCAATCACTAGAGTAGTTTTATTGAGTGTAGCCTTCAGCCTCAGCTTCACTTTAAGCCAGAGTTTTTACCTTTGCTCAATGACTCTGAAGTCCCTTTTCTCAAGACTCAGTCGCATTCGGACATGTTTAAATTTGCACCACCAGAGCCTGGTATCTCGTCTCATTTGAGCTTGGCATGAGCATGACCTCAAGGACACCACTGCTGAAGAGACTGCCTTCCCCTTCAAGTTTACAAAACCCCAAATCACCCAGTTCACTTCTTTTTGGTCGGACAAAACGATGCTCAACGAAGAAGAGAGCCAGCAGCAAAAGATGCTCAAGATTGATCCTTCCATAGCACTCGAAACTGCCAATATGCTCGGTTTGCCAACGTTTAGCCAGTCGTTCATCGACAGGTTGGTCGAAACTTCGTATAATCCCATCCCTGCTGAGTCTTTTTACCTCAACGACATGACCCAATTCATGGCACCGATGGACATGCTCTATCCAAAGCAAGAACCACTGCCTCTTTCTCCCCAGGAGCATCTCGAAATCTCATCAAAAGAGAAATCTCGCCAAACGATGGTCAACCGCAGAAAGACAATGCAAAAGGAAATGCACTGCATGCAATGTGCCTCTGAAGTCGGTGTTGTGTTCATTCGCGGCAACAAAGCAAAGGATTCTGTTGTTCCAGATGTGCATCTGACTTGCACTTGCTGTGAATCCTCTAAATCATCATCAAAAACAAGTACAACCACAAAGAAGAGAAAGAGAGTCGACAGTACCAAAGTCGAGTGTGAAGTCTGCAAATCCACCATTGGCACTGGCGGTGTTGATGTCTCACACGTGGACAGTGACATGAAGATCGAGTACATTTGCACAGACTGTAGCCACACTTACATGTTCTGCTCTGAATGCGGTGGCGGTGGCAAGCAACGCACAGGCAAGTGGCGACCACGACAATTGTTTGACCAAGGCAGACGCACTTGCTCACTGCCACACATTCGTGTTGGCTCTGTTCCAGTGCACTATCGTGTCATCAAGCTTTCCGAAATGACGCCAGGGATTCTGAGTGGATTGCAAGATGTATTCTTTGATTGCTACTTTTCTCTTTTTTGCATTCCTTCTGTCATGGGATCGACCAGGTACGGCAGCTTCCAACAAGTCAGACAAGAAATTGAGCGACTCTGGCAAGTTTCTGTTTTGGACGTGATCCAGCAAAGTGCCATGGACAGCGAAAAGTATATCACACTTGCCTGGATCCAAAAGAGACACAGGAACAAAGGTGCTGGCCGTGCTCAGCAGTCGCAGGGCAAAGAGGGTGTCAATTGGCTCCAGCGATTGAATCTGAATGGCATTATACCAGCCTTTGATGGAGAAACAGAAGAGGAACGCAACCAGTGCTTTGTTGCTTTTTCAATCTCTGAATGGAATCCATCCAAAAAGGCACTCTTTGTTTCTCAGATGGCACCACGCTCAGTCTTTCTCAAGACGATGGAAGGCTATCTGGAACTCTTGCGCACAACTATTGACCATGTGAAGCAGGATGCATTCTCTCTTGGCATTGCTCAGCCACGCCACATTTGGTGCTGGACAAAATCAGACCATGTGAGACTGCAATCTATCCCGCCGCGTCTCAGATTCATTCCAAAAGCTGCCTTTTTGCGCTCACATCCAGATGTGGATCCCAATGTGTTTGAAAAGGATTATGAACCACTTCAGCAGGATGGCACTGTAGTCTATTGTGCGCCAATCCAAGACCTTCTCCGTCCATAAATCAGTATTATTGAACTGTCACTTGCTCAGGCTGCTTTCCGTACTCAATATCTATAATTTCACATCTTGTTCAAGACAATCTGCAATCCACTGAGATAACAAGTCTTTTGATGTAGATACACAGACTGTTGATGTCAAACAGTCTAATGCTGCGTGTCAAGAAACAGATGAGACGCGATGGGATATTTTTAGAAGTTTGCAGCAAGAGTGGCCAAAAATAGAATAGATATTGTTGAGATGAAGGACAGGGTAATGTCTTTGAAAAGTCATCTCCAGAACAATGCCCCAAGGGTTTTGAAAGTCATTGAGATAAAAACTCAAACAAGGTCCGGTGCATTGATTGTGTGGTATTGCTGTAGAGGACCTCTTTGAAGGTGATCCCATCTGGATTTGAGTTGGACACTGTGGCGCATGAAATGATCCGCCGGTTCTGAGGCGTCCTTGTGGTCTATGTTTAGAAACATGTCGTGGACCAAGCACTCTGCAATGGCGTTTTTTGGGGTCTTGAATCTTTCCATATGCTCTTGCACGTTTTTGAACCGCCAAAGACGGACAGTCACATCAAATCGATGGAGCAGTACAAGGAGCTCCATGAACAGAGCATCAAGAACCCAGACGCTTTCTTCCGAAAAGTAAGTTGCTTGATTGCAGTTGGCGCTAGACCTCTTGGAGTGGGAGCAGCCATTCCACACTACAAAGTATGGAGAGTTTGAACATGGCAATGTCTCTTGGTTTCTTGGCGGAAAGATCAACGTTGCAGTCAACTGTGTTGATCGACATGCGTTGAAGAACCCAGATGGCATTGCGATCATTCATGAGATGGATGAGCCTGGTCATCACAAGTATGTCACTTGGAGAGAGCTGCTGTCTCAAGTCTGTCGCTTTGCTAACGTTCTCAAAAAGTATGGCGTCAGAAAAGGAGATACTGTTGCGATTTACATGCCCATGGTTCCAGAGGCAGCGGTAGCGATGCTTGCCTGTGCTCGTATCGGTGCCATCCACTCTGTTGTGTTTGCTGGTTTCTCTGCCGAAGCCTTGCGTGACCGCATTCTCGACTGCAGATGCAAGATCCTGGTGACTGCAGACCAAGGCAAGAGAGGGGGCAAGTCTGTGCAGCTCAAGAAGATTGCTGATGATGCCCTGAAAGAGTGTCCTTTGGTTGAAAAAGTGGTTGTCTACCAGCGCACTGGTGATCTCTCTGTGTCTTTCCAAGAAGGCAGAGATGTCTGGTGGCATGACGAAGTCTCGAACCAGCGAACTTACTGTGCCCCAGAGCCAATGGATTCTGAAGATCCGCTCTTTATGCTCTACACTTCTGGCTCCACTGGCAAGCCAAAAGGCGTCTTGCACACACAAGCTGGCTACTTGCTTGGTGTCACTGCCACATCCAAGTATGTGTTTGACTTGCATCCAGGAGATGTGTTTGCATGTGCTGCTGATGTCGGATGGATCACTGGTCACAGCTACTGCACTTATGGTCCTCTGTCCAATGGTATCACTACTGTCTTTTTTGAATCCATCCCAACGTACCCAAATGCTTCTCGTTACTGGCAAATGGTCGATACGCACAAGATCACGCAATTCTACACTGCTCCAACTGCGATTAGAGCACTGAGACGCTTGGGAGAAGAGTTTGTGAAGCCTTATGATCTCTCAACACTGCGTGTCCTTGGATCTGTTGGAGAACCTATCAACCCTGAAGCATGGATGTGGTACTATGAAGTTGTTGGTCGCAAGCGATGCATGATTGTCGATACTTATTGGCAGACAGAGACTGGATCGATCATTGTGACCCCATTGCCAGGTGTGACACCCACCAAGCCTGGATCTGCCACGCTTCCGTTCTTTGGTATTGACATTGCTGTGCTCGATCCAGAGTCTGGCAAAGAGCTTCATGGCAACAGCGTGACTGGTGTCTTGGCAGTCAGAAATGCATTCCCATCTGTTGCGCGTTCCATTTTCGAGAACCATACACGCTACATGGACACGTATCTCAAGCCTTACCCTACTTTTTACTTTGCAGGTGATGGTGTGACAAGAGATGAAGATGGTTACTACTGGATTCGTGGCCGTGTCGAGTACTTTGATTGATCATAGTGATGTCATCAACGTTTCTGGCCACAGAATGTCGACGGCAGAGATTGAATCAGCATTGATCCTTCATCCTGCCTGTGCTGAAGCAGCAGTGGTGGGTATTCCAGATGATTTGACTGGACAGGCTGTCGTTTGCTTCTGCACACTCAAATCTGGTGGTGATGTTGATCTTGAAAAGGCATTGATTTTGCAGATCAGACAGCACATTGGACCGTTTGCATCTCCAAAGAGAGTGGTGATTGTGCCAGATTTGCCAAAGACACGCTCTGGCAAGATCATGCGTCGAATTCTGCGTAAGATTGCTGGCAAAGAGATCACTGCAGAGGAAGCCAAGGACGCTGAACTTGTTTTTGCCAAACTCGGAGACACGAGTACTCTGGCCGACCCATCAGTCATTCACGCGATTCTTGACGCATTTTCAAAGTGATGGATGTACAAGAGTTGAAAAAACAGCTGCAGGAACAAATAAACCAGCAAATGTCACAAACCATGCTGGATTCGTTGCTACCAAAGTGCTTCAACCAGTGTATCAGCAAACCTGGATTGCAACTCTCGACAAGTGAGCAGCAGTGTTTGGACAGCTGCTCCAAGAAGTTTACACAGGCATTTACTATTGTTTTGAATGGAATCACACAGCAAGCGCAGCAGCAGTTCTAAATCTGATCATTCTAAAGAGAGATAAACAGATGATGATTGAATGGACACTCGAGAGATAAACAGATGATCATTGAATGGATACTCATAAACTTCTGACTTTTCTTTGCCGACTGATGCTCAAGATTATCACGCATTCTGGCACATTCCACGCAGATGAGGCATTGGCCATCTATATGCTCAAGAAACTGCCAAAATACAAGGAAGCACAGATCATCAGAACAAGAGATCCAAAAATCATTCAAGAGGGAGACATTGTCGTTGATGTCGGTGGTATTTATGACCCAGCAACCAACAGATTCGACCATCATCAGAGAGAGTTCCAGGAAACCTGGGACAATATCAAGTTGTCGTCTGCTGGATTGGTTTACAAGCACTTTGGCAAGCAGGTGATTCAAGAGACTGTCAAAGTAGCACCAGAGCACATTGATTTGATCTACCAAAAGACCTATGAGAAGCTGATTCGTGTGTTTGATGCTGTCGATAATGGAGTGAATGCCTTTCCAAAGGATGTCAAACCACTCTACATTGACTCTACTACGATTGGAAGCAGGGTGGCTAGATTGAATCCACAGTGGAATGAGCCTTATAATGACACCGTTTTGTACGATCAGTTTCTGAAAGCTGTTGCGCTCACTGGAGAGGAATTTGATCACACTGTCAAGTACTTTGGACTTTCTTGGTTGCCAGCCAGAGATATTGTCAAAGAGAGCGTTGCTGAAGCCAAGAGTGTCCATCCAAGTGGACACATTGTGCTTTTGAAGCACTACTGCCCTTGGAAGGATCACATCTACGAACTGGAGACTGAGTTTGGTCTCAATGTCTTTTATGTCATTTACCAAGACGGTGGCGATCAGTCTTGGCGTATTCAAGCTGTCGCTGAAGGCTCTGGATCCTTCATCTCCAGAAAGCCACTGCCATCCCCATGGAGAGTACTTTGATTGACTATAGGGTGTGCGAGATGACTTGTTGTCTGAAGTTTCTGGTGTCCCAGGAGCTGTCTTTTGCCATGCATCGGGTTTCATTGGTGGCAACAAGACAAGACCAGGCGCTCTTGAAATGGCCTTTAAGGCTTTGGATTTCAAGGAATGAACATGTTGCTACATCACTGCCACTATGCCATCTCCAGTATTTGCGGATCAAGCAGAACGCTTTTCACGCGATTGAGTGGCCCAAAACACGTGTTTGAGAGGTCTGATTGAACAATTGTTCCATGTATGTTTCAGTAGCTTGATGGTTGTAGCACATCCACCACAGACTTTTGCACGATGTTCAAGTGTTGCCACAGAGATTTAGGGTCTCAATGCAGCATTAAGACTGGTAGACAAACATGCTATATAAACCGTTTCGGAGCAAGCTGTTTCAGTCTTGCCAAAGTGAAAATTTTTGCATGAAAATTTTCACACGATTGCCCCAAGGAGAGTGCATCATGAGACACGTTGTTGCACAGTGGGAACACAATGATGCGCCACTGATGATAAAAACCCCAAGCAGCGGCAGATTTTCTCTACACTAGACCCTTCTAGACTTACAGAATGATCGCTCTTTTCACTACACCACTTGGGGTCCACGCCTGGGGACCAGAAGGCCATTCCATGATCGGAGACATGGCCCAGACTTACTTGAAGCCAAAAGCTCTTGCCGCTGTTCAGACGCTCTTGAATGGCACTTCTCTCGGTGACAACGCCAACTGGGCTGATACTGTCAAGAGATCCGACCCTTGGAAGTGGTCTTCCAACCTCCACTTTATTGACATCATCGACCGTCCTCCTGAGGAATGCATCTTCAACGAAGACCGTGACTGTCCAAAGGGAGATTGCATCAACACTGCCATTGGTAACTTCACCAACAGAGCCTGCTCCGCCAACGTCGATGATGCTGCCGTTGCCGTCAAGTTCCTGACTCACTTCTTGGGTGATATCACCCAGCCATTGCACAACTCCAACTACACGCTCGGTGGTAACCAAATCAACGTGACTTTCAATGGTACCAACTACAACTTGCACAAGATTTGGGACATTGACATGCCAGCTGCCAGAATGAACCAATTCGGTGGTCGTGCTGGTTACCAAAAGTACTTGCTTGATCGTATCAACACTGGTGACTTCGCTGCCCTCAAGAAGGACTGGATTTCCAAGCAGCCTTACAATGCCGTGTCCAAGTACGGAAACAGCTTGGCTTCCATTGACTACACCATTGATGCTGCTACTTTTGACTGTTCTTATGTCTACAAGACCTTCACCACCACTCCACCTTATGACTTGAGCGGTGACTACACCACCCAGTCTTTCCCTATCCTTGATCTGCAGTTTGCTAAGGCTGCCGTGCGTTTGGCTGACTTGTTGAACAGCATCTTTGACAACTGTGGTTCTGCTCCATCTACCACCACTGTTGCCACAGCTACTGCCACCACCACTGAGCCATGTGAGACCATTACTGTTACCCCAACCGTGACTGTCTACCCATCTTCCACTGCCACCACTGTTGCTACTACTGTCGCTACCACTGAGCCATGTGAGACCATCACCGTTGTGCCATCTCAGACCCCAACTGTCACTTCTGTCGTGACTTCTGTTGCCACCACTGTGCTTACTTCATCTGGTGTTTCTGTCACTCAGACTGTTGTCTACACTGTGCCATCTGCCTCTACCACCGGTGGATACACTTCTGTTGCTGCAACTGTCTCTACACCAGCTTCCACTGTCGCTCAGTCTACTGCCCCAGTGTACACTTCTGTTGCTCAATCCACCTCTGTTGCTGCCACTGTCTCTGTGCCAGTCTACACTGTTCCAACTGAAGTCCCAACCGTGTCTCCAACTGCTTCTGTTCCAGTGTACTCTACTGAAGTCCCAACTGAAGCTCCAACCGATGTGCCATCCGAGACTTCCACTCCATGTGACGAGCCAACTGATGTTCCTACTCAGGCTCCAACTGCCGTGCCAACCTATCCATCTGGCGAGCCTACTGACCTCCCAACAGCTGCTCCAACTGATGCTCCAGCCCCAACTGAAACTGCTGGTGGCTACGGCAATGACAAGCCAATCATCTCCTCTGCCAAGGAGACTGGATTCTCCCTCTTGGCTGCTTTGGCTCTATTTGCATTCTAAACATAAAGCACTTTTCATGGATTTTAGTTGAATTTGGCTTGAGAAAAGTCCATTTCTGGATGCTGCTGCTTGAACTTTTCAAAAACTCTGAGCTTCTCTTGCTCTTCTGACGTCGGAAGACCCATTGCCTTTTGTTGCTGGTCATACATCATCTTTTCGACCATTGTGCGTGTTTCGCCATCTAGATCAGACAGTTTGCTGTTCTCTGGCTCGATCTTGGTAGTGTCAATCTCAGTATGACCCTTGATCACACACTTCCACCATTCCATCTGGTTCACTTTCTCCAAATGGATCAACAACTCTCCGTTGTCAATCAACCAAGTGGAGTCATCCATCTTGATGGCATTGAACAGCTCTCCCTGGATCTTTTGCTCTCCCTTGACAATCACAGTCAATCCCTGCTTTTTGATGTCCACTTTGAGATCTTTTGACTTGGTCTGTGGTGGTAGTTTGACAGTCACATCAACATCCTGCAGTGTCTGTTTCCACTGGTAGTCGCCTTCCACTGTGATCATTTCTCTGGCAAAGTTCTCGCGAATTCCAACTGATGATACAACTAAAATCATTTCTCAAAGTCATTGACAACTCTGGTGCACTGGTAGTGGAATGCATCAACGTCATGGGAAACAAGAAAATCGCATCCATTGGAGACGAAATTGTTGTGGCAGTCAAGAAAGCCAGGCCAGCAGTTGTTGGACAGCAACAGAAGCTGAAAAAAGGTTTTCAAGGTGATTTGAGGAGATGTTGCTAGAGCACTTGTCACACGAACACACAAGGAAGTCATGCGCAGGGATGGCAGTTTTATTCAGTTTGATGATAATGCATGTGTCATGATCAACAAGCAAGGGCAGCCGTTGGGCACACGTATTGTTGGTCCTGTTGGAGAGGAAGTGAGACAGAAGCGATGGGCCAAGATTGTTGCCATGGCCACTCGAATTGTCTAGTAAAGTATTTCAACGTTTTGGAACGTGACCGCATCAGATCGCTTTTTTCAGATGCTTGAAATGATCAACACAGGTGAAACAGCACAGACGAATGACATTGAATTGCTGCAGTTTCAAGTTCCATGGTGAAACAAAAGTCAAGTCAGATGAGGTCTGTGCGACGCTGACCGCCAATCGCCGTTCGGTGGCACAAAGTCCCTGACTTTTGTGTTATGATTCTTGCCATGGCTCAGTGTGACATTCTGTCAGTAGTGTTTACTGCCTTGGGAGCACAAGATTTGTACGAACCACACGGGTGTTGCTTCTCGGTTGGCGTGGATTGCGGCATTTTAGGCAATGTTGTTGCACTGTAAAACTGCTAAGACTAGCCGCCTGCCAAATAGGAACTTGAATGGACGTTTGCCAGCAGAGCTAGGCAAGCTGTTTGCGCTCCAGAAGCTGGATCTCTCTGGCAACAAACTCACAGGCACCATACCCAGTACATTGCAAGTCTTGAGCGATCTGTATTACCTGTACACCTGCTGATCATAGTGATTTGAATGGAAATCCGTTGACCGGACCAGCTCCTTCCCTTTCTGGGCTTTCTCTGAGTGTATGCAGGCTTTCTGGTGTCTGCATCAACGCAGGCACAGTCATGCCAGCATCATGTGGTTCTCCCTCAGTGTGTTTGACTGCAGAACCGAAGCCTTCGGTGACACCACAGAGCCTGCCACCCACGAGCCCATCTGTGACCATTATCCTGCCAACTGGGACACGCACGGTGACTGTTGGCACCACACTTGTACCAGTCAAGACAGCAGAGACAGGTATTCCCACACTGGCCAGTCTGCCAGAGAGCACACCAACACTGCAACCTTACGCGATCGCACTGATCGTGTGTATTTCTGTGATTCTGCTGCTGCTCATGATTGCCTTTGCAGTCATGCGTCGCAAGCAAAGGATTGACAGAGATCTGTATTATCGCAACAGCCTATCCACAAGCAAAACACCTCTTTCCTTTGACTATCCAGACAAGAGACCCATGTCGTTTGACATTTCAGAAAGCACTGTCAAAGCACCATCTGTGGCACGCACAGATCCAACACTCTTGTCATCCATCAACTACTCTTTTCGATTCTCTGACATTCAAGTCCCAGAATTCAAGCACAAAAAGTAAAGCCTGTGCTCAGATCTGCGAAACTCTTTTCTGATGATGGCTGAACCAAAACCTCTTGAAGTCACACAACAAGACATTGACAAGGCAGAAGAGATCAAAAAAGATGCCAACAAGCTGTTTGCAGAGCACCACTACCAACAAGCCATTGATCGGTACACGGATGCGATTGGTTACAACCCAAATGTCCCCCAGTACTATGCAAACAGAGCATTTGCCTGCATCAAGATTGAACTCTATGGACAAGCACTGCAGGATGCTGACGAAGCCATCAAACTCGATCCAACGTACACCAAAGGCTACTATCGCAGAGCTATGGCTCAAATGGCACTCAATCACCTGGCAGACGCTATCAAAGACTTTAGACAAGTCGTCAAACTGGATCAAAAAGTATTTTTGTTGACTTTGGGATCCACTTGCTAGAAAGTATCTCTTGGAGTGTGAAAAGGAGAAGAAAGCAAGAGATTTTGCAGATGCTATTGCTTTTGATGAAGTCAAAGAGTCTGTCTTGAAGCGACTGGGTGATATTGACTCCATCGTTGTTGAAGACAGTTATCAAGGACCTCGGTTCCAAGATACAGTGGATCTGCAGTTTTGCAAAGATCTGTTGGTCTGGTTCAAGGATCAAAAGAAGTTGCATCGCAAGTACACACTTCAAATCATGAGGCAGGCTCTGGAGATCTTTAATGCACAACCAGCTTTGGTGGATATTGACATTCCAAAAGGATCCAAATTGACTGTCTGCGGTGATATTCACGGTCAGTTTTACGATCTCTTGTACGTTCTAGAAACGAATGGATTGCCATCACCAGAAAACATGTATCTCTGGAACGGTGACTTTGTCGACAGAGGATCATTCTCTGTCGAATGTATCCTCACTCTCTTGTCATTCAAATGCCTGTATCCTCAAGCTGTCTATCTCTCTCGAGGCAACCACGAAACAGATGACATGAATCGCACTTATGGATTTGAGGGAGAAGTCAAAGCAAAGTACACTGAGCTTGTGTTCAAGTTCTTTTCTGAGCTCTTTAATGCTGTGCCTCTTGCCAATCTCATTGGTAGACCAGATCAAGAGAGGATTCTTGTCATTCATGGTGGCTTGTTCTCCAGAGATGACGTCACACTGGATGAAATCAGAAAGATTGACCGTTTCCGTCAACCTGGATCTCAAGGCATCATGACAGAACTCTTGTGGTCTGATCCTCAGCCTCAGCTTGGCAGAGCACCTTCCAAACGTGGTGTGGGTCTTCAGTTTGGACCAGATGTCACTGAAAAGTTTTGTGCCTTGAACAAACTCAAGATGATCATTCGATCACACGAAGTCAAGGATCAAGGCTACGAAGTCATGCACAATGGCAAGTGTGTCACCATCTTTTCAGCACCCAACTACTGCGACAGCGTCAACAATCTGGCAGCTTACATTCACGTGGATTCGGATCTCAACGTTCAATATCATCAGTATCGAGCTGTTCCTGTACTCTTGTTAACGATAGCATCCAAATGTGCCTCCCATGAAGTATGCCAGCAGTCTCTTTGGTGGACTTGCCTAGTATTACGGTTTTCAAAATAAATGACTGCCTTCCTTTCAGGAAGTTGGCACCCAATTTCAAATGCAATGCAGTATACCCGGAATGAGGGCAACAGAGCCCCAGCCCTTTCAGGTAGAACCCTGCATTGTCTGTGTGCATGCTCAGTCACTGGTGTGCCTCTTCTGAAGCAGATGTGTCGCTCTAGTCCGCGGCATTGATCTAGCAGCAACTGGAGCATGTTTCGCGCAGTATTCGTCTCTGTTCACTGTCATGCCATGGCATTCACTGTTGGGGCAGTGTAGCACGGAGTGTACCTTGACTTTGCGCTCTCTTGGTTCTGTGTCGCCCTTCCACTTGGCCATCTTCCAGGAGATCATGTTCTGCATTCTGAAGTGACAGTCCAAGTGCAGCTTGCTCGTCCGATGCTCGTCCACGTCGACGACGGTGCATACCAGATAAGAAACGACACCAGATCTTGACACTGCCAGTGTAAGCCTTTGTAGCTTTCTCCTGAACCAGATGGAGTAGAAGTCGGTGATGCTGCTCAGCCAACACTCGTCGTCTGCCTCGTTTCTGAATTGGGTTTGTTGCATCCGCTTCCACCTTCTGTGTTCTCTCATGAACCATCCGCATTCGTGAGCAATCCCTCATGCTGCTACCGAAAGCCAGCGTGTTGTTGAAGTCTAGATGCCTGTCCGCGGAGTACATGGTGGAGAAAGTAGAGTGGTGCCATTCTCTCGAAAGGGAAGGCAGACATTACTTTTGCAACTAGTAATAAAGTCGATAATTCTAGGATTTTACTTTGGGGTGACAATCTCAAGATCTTCAAACTGAGCAAACCATGACTTGCTGGCATAACTTGGTACTTTTTGCTTGTTCTCACCTCCAGCAAAGTGCACACTCAATGCCTTGTTGTCATAACGCTCAAAGCATTGTGGATACGTGTGAATGCCATCTGGATTGCCAATGTAAGCCATATCCTTCCATGGTGATTGCAAAGCCATATCTTCGAGTGGGAACTGGTCAAAATCAGTGTTTGCTGATTCATTTCTCCAATGGTCGAGGAATTGCAAGCCTTTTTCTGAACTTTTGATGGCAAAGAAGCCAGATCTGACTGTACCATGCTTTTCTGGGCTCTCTTTGATGCATTCACCCAACAGTGCGACGTCGTAACCGCCACGTTCTGCCTTGTCAATCCAGACATCAATGAGTGATTCGTTTGTCATAAAGACAACATCCACGTCTGTCCAAATGACCCACTTGTAGCCTGCTCGCAGGTACTTTTCAATGACATCCATCTTGCCCCAGTAAGCGGATCCAGTCTCAGTATCGACCATGAATCTGTGTCTAAAAAAGAATGGCATGCTGTGATAGGTAGCATAGGCAGCCATGATCTTCATCGCAGAATTGACTTGCTCAGTGTACAAGTCATCACCTACCCAAATGTGGAAGGATCTGTTCTTTTGTGGTGCATAATAAGTCACGAGAGCCACTTCAGCACCTTTGAGTGGTTGATAAGCGTGTTTGGTCTGTTCAAAGAGCGATGGCAGTTTGTCTGCAAATTCTTTGATATTTGTTTTTCCTTGTGACGCTTCAAAGAATGGAATAAATGGCAGACTGTCTTCATAGACCGCTACTGCTTGTTTGTTGCTCAGATGCATGTTTGTGATTGGCAAGACGAGATAGATGAGAATCATGGCCCAATAAGTGAACTTGACATCTACGATTGATCCTCTAGGCTTCTTTGTCTCGATCAATTCGTATTCTTGCTTTTTGGATTGATTTGTTTCTGCTGCACTCAAAAAGTACAGCAGACTGCCAAACAAGACAGCAATTGAAGACAGTGCAACGTGTGCACTCAATTCGACACCAAATCCAGGCGATAGCAAGAGAATTGTGGCAATAGAAGCGCACTGCGTGACATAAACACTGTTGGCGTTGCCTTTCTGGTAAGCAATTGTCTGCAAGAGACTCAAGAGTGCCGAGAGCACAATGTGTCCACCCATCTTGTAGTCTAGGACAGTGTTGACTGCGTTTGGGTCCATGTAAGCATTGAGAGCAAGATAAGGCAATGACAGTACTAGTTCAAACCCAGCAACAACCATGTTGAGTCCATGCACACTCGATGCTCG
This sequence comes from Gorgonomyces haynaldii, assembly GCA_025526955.1. NCBI lineage: Eukaryota > Fungi > Chytridiomycota > Chytridiomycetes > Rhizophydiales > Gorgonomycetaceae > Gorgonomyces > Gorgonomyces haynaldii. Next base: position 130,067 of record JAHLJY010000021.1, on the reverse strand, counting down.
TTTAGCGACTGTATCAGTGCTCCAAGTCGAGAGACACGACATCACAAGTGTAAAAACGAGACCAATGGCTTTCGACTGTTGTGCATCTTGAAACCGTTCATCATAGGAGACAAAGATACCACAAAACAGAAACAGTGCACCAGCAATTTGCAACGGTGACAGCCTCCTGTCAAACATTAGAAATCCAATCAACGGCAGCACCAGCGGTTTCATCCCATAAATCAAATAAACAAACTTGGAACCAGAAGCTTGCAAGTGGAATTGAAACAGCTCATTCACAACCACATGAAACAGTGCAACAGTCAAGACAGTTGTTTGGTTCTGAATTCCAGAGAGTTTCTTGAACACTTGACTCATCTTTTCTCCACTGAGTGGTAAGAGTGTTAGAGAAATGGCGAGTTTGAGAACGCTGCATAGAAACCTGACTAGTGGTTGTCCAAGTGTTGATGCATGACTAAAAAGAGCACCAAGTGCAGCTTGTGTTGCAAAGACTGCAATCAATCCCAAAGTTTTTGACATGAAAAGTTGTGGCGTCAGACAAGTTTCAGCACGCAATTGTCGAAATTGATCTTTTGACAAGAGTACACATGGAAAGAGTCAGAGACCAATTTCATTCATTGCCAGATGGACCATGTACTCTATTCTGTCCTTGTTAGCAATCACAGAAAACGCTTCGCGGTAATTTGTTGCACCTGGGAAATCTGGTGATAGTTCAAGATCTGGATTCATGATCTGGTAGTACTGCTTTCGAATGTGCGGAAAGAGGTTCCAGAAGGACACTTCCATTGACACTGACTCACCAGGCTTGGTTTCAATCGGTTCGTCTTCCATGCCAAGATAGTCCATGATAATGGCATGTGAGTGCTGTGGCAGGAACGGAATGAGCATCGAAATGCCGCCTGGTGGTGTGATCAAAATAGTGGTATTTGTAATAACTTGCAGCTGCTCTGGGATTGTCATCTCTCCTGGACTGATGATGTCCACTGGAATGTCCGGAAAGAGAGATTTCAAGTGCTGATGGATCTCATCCAGGTTGTAAATGTCACGAAAGTGTGTCTGTCCAGGCTGTGCACCGTGCATGCTTCCGACTTTCTTGATCAAGACAATCTTGTGCTTCTTGGGGATGAAAGCGGGATCAATGCCATGAGACTGAAGCACACGAGCACGAAAGTCAAACCAGATGGGTTCCTTGCCCTCATTGAAGGTGTCCTTGTACGATAAAAAGTTTCTGGTAGCAGATGCGACCAAGAGCTTGTCAAAGCAGACTGTTTGCTTGCCGTGTGACTTGAGATAGCTTTCGAGACCGACAATAGGCTTGGAACTGATGGCCGGTGCAAAGCCTTTGACAAGCTTGTGATACATTCCATTGTCGACATCTCCCCACATATTCACTAGAATGGCTTCTGGATCAAAGTTTCCAAATCGCTTCATGGCCACAAACGCAGACCCAAGCTCCTCAAACACAAAGTGCCCCATGTTGAATTCATGTGCCCACGGTGCAAACAGAACATGCATCTGGTCCAGTTGCTTGTAATCCTGTGGTGCACCAATCTTGACAACCGGTGTAAAGAAAGTCTCAGTGTTCCAGTAAGGAATGGCAGTCATTCTGATGAAATGCGGTGATTCAGGAGAGTTGAAAGCGTACATTGGACCCAGTGTCCTGTCGTAAAACACTGGTTCTCTGCTAGGAAGGTAGAATCTAAACTCCTTTGTCTCTACATCATAACACACGTTTCTAAACAGACACGATCTGCGTTCCATGGCTTCAAACATGTTCTGTCTTCCAAGACACTTGTAAGTGCTTCTGTAAGAGTCTTGAAAGTGCTTGTTGCTCTCCTTGATGCTGTCCATGAACTCGAGATATTTCTCTGTGATTGGTGTCTTTGCAAACTTGCTCTCCACTTTGTCCACTGGCTTCTCTTCAGTCTCCACTGGTTTCTCTTCAGACTCTTTGGGCTTCTCGACCGGCTTCTCGACCGGTGGAATGTATGGATCGTATTTAGGTGATTCTGGTCTTATTGGCTGCACACTTGGTTTCACACTGCTCTGGCTCATATAGACAAAAATAAAGAGCTGCACCAGGACAAACAGCACAAGTGCGTTGACTGCCCATTGTCGCTTTGTCATCGCGTGGAAAGAAGAATCGTTGAACAGAGATTTAACAGACTAGGAGTGACAGAGTGTCTGGTACTCTTCATGGATGCATTCTATCCATTCAGACACGTCTGGATACGCTGCATCTACGACAATCGTTCCATAGATGGAACCATTGTAACTCACAACAGACACTTGTGGAATCAGATTAGACAGCACTGGTTGAAATTGATCCACTGGCTTGCCACAGAAATACACTTGTTCCTCAAATCCGGGCACATTAGTGAACAAAAGAGTGTGTTTTGAAACCAGGTCATAAGATACCTTGCCACTGAACTCAGATCCAAAGAGTGTGTACGTTAATCTGTGCAAGACAAAGGATACAAGTGGTTCGAGTGACTTTTTGAACCATTGCGACTTTGTTTGTTGGTTCAAGAGTCGTTTGACTGGATCAGAGTCTTCCTACAGTCAGATGAGATACAACAGCAAGTGGCAGACTTGTGAGTGTCCAGTGGTTAGTCATGACATCAAACGGCAGTTGCTGTCGCGGAAATGAGAATGGAATCAATGCTCTTGTCTGTCCAATCTCTTGGCCATGCTTGATGAGCATCTTATGGAGTCCACCTACTGTCATCTTGCAAACCAGCAATCAGAGATGCAACCACGTCATTGACAGTTGTCTTGTGCTTGTTTTTGATGGCTTTGATATGTGCAAGAGACATTGGTTTGAGAGAGTGCATTTTGTGTGCTTTTGGCGTCTTGAACTCCTTGGGATGGATCAGAGATGGTGCATCTGGCCAAATGAATGATTGCAGTAGCACTTTACCCACTGAAACGGATGCATACAGCGATGTCAGTCCAGTAGAGAGCACTTTTTCATTGAACGCCATTGATTTGGCTGGTTTCATAAACTTTTCAAGATTGACTTTGACTGGCTTGCCAGATTTGTTTGTGACAATGTCCTGAAAGAGATCCATCATCGAAAGTCCGTCTCCCAAGCAGTGATGGACTTCAAACAAGATGCAACATCGTCCCTTGGCAGTTTCCAGTCTGTGAATGTACCAAAGTGGTCGTTTGTCTCTGATTTCCTGTGTCCATGTTCTGTTGAACTGAGATTCAATGTAATCAGGAACAGATGCTTCATCTGGCAGTGTGTCTGACTTGATGTGATGCAATGGATCAATTCTGCAACTGACAAAGTAGGATCCAGTCTGTTCTCTCTCGACATAGGATGCAAATCTGTAGTGTTGTGAGAGTTGCAAGATGCAAAAGTCGATTAGTGATTCTCTGGTTGGGAACTCACTAGACTCAAAATAGGCCTGTGCAAAGATGGTTGTGGGTGTGATTTGAGACTGTGAGTGGAAACTGCCATGATCAGACGATAGAATAGTAGAGAAGGTTGACATGCGTCGCTTTTGACCTCGTTTGAGTCGTTTATCCAACAAGTCCCTTGTCATTTTGAGATACAATCCAAAAACGATGATTCCAACACAAACACGCAGAAACATGGTCAAGAATGGAACGGATCATGATCGGCATAACAATCCATGGCTAGATCTACATATTTTGTATCCACACCACGCATCTGCAAAGACAAAGCAGCTCTCCTCTTGACACAGGTTTCCAGATTGTACTTGAAGTTGCCTCTGAGCAGCTCATTCCATCTACTGCAGTCTCCACTGAGTTTGGCAGCTCTGATTTCAGAACAAGCCATCATTCTTGGGTCCTGTGGATCAAATTGTCTGTTGCAGTAGTCATACGCATGAATGAGCTCATGCTTGAGTGTCTCATTGTAAATAGTCTGGTTAGGAATGTTGTTTGTGCACAGTTCAATCTCAAATCAACCATAGTACACCCAATTGTGGATCCCATCGGCCAAATCCCCTGTACAGACAATCAGATTCAATGATTTTAGAGATGCAAGGAGATTTGAACCATTTGTCCATCAGTACTTGAATTTCCCTGTCCACTTGTTTGTCCAATTGCTTCTCTTGTCTCTTTCCCATACACGTGAATTTCTTGGAAGGAAGATGCATCCAATGTGGACACTTTTAATGGCTCAGGTCTATCAATCCACACTCTTGCTAGCCATCTACAAGTGTTACAAGTACTTTTACAAGACACTGACTGGAACAACAGAAATCCTGAGGATCACCAAAAGAGTGATCAAGCAGCAACAACTGCAACTGGAGACTCAAGACAAGTCACAGATCACAAAACTCAGCAAGCAAGTCCAACTACACCCTGATTTGCTGTATGAAACAGAGCAAGCCATCTTTTACTCGTCAAAACTGGATGTATGTTGTTTAATTCGAGTCTGTGAGGAGACAATTTGAGTCCAGATACCAGCAATTTGATGAACCACTGGAACGTTTGTTGCAGATCAAGTCATTTCCAAACAATGGTCACTTTGGCACCTCTGAAGCCATTGTGATGCATGCCATCATGTCCAAAATCTATGCTACCTTTACACTCATGCATCATCTCAACGAACGCGCTGCTACGAGATACGACTCAACCATTGCAGGAAACGAAAAGAAACTGGAAAATGTATCAATTGTGACAATAGCTATGGAAGCTCTTGATGCCAGATGAACAATTGACAAGCAGATACACACCACAATGGCAAAAGATTGGATTTCAGGGCAAAGATCCAGCAACAGACTTTCGTGCCATGGGAATGTTGGGTCTCGATGACCTGCTTTACCTTGCCAAGAACTATCCATCTATAGCATCTAGGATTCTTGCTGCGTCGCATCATTCTCAATCTTGGTTCTCATTCGCGATTGTTGGCATCAGCATGACTGCTTACTGTCTCAGACTTGTGAGAACCAGACAGTTGCAGTACTACTTTTACACTTGTGGTATCTCAGAGAATGTGTATCATGAAGTGTACTGTTACATGTTTGATGCATTTGAAAAGCATTGGTCTTCCCTCTCACCACCACCTTCTGTTTTAGATTTCAACCAAATCTTTAGGTCTTTCCAGATTCAGATGGAATTACAGATCTTGGGACGCGATTTACCCATTCTCAAGGAATCTAGAGTACTGGAAACAAAAAAGAGAGTTTAGCTACAAAATCATGCACTTTTTCTTCTTTTCACGTTCTCGACGGAATTCGTGTTGTTGCATGGTGGCTCCTTTGTTGTAGCGACGAATCTAAAATGAGATCATCTACTTCTTGAACGAGTCCATAGAAACACTCGTCGACATTAATCCTCAACTTGGCAGATGTCTCCAGTAAGCGGCAGTCGAAACGAGCAGCGAGATCCAAGCCTTCTTGTCTGCTCACCACTCGTTCTTCCATAAGATCGCACTTGTTGGCAACGAGAATGATCGGATAGTGGTCTCGGTCCTTGACACGCAGTATTTGCTGATAAAACGCTGGGATTTCCTCAAAGCTTGATCGGGAGGTGACTGAATACACACAAATAAAGCCTTCGCCTGTGCGCATGTACTGCTCTAGAATGAATGCACTCACCTCGCATGGCGCTGTACTCTTCTTGCCCTGCAGTGTCCAAGACATCCAGTAATGCCACTTCCCCATCAATGGTACACTGTTTTCTGTAAGAATCCTCAATCGTAGGGTCATACTCGTCCACGAACTGTGATTGAATGAACTGGATTGTGAGAGCAGACTTGCCAACACCTCCACCTCCTACAACTACAATCTACTCTTAGTGCCACTTACTCTGTATTCTCTGACATACTGAGAAGCTCTATGTTGTGCCATGACTGATGCAAAGTTGAAAGTGGCGCTCGTTCGAAGAACGCTTGCACTGTCGTCAGTTGCATAAGTATTGTTTGTGTGTCTTTGTTTTTCTGCAGTGCATCCATCGCTTTTCTTTCCCCTTCAGATGGCGACCAGACGCATTCAAAAAGATCTCCAAACAGTGGTACAGCAACCGATCGACAATGTCACAATGACACCTAGTGAAAGCGATATCCTCCATTGGGATGGAGTGTTGACTGGACCTGTATTCGATCTAATACGAGAGCAATTCACCCTATGAGAGTGCCAAATTCAAGTTTACAATCACTTTTCCAACAGATTACCCATTCAAGCCACCCAATATCAAGTTTGTGACTAGAATTTATCATCCCAATATCGATGAATCAGGAGCCATTTGCTTGGGGTTGCTCAAGAGTGATGTATTGTGTTTGATCGTAGGCATGGAAGCCATCCACATCCATTCTAACTGTGCTTTCTAGCTTGGTGAGTCTCTTGGCTGAGCCTAATCCAGCAGATCCACTTGAAACGCGTATCGCAGAGATTTATCAGTCTGACAGAAAGCAGTTTGATCGTACAGTCAAGGAGTGGATTAAAAGATACTGCTGATTCATTGTCTTTTTGTTCTCCGCAAGAACTGAGCATGAAAGTCACTTAGACAGCTGGTGATTTTTCTGGTCTGCTGTGATTCAATGGATCTGTTGTTAAGCCATGTACCCAGACAGTTTGGTGCAGAAAGCACTCGTTTGTTCTGCAGTCATCTGATGTGTCCAAGTAGACAACACCGACCGCACACACTCTACCAATGGCATCTGTCCCAAGACTTTTGACATGCCCATCAGACAGTCTGCCATGTCCTCCACCACTTGTCTGTCTCTTGGGAAATTCGTGACAAGGCCAGTAAACAGTGCCTTGACCAAATCAGCACCATGTGCAATCAGGAGCTTCTTTTGCAAGTCTGCATGACTGGCAAGTGTGATAAACTGCACAAAGTAGTCCATGACACCAGCCAAAGCCATCTGTGATGGAGAAGACAGTGCATAGATACCACATCTGGTAGCAGCATCCAATAGTCCTTCAGTCAAGAGTTCAGGTGACTTGGTGAGTGATTGAGTGAGGATAAAGTAAAACTCTTCGATCATTTCATCTTGGTCTACCAATGCATCTCCTGATTGCTGAATGACAGCAAACACACGATCTGCCAGTTGCTCAATGCATCTTCTCACCAGTGGTTGTGTTGCAGATTTAGGACCATAGATGCGTGCAGCATGGCCGAAGACCCAGAGATAGCACGGCAATCCAGAATCCATAAATGTTTCAACAAACAATGGCAAGAGTGATTGCAAGACAGGATCAAAGTGCAATTGATACGATTCCATGCTGTTTCTGAAAAGTCTGCTTGTTGCTTCAGCAATTGCAATCTCTCGTCCAAAAGCCTTGAACAGCTGCATAAACACTGGCCAGATCTTTTCCATCACTTGGACGCATGGATGCTGTTCTTGGACAGACACTTGTGGATTGACGTACTTGAAGAATGTTGCCAGTTGATCCAGCAGATCTAGCATTGGAATCGTTACCTCTGATTTCAACCAACTGTGTAGACTGTGGGTCTTCTGTAACTTGAATCTTTTGATGCAACTGTTGGGCCACCGGAAGACAATAGACTTCTAGCGCATTTTCAAGCTGATCTTTTGGAACACAGCTGAGAATGTGTGAAATGGCTTCTGTGAGTTGGTATCTGTCCTCTTTGTGGATGATCTTGAGCGTGTTGAGATAGAACGGATGCAACTGTGGCAAGAAGCTGATCAGATGTTGAGAGCAGTACTTGCACAGGTCTCTAAATGCCTGTGCTGCAGCAGTCTGACTCTCTAGAGAGCCTTCAAACCCTTGAGACACAAACTGCAGCTGATATTCCAACATGTCTGGATGTTTGTTGGTCCACTCAGCATATCTGCCAATCACAAGAATGGCAGCATATCTGATCTTGGGATGTGATGGCAATTGTGGCAGCATCTGCATGATCTGAGGCACATACTTGCTTTCAGTCTCTGGAATCTCACGACACATGGCTCTGAGAGAAAACAGTGGTGCCTCAATGTCCTGCCATTGGTGTTGACCATTAAAGCACTGAGAGAGCATATTAAAGGGAATAGAAAGTGCATCAACACCCAACACACGCACACAGTCTTTCAAGACATCTCCCATCACATGTCTAAACTCTCTAAACTCATCCCTATCCTGTGCCTTCCAGTTGTCCATATCCGTTGGGTAGTGGAGATGCTTGATCATACTTTCGACCAACCTAGAAAAGACTGGATAAAATGGCTGTTTGAGTTGTTGGTCTTGACTTGAAACGACAAGATCTGCGTATTTGTACCAGACATTAAATGTGATTCTGGCAATATCCAAGTCTTCGTAAGCACAACAGACCAAGACACCTTCAATCAAAGCAGAAAATGCGTCGTAGTTGGTAAAGACAATATCAGAATAGTGTTCTCCAGCTTCGACTAGGATTCTGCAGATGCCGCGGACAATTTCTGGATCATCAGTGTCCTTGACTTGCAGACAAAGTGGCATCATCAGATGGTATAATGTCTGGATGGCTTGATCGTTTCTGGGTTCACTCGATTGCACAATCAACTCACAGACAATGTCCACACAGACTTCAAACAGCGATGGATCGTTCATCTGCTCAAAGATAAAGGGTGCCATTGGCAAGACAAGATCCAGTGTCAGACTGTTGGCTCTCAACCAGCTTTCGAGACATCTGAGTATCTTTTCAGTAGTATCTGGATTGCCATTCAAGAGAGATCCAAGAAGATTCATGACTTTTTGAGCATTAGGTTTCAACATTTGGTCTTCCTTGAGTTTGACGAGTGAGCGATCGACACCAATCTTGCGATTATAGAGCAGTTCTTCAGGAAGGACACTCAGAAACTCTAGTAAAACGAGTTGCATTTCAGATGTCTGGAATTGATCAATCATGTATCCAACAGGATCGTGCCAGTCTGTCATCTGCACTGCTAAATCCGCTAGACTGATGGATAATTGTGTCAAGAGTGCTTTTGGCCCTGATCGAAAGCGAAACAAGAGTTCTAGCAACGAATTACGCAGCGATTGAATGGACTTGATATCCAGTCTAGATTGAATCCAAATACTGATCAAGATCAAACTCTACTTTTTGACGGAACGTCTGTGCTGCAAACAACCTGACTTCTTGGGGACTGGATTGATCCTGGATGATTTGATCGCATATTCCCCACGCTACTTGTTGCTTCTGGAATTGCTCTAGCCATTTGTTTGCTTGCCTTCTCGCTTGGACTGGCTGTTGCTGCACAGACAGCATCACGGAGAGCGCTTCCAAAACTTGCGCTACTGTTGCTTCCATCTGGGAAAAGAAAAATGATACATCTTCACTTGATGAGACTGAATTCCGAACCAAGTCGGATTGGACCATTGCGCCATTTTCCACCATCAATTCTTCCCTCAAGATGGTTCACGTTATTGCTTCTGCTCAGGAATTCAACGATTTTGTCAACCAAAACCCATTGGTCATTGTCGACTACTTTGCTACATGGGTACTTGTCTTGATCCTAGTGCGGCCCTTGCAAAGTGATTTCTCCAAAGTTTGCTCAGTTCTCAGAGACCTACACTTCCATCAAGTTCATCAAGGTTGATGTCGATGATGTTCCTGAAGTCGCTGAGGCAGCTGGCATCCGTGCCATGCCAACATTCCAACTCTTCAAGGACGGCAAGATGGTCGAGGAAGTCGTTGGTGCTGATCCAAACAAGTTGGAAGCCATCATCAAGAAGTACGCATAAAGTCTTATTGTGTTTTGTGCAATGGTTTGGGAAATAGCATCTGCATCAGATTCCTTCTCACTCCCATGTCATAGATATTTCTGAGTTGCTTCAAATCAGTGATTTGCGTGATAGCGTGATTTGAAGATTGTTTTGGGTTTTGGATCTTTCTGGAATGAAAATCTAGGACAGACTGTGAAATGTCCAAGGGACCTTGCTTGAGTGCATATCTGATGTCGTCCCATTTGAAAGACTCGTTTTGAGTCACCCCACTGGATACCAGAATGAGACAGTGGATCATGAATCCAAACACGACCAGTGCAGAAAAGTAGGCAAACAGACACAGTGCACCCACCAATGGCTCAGATTGCAGGATAAAAGTCCAGATTTGGAATTCAGTTGCTCTGTATGATCTGAGTTGCTTGACATCAATCAGATGCTGCAATGTCCTCATGGAGAGATAGCCAAAGTACACACAGTAGATGCCAGTGGTCAAGAGAAAGAGCATAAAGTATCTGTAGTTGTTGTATCCCACACAATTGTTGATCCAGACACAGTGACTAGGATCAGTTCAAGTACTGGTCCAAAACAGCTACACAGCACTTGCAGATGGAGCAATGTTTGGATCTCGGTGGTTTCTTTGTCTTGCATGTTCTGCATTCTTTTGGATCATACAGCACATAGTCATACTGCCACATGGACAGCATACTGTCTAGATTGTCTTTTGTCACCCGTCCAGGATCTGATTGGCTCGCGACCGTAAACCACAAAAATGGACTTGTCACTACAAATGGCAAGATGTAAAAGTGTAATGGAGACAAGTATGGATTAGGTATCCTTGGAAGGACTGCAATCATCAAGATAAAGAAACTCGTGATCATCAGTCCAAGATAAAACAACTGCACGAGTGGATTCTTTTCATATACGATCCAATGCAATCTACTTCCGATACACTGTCCAATCCAAGTTTGTTCCAAAAGTGAGACTATTCTGTAGACAAAAGTAGATACAAAGTTGTACACTTGCAACAGCTGTCTGTAGACTGTACCAATGAAATTGTGTCTGTTTCTGGGTCCAAAGAGCATCAGAAAGATCAACACAACCACTGAAAGCACAATAAACATTTCTTTGCAAACGCAAACTTTTCATGGATCGAGAGGGATTCATTCACACATTTGCAGGGTTCTCTGCCGGCATTGTCTCTGCAATCACTGTGAATCCATTGGACATTGTCAAGTTCAGACTCCAAAACCAACAATCCAAATCAATTGGCATCAAAGAATCACTCAAAATCATATACAGACAAGAGGGCTTTCGTGGATTCTACAGAGGATTGACAGCCACTGTTCAAGTGTATGCCATTGACAGAGCATTGTGGTTTCCTGCTTATCATGAACTCAAGAGAACATTTGCATCACTACTAGATACACAGATTGATACCTTTTGGGTCCACTTGTCTGCGTCTTGTGTTTCCTCTAGTTTGGTCTTATTCGCGACGCATCCACTCTGGCTGATTAGAACACGCATCATGGCATTTGAACTGACAATAGGTACATTCGAACCAGAATGGTATACCCCTCTTCCAGTACAAGAACGTTGCAGATGGGCTCAAGACAATGATCAGACAAGAAGGCTTTGTTTCTCTCTACAAAGGACTACTTCCTTCCTTTTTAGGCATTTCACACGTTGCAGTCCAGTTTCCCATGTACGAACAGCTCAAACTTTTGATTAGACGTATTTTTACTGACAACAGAGCGCCATACTACACCAGACCAATTCAACAGCATAGATCTCTTGTTGGCATCATCGATATCCAAGTTCATTGCATCTGCAGTCACGTATCCACATGAAGTTGTCAGGACGCGTCTCCAAACCCAGATTGGATTCACTACGATCAAGTACAAAGGCTTGCTACGGACACTAGGTGTGATTATCACAGAAGAAGGTCTCAGTGGATTGTACAAGGGATTGGGTGCCAATCTCATCAGAACCGTTCCAGCAGCTGCCATTTCCATTTACACGTATGAACTCTTGGTCCGAATGTTGTCATAAAGTGAGTGAAAACAAGTTTACTGGGATTCTGCGTAGCTGTAAAGTGGACTGACAGAAAACAACTTGGCCAACTCCTCCACACGGTTTGAAATCTGAGGATGAGACACAAGGGATGAAGGAAAACTGGGTGTGGCAAGCGGTCGATGCTATCTTGAAACCAATTACCTTGGGATCCTTGAAATTCACGTGCCCTTGGAGCATCACAGAGCACAAGACAAAACGCACGCAAAACTGACGCAGGAAATCGTCTTGCATAAACTTTTTGTAGCTCTTGTCCAGTTGCTCATCTGTTTCCAGCATGTCAGAGATTTGCTTTTCAGTCTCATTCAGATGCACCAATCCTTGGCTCCAGATCTCAGGGCTGCATTGCGTAATGTCAGAAAAGAAGGCAAATGCCTTGATTGGGCAATGCAAAAAGAGCGTAAAGAGACCGCCAAGTGGTGTGGTGTCTGTTCTTAGACACAATACCTTTGATAGAGGGTGGATACTCTGTTGGACTCATGAAACAAGCGAATGGACGGTCAAAGACTCTAGGGATGTCCTTGAAAGCGGTCGAGTTGTTGCTATCTACAATTACAAACAGCGGTTTTCTTGTCAGCGGAATGAGATCAGCAGGATGAAACGAGTGAATCAACGCGTTCTGGTCAGTGTCTACTTTTTCTGGTCCGCTGGTCTTTTTTGGTGCAATCACTGCTGTAGCAACACCACCCATGTAGCCATTTGACTGTTCTGGCTTGACAGTGCGTTTGGATCCATCTGCCGAGAGATACAAGAGCATGGCAGAGTTGTCACCGAGATCTTTGAAAGAAGTGATGAGATAGAGCATCATCTGAGCAAATGTGGGTCTGTAAAGCAGATACTTTTTGGGATTTGTTCGCTTGACAGATTTCCCTTGTTCATCAATGTCTTTTGTGTCAACACTGCTCATGGGTTCTGCCTGGATGTTTTGAGGATTGGCTTTTGCATTCAGAGGTGGTTCGCGCTCCAGAGACTGTAGAATGCGATACAAGTCGATCGTCAGTTCGGAGAATTTGATCTCTAGTCAAAGAAAGCACCTGATTCTGATAGTTACCAACAAGAATAGCTTCCTGCAGCTTGAGTCTGTCAGTCGAGTTTCTGTCTATGCGTGCCATTCTATCCAGTTGGAGCCTGTACGGTGCCGTGAATGGTTTGCCTTCTGTATCAACCGTTGCCAGTTTCTTTTCTGCTTCTAGAAACGTTTCAATCTCTGACAACACCACTTTCCACTCGTCGCTGTCTGTGGGTTTGTATGCTTGCTGATACTCGTCCACAAAAATCGTCAATTCATCCATTAGGGATTTGATCATGTCATGCTTGTTCAAAAGCAAACAGACAACAATGAAGCGGGCAAAGTACCGCAGCTTCTTGATCATCAAGGAGGGTCTAGTCTTAAGTGGGATACTGCTTTGTCTCGAGCACGTCCTTAAAGTACTGTCGATGGTGAATGGCTTCATAAAAGACAAACGACTCTTTGAGATATGTCGTGTCTGAGGTGCGCAAGTAGTAATGGTAATAGAGTTGGCCAATCTTGGAGGCCAATTCTCCAATCTCATAGCGCTTGAGACCGTATTCCTTTTCAAGAACAGCACTAACGTCAACCAATGGACCGATGGATTTGCTGATGTTTCCAAAGGCGGGTGTAGACTTCAAAAGTGCGTTGGAAGTAAGGCTGCCAGTTTCTTCCAGTGTGTGGCAGGTCTCTGTGGTCAAATGCAATACCTTAGGCCTGCAAAGAGTGCCTGTGACTTGTCAAGAAAGTAACGATACTCTATTGTCAGTCTCAAGACCGTCAACGGCACTCTTGCCGTGGTCTCCTGAGCTGGCATGTCCAGAGTCTGCAAACCCAGTGCTGTCAATCGAAATATGTGAGATGTTTGTCTTCCCACTCGTGATATCGGTCATCGGGAAAGAACTCAAAGCAGTTCGGTGTCACCAAGCAAAAAGTATCACCCAAAATTGGGTGTCAACTGCTTTGAATCTCTACAAGTGTTGCTTCTCATCACATAGAGACTCTTGTCGATGTGGTCCTGCAGCAAGAAACCAGTGAATCATGATCTGTCCAGAAGTGTCGTCCAGCCACTTGTCAGTCAATAGGATCTTGTATAAAGTGGTAGTGTGTCTGTTTTACATGGTTTTATTTGACAAAAGAGGTTGCAAGGTCCTAAAATGTACGAGGCTCACCAGCGACCATTTGACTGGTCAATAGGCTTTGTCTCAAGAATATGTGCTCCTGAAAAATTGAGTTCCGCCACAGAGGCAGACCACAGAGTGTTAGAGCAGTGAAATATTGTAAAGGTGCAGCCGTGTAAGCCTCGTTGAGTTCCGTAGAATCGCATGACTGTCAGAATGATGAACCCTCAGACTCCCTTGTCCATGCTCCCCCGCAGGATCTTGGCGAACAAGGAAACCCAAGGCACTTGATTAACAAGGACACTCTCTGCCCAGTATCCGAGGACTTTACCCCAAAGCGAGTGTGAAACGAATTCACTGTCGTTGCTTTGATAGCGATTCACGGCTGCACGAAAAGAAAAAACGAGCAGAGTCGGAATTTCAGAGCGTCAGCTGCAAAATCATGACTCTCGACAGCAGACATGCAACAACAGACAGACAGAGAGACAGCAACAGACAGACGTCGCGCACGCTTTCCTCAAGATGGGACAGTCTAAAAGCAAACTGTCGTCAGAGAACGTTGCAGACTTGATGAAGAAGACCAGATTCACTCAAAAGGAACTCGTGCAGTGGTATTGTGTTTGAAAAGAGGCACAGAGGCTTTGTCAAGGACTGTCCAAGCGGCCAGATGGACAAGAAAGACTTGCACAACATCTACAAGCAGTACTTTCCCTTTGGAGACGCCAACAAGTACGCCAATGCAGTCTTTGGTCACCTCGACATCGACAAGGACGGGTTCATCAATTTTGACGATTTCATCCAGTCGTTGGACATTTCTGCCAAAGGCTCCATGGAAGAGAAGCTTGAATGTACTGTATTTTAGTCTAGGGTCCTTTAGACTCTACGATTTGGATGAAGATGGATATATTTCACACGCAGAGATGTTGTACATTGTAGATTCGATTTATAGACTCGTTGGAGACATGAATCTACCCAAAGATGAGGAAGATCCACAGCAGAGGGTCGAAAAGGTCTTTAAACTCATGGATCTGGACAGAGATGGACTCTTGAGCAAGGAAGAGTACATTCAGGGCGGGATTAATGATCCATCGATCGTAGAGTCTCTCAATCTCTATGCTGGCTTACTCTAAACTTTTTATTCCGACAATTGTCGCTTTTTGGAGTCTGTGACTGTTTCCATTGCTTCCCATTCATCTTCTTCTTCTTGTTCTTCCAATTCAGCGATGACAAGTGCTGTCAGTCGCTGTTTGAGATACGTCTGTTGTTAGCATTGTTACAGAAGTCACCAATCGACGCTGTCCTTCCAGTTCAAAGACTCTGCAGTATCTGTCTGCTCCAACAGTCACTAGCTGCTTCAGTTTCTCTGACACTTGAAGCTGTGTGACTGCACCAGCAATGCCTCTGTACGATCCCAACAGTTTGCCAGTCTTGTCAACACTCCACACTTGGCCAGTTGTATCAGAACAGACCACATCTCTAGTGTCAGCAAGAGTACTTTTCACGGACAGCAAGCGCTTTGATCGGATGCTCGCCAATCTCAAACGAATGCAGTGGTCTTCGCTGCTTCATATCATACGATCTGATCTGATGATAGCCAGTGCCAGTGTAAAGTGTGTCTTTGCCTGTCCATTCAATAACTGTGATCCAAATAGGAACACGCATGTCCAAAAAGTCATTCTTGACATTCTTGGCTTGCCAATGTGGTTTCATCTGTTCTTTCAAGTCTGAATTCAAATCCCAGACACACAAGTCACGCTCATCTCCGCCTGTGGCTATCAAATGTGGCAGTTCTGGATTGACTTTCATTGCACACAGCAATTCTTGTCCAACATGTGTCTTGCGCTCTGGAATGTCCTAGAATGACTCTTGATACATGCTTTTCTAATCCATTGTCAAGATGAATGACGCTCAAGAGTCCCTTGTCTGTCATTGAAATCAAAAGTCCATCTCTTTGGCACAGACCAATAAAATGCTCTGGCTTTCTGTGCTTGTTCAAGATGGGGTTGTTCTTTTGATCCAATTGGTGCTCAAAGACTGAAAACGTCTCTTTGACATTGCCGTCTAAATCCATTTGGTCAATAGTGCCATTCGCTCTTGCAACATAAATATAATCCCCCAAAAACAGTGCATTCACTTGCTTTGTTCTCTCCACTTGCCCAAACACTTGCACATCCACTTTTTCTTGCTCTACTTTTGACTTGAGCTTCTTGTTTGCCTGTGCTTCCTTGTTCTTGATAATGTGTGCTATCGTCAATGAATGTACTCTTGACCAAACCCACTTCGTCTCCTGTGTAGACTTGCATTGCTGATCTTTTGCAAAGTGTGATTTGAGCGTTTTTTGTTTTTTTTCGTCTCAGCGCTTCACAGGCGATTTTCAAGCGCTGAGATATCACTTCACAGAGTACTATTTGAGCAAGATCTAACACTCAGTGCCGACGACTTCCATGACTCAGATAGGAATATGAGTGACAGCTGCTCGCAACTTTCCATCTCGCATTTTGCATGATTGACGAAGAAGAAAGAACACTGGATTTGCATCCGAAAGCAAGCATAGACCTTCCAGACACTAAACGCAACAAAGACCTGCATTCCAAGTTCCCAGAGCTCTCTCCAGATGAACGCTTGTTGCAAGGTCTTTGATCTCATTCAAGACTACATTTGCTGTCTCAAAAATGGATCTAATCTGATCGGTGGGCGATTGTATCTTACTCACTTGCATATACTCTTTACGAGTGCACAAGGGAAGCTGAAGATCAGGGTTCAGATTTCGGACATTACAAATGTAGAAAAAAAGAGTGCGATGATGATTCCTAATGGCATTTTGATAGAAACTGCACAGTCGCAGTACCTGTTCCAGAACTTTGTCTTTAGAGATGGCGCATTTGAAAAGATCTTGTATTCGATGAATAGAAAACAGGTTGTAGAGAGACCAGTACCTGTATTAGAACGCACGCTGCCTGCCATGCAAGTCTCATCCATGATCCTTCTGTGTGTTGTAGTGCTGACATTTGTGCTGTGTGTGTCTATTGTCTTGCAAGAGCTCAAATCACTCACACAGAGACTCGAAAGACTGTCTGTGATTCTCGAGCGCATGAATCAAGTCTTGGATCCAACCCTCCTTTTTCAATGAACGCTTGAACGCGTTAAACTTTCCATGTTTCTGTTCTTGGATTGGAAGACAATTCCAGATGAAACGATACTCTCTGGAATCGATCGCATTCGATCCTCTTCAGAAGCAAGATACTTGCATGTCCTGTTGCGTGAACAATCCAGAACATGCTGGCTCAAATTCAATCACTTGATGGATGCAGTCTACGCATTGATTCAGCAAAAGAATGACAATGGACTATACCAGGAGTTGCTTCAGTCTTGTGAATCTGGGTCATTTTATCCTGATCTTGTCAGATTGTTGGTCGTAAGCAGTGATTTCCAGTCTGTGATGCAAGAGTGTGCTGCTCTTGTCTTTGACATCATGTCTCGTTCAAATGCCACCGTGTCAGCAGATGTCACGCTGTCCACCGATGTCACACTGTCAACGGATGTTACACTGTCAAGAGACCTGACAGTGTCAAGAGATGTCATCACAGCAACAGACAGACAACAAACGCTGACATCCATGACTGAATTGCGTGTGTCTCCAGTGATCCAAACAGGAGATGAAGTACCAGAAATCCGTGGTTTGGGTGAACAGATCGAGCAACAACAAGATCTCTTGCACTCTTTGAGCCACAGACTCTTGAGAATCGTAGAACAGCTGATTCAACGTCCAGAAACACTCTTACTCGTGAAGAAGATGTCCCAAGCGACTCAAGTCCAAAGCAGAAAGAGAACATACTCTGAAGAAGCCAAGACCAACACCATCCACACTACATTCAGGAATCTGATCAGAAATCTAGCACAGAGAAGTGACAGTCAGTTGCAGTTGTTGATTGACAGTTGGTCCAAAGTCATTGGATTTTGTCAGACGCAAGAACTGAAAGAGTCCTTTTATAGTCTCTTGAATCTACTTGATGAATGCATTCAGGATCAACAAGTGCTTGACTATGAATCTACGCTTGAGACTGTGGTTGGACATGTAAGTCTCTTGAGAAAGCGTTTGTTTGAGAGAGCAGACGACAGTCTGGAAGCTGCCAACGCTCTAGGAGACTTTGTGACACTCTTGGTCCAGGATCCCACTGTCAATCGCTGCAGAGTGTCTTTTGATGCCTTTGTCCAGAGCTTGATGTACACTCCATACAGATGGATGTCTGGCACACTGTTGAGTCTCAGGCCACAAGTGGTTTTAGACTTTGTCACTGTCGGTTTGCCAGTGATTGCCAAGAAATTGGATGCGTTTCAGATCCCAGCCACTGGAAGAGCCAAGGGATTCCATACGCTGAGCATTCAACCGTTTCAAATCGATCTCAACGGGTGGAAACCAAAACGCGTTGTCGTTAGAAACGTTGATGGACTGGACACGAGTGTCGGGACTGCCTTTTACCACAAGGAAATCACAATCAGTTTGTAAGATGCTTGATGTTAGACAGGGCATCATGCCAAAAGCTCAAGATATTGCATTTCATCTCACCGGTCCCTTGTTTGTGGCAAGTGGTCTGTTTGATCTGGTTCCAATCGGTCCATGTGACTTGAATTTGCAACTCATGTTTTCCCCAAGCGACCCAACAAGCTGTGTTGTCAAAAACGTCAAGATTACATCGGCACGCATCTTGACTGTCTTCCAGCAGCGAAAACACAGACTCTTGCTTGCTCCATATGCATTTTGGATCAAATCCATTCTCTTTCGACACTTGGAATCGCTCTTTACGACTCTGTGTGATCAACTGGTCCAATGTTTTCTAGAGTTTCTTCCCAAACGCAAGATTGACCTAGAGATGGATCTCTACAGTGACAATATCGAGCAGTTCATTGCCAGCTTTGGGATCGTTGAGCAAATTCAAAGTCCGCGAACTTCTCTTGCAGTCAAATAAAGATGTCAGCAAAATTAAGAGAGCACTCAGTGACGGTTGATGATCTGATGGTAGCCCTCGGTGGAATCAAGCTCTCGAGATAGAGTCAGACCAAAACCACTCAAATCCAAACTGTACCATGTTGTAGATGAAAGAACTGTGCTCAGGAGAACATCATCCTTTGGAGGTGGACCTCTGGTGGTGACGCAAAAGACACTTGAACCAGTGGATGGACCGATCAGATGGGTTGTCTTGTTTTTGGCTTGCTTGCTCTTGTTTGGTAACTACTATGCCTATGACAACCCAGCTGCTCTCAATGTTCCCTTGCAACAGTTTCTGGGACATGACTATGACACTTGGCAGTTTGAGCTGAATATGCTTTACTCTGTCTACTCCTTTCCAAACATGTTCCTTCCAATGCTGGGAGGGTATCTGAACTCAAGGTAGACACTTGGTGGACAGATATGATCCAAAACGCGTGCTGACAGCATTTTCGGTCCTTGTCGTTCTTGGACAGGCACTTTACAGCACTGGTGTGTCTCTGAAACTGTTTCCACTCATGATCTTTGGGAGAATCTTGTTTGGGATCGGTGGAGAATCCATTTCTGTTGTCCAGTCAAGCATCACGACATCGTTTTTCAAAGGAAAGGAGCTCTCTTTTGCACTTGGAATGAATCTGTGTATTGCCAGGCTCGGTATTCAAGTAGATGGTAGGTTCAGTCGTGAATTCTATTCTGTCACCACGTCTTGCGTTAATGTTCAACACACCACTTGCAGTCTGGTTTGCTACACTGTCTTGCTTTCTGTCTTTTTTGTGTGGCATCATTCTCGTCAATATCATCTCCCACCACGAACAAAAGCGAGATCTGGAAACACAAGAACAAACTGAGCCACTTTTACAGGAACAAGAACAGACACAGACAAGTGTTTCTTTTGGGCCGATTCAGCATTTGCCGCTGTCGTTTTGGATCCTGTGTCTGGTTTGTATTTTGCTCTATGGCTGTGTGGTTCCTTTTAATGCTATTGCGTCAGACTTTTTGATGTCCAAGTGGTATCATGGGGATACTGTCATGGCTGGCTTTGTGATGAGGTCCGTTCTTTCATGTTAGCATTCCAGACTTTTTGTCTGCATTTCTGGTTCCCTTGTTTGGAACATTGGTAGACTACATTGGTCTCAGAATCTCGTTTCTGTTTGTCTGTTGTGCTTGTATCTTTGGCGCGCATCTGACACTCGGTCTCACCGAAAATGGCCCTATTCCGTCGTTTGTCTTTCTAGGACTGAGTTATGCCATCTATGGTGTTGTCATTTGGCCCTCCGTAGCTACAGTTGCGCAACACCAAGAAGCGCTGTTGGAAAAAGAAGGCAAACAGATCAAGCTCCTTGGAACAGCATTTGGATTCTCCACTGCTGCGCTCAACACTGCACTCACACTCTTGCCTCTCATCGCTGCTTTTATCAGAGTCTTGACTGGATCCTTTGTCTATCTCGAGCTGTTCTTTTGTGGAATGGCCGCACTTGCGTTTATCTGCTGTATCGTCTTGTACTTTGATGACAAAAAGAATGACAATGTCCTGCAAATAGTCGCTGAATCACCATCAGAAGACAATCCAGACTTTGGCGACTTGGTCCAATCTCCAACAAATTCACCGCAACGCCAATGGCTTGGAGATATGTCTGTAGATACCGTGTCTATACATTCCAGACGTTCCAGTATCACTTCAGTGGCACAACCACAGACAAAGTCAATGTTGCACTCTGTTGGACTGTTGACCTCGAGAATGAATATCACACCATCTACACAAGCAGAAAGTGCTGTTCTGGACCATCAGCGAGAGCCATCAATCGACTGAAAGTAGAAACCGCGCGGGCGGAGTCGGTGAAGGAGCTACAATCAGAAAGTGCGCATGGCCAGTCCCAATAAAAGACACCAGCAAGTCCACCATCATTTCCGGGTCATTATGAAACCATGGCAGTGTTCCGGCCATCATTTTTCCGCCCACCCGAGTTCTACCGGCGTAAAGGAGAATGTACAGACAAAAACGCAGCAATTGACCAAAGCACCAAACAGGACAACACAGCACAGGATTTGAATTCCGCCGAGGGACTCCTGGCCGCACGTACGGAGCTCATTTCATGCACACTCCAATTGCTTGTATCATACTTTGACTCTTTTGGTCAGTGTTCCGCAATTGATTTTTAATGTAAACGCAAAAGAGTGTCATCTCCAGTTTCTTCGGCGCTTGTGGCTCCATCGGGAATCGTGACGCCTTTGGATCGACTTTTCCCAAAACCATGCTGAAAGTTGCAGCAGTGGACGGGTTCTTACTTTGAGAGTAGAGGAGAAAGACAAAATGTTATACCACATCACCGAGCGGTTGGGTCCACTGTATGGGCAAAAATGTTGATTAGACAGCAACCAGTAGCGACGATAATAATAGGTCCATGCTCGTATGTGTGGCTTCAGCAAGATAAAGGACAGAAGGATAATGTATCACGACTAACACCAGCGACCCTCCAATCATTGTCGAGGTCGTGCCGGGACAAGGCATGGACGTATCACGGTATCACACTTGACAGGAGATTCATCGACAACCCAGAAGACTTTCAATGTCACATAACACTGTGGTCACCCGACTGCACTGAGGCCAGTATCGTGGTTCACCCGAGATACAAACCACACATGAACATGAACTTTCACCCAACAAGCACAGCCGCCGACAAATACTGCCAGTGTCTGGTCGGTAACCAAGTGGTGGGTGGTCAGGTACTCCAAGACCTGGATGGAGAGACCAAGATTTTCTTTATCTTGAATGACTTGTCTGTAAGAGTCCAAGGCGACTTTCGACTCCGTCTGCAGTTGGTGTGCATGCCCGAATCAAGCGATACACCTCCTGTGGTCGCAGATACCCAGTTCTCCGAAATCTTCACTGTCTTTCCCGCGAAAAACTTTCCCGGTGTCAGAGGTCGATCGATTGATGTTAGAATCCACTGAATTGGCCAAGCATTTCTGGAGACAGGGTGTCCCCATTCAAATCAAGCGAGACTTTTCATAGCTGTACAGTCCAACCCCAGTGTAAACAGATATTTTCTAATTGCTCTCCATCAATCACTCTCATTGCTTGTCAGTGGCTGTCAAACATCTCTGTACGCGGTCGGACTTTTCCATGGTACAAAAAAGTACATCTATTGACACTAGTCGATGAACAGCTCTTGCGAAAACGAGCTGAACACAACGATGGTGAACTCTCTACCCTAGTCGAAGTCTCTCTCCATCAGTTTGACATTGAAAAAATAGAGAATCTGGATGTCTATTGTCGCAACTTGGAAATCCTGTTTCTCCAGAGCAACCAGATTCTCAAGATTGAGAACTTGAATAAGCTCAAGCGACTCGAATACTTGCAACTCGCACTCAACAACATCCAACGCATTGAGAATTTGGAAGGCTGTGAGAGTCTCAAGAAACTGGATCTGACTGTGAATTTTATTGAAGATCTGATGTCTGTAGAGTCTCTCAAGGCAAATGAGATGCTAGAAGAACTGTTCCTGGTTGGAAACCCATGCACAGAAATCCAAGGCTATCGGTCATTCGTGATTGGTGCACTTCCACAGCTCAAAGTACCTGGGTTCATCATAGTATCTGGATGGAAAGACGATTGAAAAGTCAGAGAGAATCATTGCTCAACAGGAATATCCCAAAATCCGCGCTCGTTTGTTGCAAGAATCTGTGGTTGTTGAACAAGTCCAAGTGCCAGAAGTCAATCCACAAGAGTGCTTTGGTTGATGGTAGGATTGATCAGCTCAAAGACGATTTTCACAACAAACCAACAAAACACACCATTCAAACGCGGTTGGAGGCTGCCAAGAGCTTGGATGCATTCAAGACAGAAGCGAAACCCAATCATTTGGAAAAGAAGAAACCTGAACACAAAGTACTCTTCAAGGATGGCAGACCACTCCAAAAGAACGAAGGTAAATGGCAGTTTGAGTGGACAGAGACACCAGATACACTGAGACTGGATGTCATGATCTCCAAATTCCTGGACACGAGTCTGATTGACGTCGATGTCAAACCAGAATACCTGACCATCTTGATCAAAGGCAAAGTCTTGCAATTGACAATGGAGCACAGAGTAGATCCAGACAGAGTCATTTGTGAAAGAAGCAAGATGTCTGGTCAATTGAGCATCACCATGACCAAAGAACATTCTCTGATTGAAGATCTGGAACTGGAAAGACGTCGAGAACGTCTTGAGATGGAAAGAGTGGACAAAGAGCAAAAAGAGCAACGAAAGAAGGAAGAAGAGCGCCAAAAAGCCATGGACAGACGTTACAAAAACGTGTTTGTGCCAAAGGAAGCAGTGGACTACAGAAATATCACCAGCAAGATCAAGCTCAAACCAGCCATAGCACCAGCACACACACCAGACTTTGTGGATGATCCTTCTGTCCCACCCTTGATGTAGCCTTGACTAAAGTGAAGATTTGAGTTGTCATGTCCTAACGTGTCCCTGGATTCAGCTGAGGAGTCATTCAGGATGTCATTATTAGACCGCAGAGTATGTTCATGTATGTGAATGCATCAAAGTAGCACATTTTATATGCGACCAGTCGCGTTGTGCGACACTTTGTCCCTCAAGCGCTTGAGATGCTCCACAGCTCTACTATAGTTGCTTTCATCCTTTTCAGAAAGGGTAGCACCTCTTTGGATCAAGAGCATTGGGACTTCGATGTATTTTGCATCCTGTGCATGCAACAATACAGATTCTCCGTAGTTGCAGACAGCTTGAACGTCAGCACCCATATCCAGTAGATACCTGCACACTTCTGCATACTTGCCCCTCCAGGCAGCGTACATCAACGGTGTTTTGCCATCCGAGTCTCTTACATCCACATCTGCACCAGTATCAATCAAGATCTTGCAAAAAGAAGGATCGCTTTGTTCTGCTGCACGAT
This sequence comes from Gorgonomyces haynaldii, assembly GCA_025526955.1. Classification (NCBI taxonomy): domain Eukaryota; kingdom Fungi; phylum Chytridiomycota; class Chytridiomycetes; order Rhizophydiales; family Gorgonomycetaceae; genus Gorgonomyces; species Gorgonomyces haynaldii. The sequence continues at coordinate 106,338 of JAHLJY010000021.1, read as the reverse complement.
GCAACACATTCTTGGTACCAGATCTGCACCCCCAGGCAACGATCGATGGATCATGCTGAATCAAGAGACGACAACACTCTAGACTGCCTCCAGATACAGCTTGCAGCAGTGGAGACGTCGCTCTCTCATTCCCAATGAATAAGGAAGCACCACGAGCCAACAAGAACTTGACAAACTCGACACTGTTGTATCTGCAGGCCAAAGCAAGCGGGCTACAATTTTTTGGTTGGTTTCCATCTATTCTGGCACCATTATCTAGTAAGATCTTGCAGTCATTGACTCGATTCCAGCGGGCAGCAGTGGACAGAGCATCAGACAGCCGTCCGATCCTCTCTTCTTCACTGGTTGCCAAATATTGAAAATGAAGCATCACATCTGCAGTATTTTCAATTGCATTACACACCAAACTCTGGTCATCATCAAACAATATTTTTGCCTCTGGTTGCTCTAGAAGCCACAGGATGCATTCCAGTCTCCCAAACATGAAAGACATGCTCAATGTACGGTAAATGAGACCGTATGGCAGCTCTGCACCTCTTTCAACCAAGAGCTGGACTGTTTCCAGGTTTCCGAAGGCAACAGCTAGCTTCAAGACAGATCCTGCATGTTCACTCTCTGCGTGAACGTCTGCGCCTCTCTCGATCAATCTGATACACAATTGTGTATGATCTCCACATACTGCAAGTGCGAGCGGTGTATATCGGCCTTTGATGGATGAGGCATTGACATCAGCACCTAGATCCAACAGTATGTCGCATATCTCCTGCTGACCAAAGAATGCAGCAATATGAAGCAGAGTAGTCTCAGGATCACGATAGTTCAATAAACCCAGTGTGGTGCCAATATTGGGATGTCTCGTACGATTAGTGACAATCCAGTCATCACAAATAATCATTTTTGTGCTTGAGACATCTTCTGGTGTGATGACTTTTCGAAGCAGACCAACCGCACCTCTGCAACAAGCAATCGGAAGTAGAAAGCTCGAAATGACTTTGTTAAATGAGTTCCATCGGTTGATATAGACCAGCGGTGCCTTCTCCAGGAATTTTATCCTTTCATTATAGAGCACTTGAAACGGAGCACTCAACCTACCAGCATAAAGAAGCTTGCAGGTAGCAGACAGACGAACAAAGTCCCTGGCACCTACAAAAGTGATGATCAAATGCAAGAGTTCAAGTGGCAACTGAGTCAGGATCATTTTGGGAAAGAATGCCACGCACACGGAGAATGCCTTTGCGTCTAGTCTGATGGTTGTGAATTGGGTGTACAGTCTATTTCATCCTTCACAGATATGTGATCTCACTCGCTGCGTTTGTGAAAAGCTAGCAAAGTACTCTGGATGCTTTCGAGTACAGAGAAGCTCACTAGCACCGTACTTGAAGAACTGCTTACAACTCAAAGATCTTGTCAAAGATGTGAAACATGATTGTAGCTGGAAATTGTGAAACTGGATGTATCTAGAGACTAGTGTTTCTTAAACAGCTCATATCATCTATATCTGAGAGATCATCTACTTCTGAGAGATTTTGTTTTGGATTGTCCGAATGATTTCGCGTCTGGACATATACCACAAGATTTGATACAATGTGATGAAATACTACATCTTATGCTGCAGAATGCTTGGCTAGAGAATCACAAAGAGTGGCAACGCTCATTGGATGAAGAATAATTTCCGACTTTCCGAATGCTGAGAAAGCGATTCGATTCTTCTGAAACGACAGAAGAAACTTTTGATATTCATAAAGCAGATCTGTCAGGAATTTACAAGCTGTTGGAACGCAAGGAACGAGACCAAATGGATGAGCATCGCATACAAGGTGGCAGATGGGCTGCATTTGTGGTATATAGACTCAGAGCAGGAGTTGGCACGTCGCAATCTACCAGCAAGACCACCCATCAGGTCGTTTTTAGACCAAAGCAGACCAGAAACACCCGTACAAGCACAGGAGGAGGAAGAAAAGCAAGAAGAGACTGAGAGTACAGATATCTCACCGAGAACATCCCACACCAGACTCAAAAGCCCACTGCCACTTCCAAATCTAGACACAGCAATACCAGCAGTGGTTTGGTACTGAGATTCACTCAAGGCCAGAGTCTTACAAATACCACATCAGTCTACCAGACTTTTTGTTTGACACCAAACGACCATCAGACCATTTTTCTGTCGAGCATCTGGAATTTGAGCCAAAGAGAACGGAACCAAAGACAGTGTATGAGCTTGATTGGTCACCGAAAAGGGCATTTGATTTGATTCAAGGCAGAGCAATCCAATCCAGATGGACTCGAGTTTGAGTCACGCTTTGAGAGCGGCAACTTGTTGTCTGCTATACAAACGTTTCTTGTCTCAGATTAGTGGTTTGAACGAGTATCAGTTGCAACTGAACCCAGACAGCAGCAGCAAGGGACACACACAGTGGTACTTTTTCAGGATCAAGAACACACAGCAGCAGATATACCAGTTTCACATCACCAATCTCATGAAAAAAGACAGTTTATATGGCAAAGGATTGCAGCCATGCCTCTTCTCAGAAGCACTTGCCAAGACAAAAAGTACATGATCTCATGTCAGAAATTGGATGGCATCGTGCAGGAGCAGATATCAGCTACACCAGAAACAATTCTGAAAAAAAGAAACGAACGTACACGCTTTCGTTCAGGATTCAGTTTCCAGGTTTTGTGAGTGACAACAGCAGAGAATGATACTGTCTATTTAGCACACTGCATTCCATATACTTACTCGATGCTGCAACGCAAGATTGCATCGATTGTGTCCAATCCAGATAATATGGATCGCGTGCGACATCGTGTGCTTGGCAAAAGTCACTTGGGAAACAAGTCTCTTGGTTGATGATAGTCTTGATTTGATCAGTCTGACAAAGAAAGCAAGTGATCCAAAGCAACTGCAGGAGCGAAAGCTTATTGTCCTCACCTGTCGCATTCATCCAGGCGAAACAAACTCGAGTTGGATGATGCACGTATTGAAATTGATTCTAGGGATTCTTGGACGCGGTATTGAACAAATCAAGAGAATCAGACTTTTTACTGGAGCATTTCATCATCAAAATAGTCCCGATGCTGAATCCAGATGGTGTGGTGATTGGCAACTACAGATGCAATCTCAAAGGCTACGATCTCAACAGAAAGTGGCATATACCGAAACAAGACGCACATCAAGTGATCGAGTTGCAACACGTACTGGAAATGATTCAATCAAGCACCGAGTCTAAAGACTTGAGTTTCTTTTGTGATTTCCATGGACACAAGTAATTCGGTTGACAGCAGTCGAAAGCAAGGTGTTTTTGTGTATGGTTGTCAGAACACTGGCCAGCATCTGTTCAAAGAGCGATTGTTTCCGTATCTGTTATCCAAGCAAGCGCCAGACTTGTTCTTCTTCAAAAAGTGTCAGTTTCAGATTCAAGAGAGCAAGGAAGGCACTGGGAGGGTATTGGATTTGAAACAAGATTACGATCTGGCGTTCACACAAAATCGTCAATTCATTTACGATTGAAGCATCGTTTTGTGGATCAGAAACAGGTCCTGGCATTGGATTCCAATACTCCCATCACGACTTGCAACGGATGGGAAAGAAATTTGCAACCACACTACACCAATACAGTCTCTCAGAGTGGATTGAGGAGTCAAAGATGGACATTCACCATCAGCAGCTGGCCAAAAAGACAAAAAAAGTCAAAAAGGAAATGTTTGATCTGTTCAAGCACAATGCGAGTGAAATCATGCCAGATGAGAGTGCAACCAGTGACACGACTTCAGATGACGAGAAATTGAGAACAGAGACACTCAAGGTTCCCAAAAGAAAGTCAATCAAGAAATCGAGTCACAAACCCGTACCAAAGCCAACGGAAAAGATACAAGTAGAAAAGAGAGAGTCTGTGAAAGAGAGACCCAAGCGACCGTCATCTGCCTCCAGTTCACGATCGTCTTTGACAGTGAAACCAGTACAAATTATGGTGTTGCCAAGAAGAGAGTCTATTTCACAGCCACTGCACATGAAAACAGTGTGTTTTGAGCCAGGAGAGATGGAAGTCCCACCAACGATCCAGATGTACATTCGACAGATGCATCATGGCATGCGTCCCACATGCAACCACAGACCAGCGGCACCCTTTCAGAATGGTCAGTCGCAGCGATCCAAGTGTTCCGAGTGCATGGTCCTTGAGTTTGCCAAGTAAACTCATCCTTGGACGAATGAGCGTCAGATCTCTCCAAGAGCTCGTGCAAGTGTTATAACGCACGCCAGAGGTGCTGTACACCACCGGATGACCAAAATTCACTGGATTTCTTCTCCATTGATGTTCACGCGCTTCAAACTGCTACAGAGAGCGAGAGTGCTGGAGAGAGTGAGACACATTAGTACAAGAAGAGAACAGCAACAAGACACAATGTACTATGTCGGTTCAGTCATGATTGGGTTCCTGGGACTCAGTTATGTGGCAGTTCCATTTTACAAACTCTTGTGCCAGGCAACTGGCTTGGATGGAACACCAGTGACAACAAAGGGACACAAATTCGATGCAGAATCGATGGTGCCGTTGGAAAACCACAGACCGATCAAAATTACATTTGATGCGTCGCTTGCTAATGCAATGCCATGGAAGTTTGTACCAGAGACAAGGAATATCAATGTTGTCCCTGGAGAGACATGTCTAGCATTTTTCCAAGCCACGAATCCCTCAAACGAAGATATCGTTGGCATCTCTACTTATTCAGTGATTCCAGCCAAGGCAGCGCAGTATTTCAACAAAATGTACGAACACTAACAGTAGCCAGTGTTTCTGCTTTGAAGAACAAAAACTGTGTGCGGGTGAATCTGTGGATATGCCAGTGTTCTTTTACATTGATCCAGAGTTTGCACAAGACCCATGGATGAAGGATGTGCGAGAAGTCACTCTGCACTATACTTTTTTCAAGTCCAAGCACCAATGAACTCCAAATTCTTCTGATTGATTGCGCAGTTCTTTCCAATGTTTCGTGTCCTCAGAACTCAGAGATACACCTATCAATCCATTCGCTCACTGTTTATTCAGACAGAGCAGACTCCAAACATTGACTCCATCAAGTTCAAACCTGGCAAAGCAGTCTTAGGCACAACCAACACCAAAGAGTTTCTGACTCCAAGGGATGGTTTGCAGTCTCCTCTAGCTACTTCGCTCTTTAGGATTGATGGCATCCAATCAGTCATGTTTGGCAACGATTTCATCACAATCACAAAACAGCCAGAAAGTGCTTGGCAGTTGATCAAGCCAGATGTTTATGCAGCTATCATGGACTTTTACAGTACTGGACAAGAGATTCTCAAAAGAGCAGATGAAGTCTCTGACACAACCATTCTTGACACGGATTCAGAGGAAGTAGCTATGATCAAGGAGCTTCTAGAGACCAGAATCAGGTATAGATGATGACAAGAGACCAACGATTCAAGAGGATGGTGGAGATATCGAGTATGTTGGATTTGAAGATGGTGTCGTCAAACTCAAGTTGATGGGAGCCTGCAGAACATGTGATTCCAGTGTCATCACACTCAAGAATGGCATCGAGAACATGCTGATGCACTATGTTCCAGAAATCAAAGCTGTCGAGCAAGTCTTGGATGAAGCAGAACAAATCTCCAAAAAAGAGTTTGAAAAGCTTGAAAAGGAGCTCGCTACTAAATGATTACAAGTTTACTGTGAAGTCCAGCGTTGGTTCTTGCTTAGATGAGCGTGCACTGATTCTCTTGATTTGTCTCAGTCGCTCTTTGCAGTTTGAGACAAACTCTGATGATTGTCCTTGAATCTGTGACAGCATGTTCAAGTGCACTGCCAATTGTCTCACAAATGATCCAAGAGCACTGCCGTTGACAAGTGTCAATCCAAGACTTGGCTTTGGATCTTGGACCTGACTGCCAACAGAGACTGTGATATTGAAGAGCATGTTGGAATACGTCGGATCTTGATCCATGGATCCAAACACTGGCTCGATGATGATCAAAAAGAAATTGAACTGTCCTGGGATGATATCGTGGTTGTACTCTAGTCCAGATTCGTTCCAGATGATGTTGACATAGTCATTGCCAATGTGTCTCTTCTTAAATGTGCATCCAGGATCATGTTCAACAGTTGGCATCAGACTGGTGACATGAAAGATGACTTGGTCCAATCTTTGATCGTGTGAGTAAAAGATGCAATGTGGACCGTCAATCAGACTCGGTGAGGTGTCTAATCCACCAGTGTATCGCTTACTGTTCAAAAGTCCGTGCAGATTTCCCAAAGACAGCAGAAATTCTTGGTAGAGCCAGGATCCACAAGTGTTGCTCAGGATTTCTTGTTCTGTTTTCTGTCCAGATCCTACATACACAACACCAATCTTGTGTAATTCAGTGACGGGTGTGCGATCGAGAACACTGATCGCTCGCGAGTTCTGTTCGTTCATTACAAGCGTTTGTGGTTGTTGTGGCATCATGATTTGGAGGTAGAGAAATGCTGGATCCAGATTGGGAGACAGATCTGTTGTGGAAAGGGATCTAGAATGCTTTCTAGTCACTCTTGTCAACAAAGATACCACCAAGTGTCACCAATGGATTCAACAATTGTGTCTTGAAGCAGTAGACACCAGTGGGTCTTCGGACAGTGATGTTGTATTGGTCAGAGTGACTGATGGAAATGATGGTGTTGCCATGGACAAACGATTTGACATTGTTGTCGTTTGGCGTCTCTGTCATTGGATAGCAGTCCATGTAAGCATTCTGAATCATCTACGATCACAGTTGGTACCACATCAAGAACCAGTTCCATGTTCTCATCCATTTCCTCTCGAACAAGATTGGCAAGGACAAATCCAACATACTTGGGTCTCTCCAGTCGTTTGATACACAGAAACCATTGTTGCAAGCAGTAATAGCCAAGATGTGACACGTACTGATTCAAAACAGTCTTTTCGGAGTAGCCTCTCAGGTAATACAGACACACACCAAGCACTTGCTTGTAGTCCTGTTCAGTGAAATTCGAATAGATATTGGTTTTGGCCAGATTAGACAGAAACAAGAGGTTTGGGACCATCATGGATTGTGATGTCGATTGTGAAATCTTTTGGGTCACTTGTGGACAATACTTGACCATGGATTTGGGTATCTGATGCAAACAGAGTGTCAGTGTCTCCATGATCAGTTTGCCACAGGATGGCCATCTCCCCAGTCCAAACAACAGTGCGCCAACAATGTCATCCTGTTCTTTTGACTGAAACCATTGCTTGAGATGCAATAAACCGCTCAAGACGAGAATGTACTGGTAATACAAGTCGGAAATCCTAGATTCAGTGCCAATCATGAGTGATTCTCCAGCACGCTCCTTGAGAATGTTCAGACACACTCTTGCTCTGATCTGATCCATTTGCTTTGCCACTTGCACAAACAGATTCTTGTACTGCAACTGATGTGCCAGCAGCTCCAGATACACTTGCAAGACTTGGTAACTGATTTCAGCCATCAGAATGGTTTGAATGCAGTAGACATATTCGATCATGTTCATCTTATCTGAATACAATCCAGTGAGATAGTACTGATCTAGTTTGTATGAGATGACATTGTTTGAATTGGCTTTGAATGTAGCCAGAAACTTGAGCAGCACCAGACGTGCTTCATGATCCATTTCTATCCAGCAACCAAGTCGACACATCCAAGCAAACACGATCAGTAGTCGGTCACTCGAATGCAGATTCAGACTGTGGAACATTGAAATCAGGAAATTGGAAACTAAGATGGGAAACGCCAATCTTGGATGGCATTTTGCCTTGAATCCTTGCACTGGCTTCACTTGAGTGTGCGCACTCGTTTGTTCTTTCCAAAACGACTGGACGCTCTCTCCCTTTGTTCCAAGTGCCATCTCAAGCACATACTCTAGCATTTCATCAAACATGAGTGGATCCATCTGATGTGCGTCTTGAGACAGAAACTGCAACACACTCTCTACCGTTGCTGGATCTGTCTCAGTGTCCAAGAGTTTCAAAACAAGCTTTGTAGGAGTAAATGGTATCTTGTACAGTTTCTGAATCAAATCCTGTTTCAGCGATCTGCTCCAGAGGGCATTGATCATCATCTCCACAAACTCTGGTTGTCTGCCTCGCTTGAAGCAAGTCATGTCATCCAAATGTGACACGAGAAACTGTACAGATGCTTCATCCAAGAGATCGTTCTTCAAGAGCATGGATTCCATCAACATGAATCGCTGTTGTAGGGTCATTTCTTTGAAACGGTCTTGTAAATGCTTGACCAGGTGCAGAAATGACAGTCTGGTTCTGCAAGACAGATGCACCAACGAATTCACATTCACTTTTGGATCACACGCAAACACCACAAATTCGGATGCGTATTGTCCAAGTGGCAGCAAGCAGTCCACAATCACTTGGAGAGACTGATCCAGCAATCTTTCTTCATACAGTTGCACCACTGCTTTGGTTTGTGCATTTGGATACTCCATATGTGGTGTCAAGAGAATCAAGACAGTCTGTGACTTGAAGTGTGATGCCAACAGGAGCTTCAGGACAGCGTAGCCTTCATCCAGACACACCAACACACTCTGTTCCAGAAGATGTTCTGGCAAGTGTCCATATTTCAAGAGACAGTCAACGAGTGGAATGGATTCCTTGCCCTCTTTCAGAGTCTGTTCCAGACAGTAAGAAATCATGTCTGGATCCAACAGCGTGTACGAATACTTGACTAGATTCACAAGATAGCCAATCAACCCACTAAACACACTTGTGCACCACTCTTTCATCAATGGGGACACTCTATGCTCAATGTATCTCAAGTCTCTGCCACCGTTTGTCAGTGCCTGCAACAACGGCAGCATCAGACTGGGATTCGACTGCGTGATCAAATCATAGATTTCCAGCCTCAAATCATCCATTTCCTGATAGTGGTGAGTCAGCAGTTGCTTCAAGACCGAACACGCACTTGATTTGAGCTGTGGATTGTCGAGGTACTTTTGAACCTTCTGATAGACTTGTTTGACTTGAACTCTGTCCTGCAAGTGGTTCGACAGATCTATCAGTGCTTGCGATGTAGCAGACATGGTGTCTGCACTCTCCAGTTGCTTGAGTGCGTCCTGAAAGTTTGCCATGCGCGAGATAGTTGCGGCAAGTGTCATTGCAACACTATTGTCTCAATATCTCCCTCTTGTGATTGTACCGGGTCAGTTCGTGTTGGAACCATGGACACTTGTCACTAGTTGGATCATAGAGTTGAACTACATCTTCCTCATCATCAACTGTCTATCGCTGTATTTTATGGGTGAGTACTTTGTCAGAGTGTGGGGGAAACAAGAGTTTGTCAAGACATTTGCTATCGTTTCTGGATTGTGTCAACTCACGACACTCATCTTCACGTTCCTGACTGCAATCGTGACTCTGGATTACCAGCGACTGTTTTTGCCACAGTCTGGCATGGGTGGTTTCATCTTTGGACTGACAGTGTCCTTTAAGCAAACGGTGCCTGAACACCAAGTCAGATTGATGGGATACAACATTGTGCGTGTCAAACACATTCCCTCTATTGTCTTGCTCTTGCATCTGGTGCTTTATATCTTTGGATTTATTACGTGGACCTTTTTCATGCATCTCTCTGGGCTCTTTTGGATGTGGATCTACACAAGATACTACAAGTACTACGGAGACAGGAGAGGAGATCGTAGTGAGACGTTTTCGTTCATTAGCTTCTTTCCAGACCAATTTGCACAGCATCTCAAGCCGATTTCCACTACTGTTTACACGCTGCTTGTCAAATACAAGTTGCTGCCGCCATTGCCACCAAGAGAGCAGTTGGAGCGAGCAGAAGAAGGCATTCCACCACAACCTATTTCAGACTCTGACAGACGCAAGTACTTGAATTGATCGTAGGCAATTGGCACTGAGAGCCTTAGAGGAGCGTTTGCAATCCAAAAAGTGAACCTATCTGTCAAGCATTCTATTAAACTGCTGCCCAGTACCTTTATGTGATGTCTGAGATGAATGAAGTGTTTTATGAACTGTTGAAAGGTATATCTGATCGTTTCACAGAGATCTCAGGTGCTTTGGCTTTGGTGGAACGACTGGTCTGTCAGGAGTTGAACTTGGGACCATCTGTGTGTCTGATCCTGCCACATAGTCTGTTGCATGACAATCCACAAGATCTGATGCAGTGCCTGCTACATAGTTGAGTGGCTCAAACTCATCTTGGGATCCTGGCAGATAAGCCACTGGATCAAACACTTCTTCAGCACTAGGAAGATACAGTGTCGCTTCTCTGCTTATGCCTGCATCTTTTGTAGACTCTGGGGTTCATAGTCTTTTGCTGGATTGACTTGAACGACCACTGGATCTACTGGCTTGAGATCTGGTTTCTTGGATCGCCTGCGGTAATAGAACACTCCAAAGACAACGAGAGCAAAAAAGATGACAGCGCCAGCAGAAATGCCGCCAATTGCGCCTGGTCTGAGAGATTAAGTTATCGGTGTACAAGGAATAGCAACTCCACATCCACTAGGGCGAGATGTGCCACTGGCAGAGCACAGAGTGCAAAGATCGCACAAGTTATCCACAATCTGGAGTGTCTGCCACTCCTTTGGGATTGGACCTTTCAGATCTAGAATCTGGCAGAATACCTGTATTGTTTTGCAGGTAAGGTTTCTGCAACTAGCTAAGATTGCCTAATTCTGGCGGAATAGGGCCAGAGAAACTGTTGTTAGACGGATAAAGAGTCGCCAGCTGGCTGAGATGGCCAAGTTCTGGTAGAATTGTGCTGGTCATATTGCTGTCTTGAAAGTACAATGTTGTCAACCCTGTCAATCGACCTAGTTCCTTGGGGATGGTGCCAGTTGCACCAGAGACTACAAGTGCAAAAGCTCTCGTGGTAGTGCAAAAGACACCGAGAGCAGTTCCAGTTTTTGTTTACAACAGTCCGCTGGTTCCAAACTAAACGGAGCACCCAACTGCGGCCAGAAACTCCTGATAATCGCACAATCCGTAATTTCTGACATGAACCGAGAGAAAGTGTAGGCGAAGATCAGAGCCACACCAAATTTGTGACTCAGAAATTGGTCATTCTCAACTGTCTCAAGATCTGTGTTGGCGAGGTATCGACAACTCGACCAAAATCAGTGTACTTTCAGAGATGTGTGCTTCCAACAAATCCAACACTTGAGCGCACTTTGTTCCAACACTTGAGCGTACTCTATTCCTACACTGGCATACGGTATCGTCAATCACTTGCTCAGATTGAATTTGACTCGTTCTTGAATGTCGGAGAATTTGACGCGCATTGATTGGCTGCCTGCGCCACGCGACCATTTGAAATTTTTTGAACTCTTGCTCTTCACCCGATGTCGCATTGCAAGTTTGAACATCCTCGTCACGGTTCCCTTGGATTCCTGCCCCGCAAGAGAGCAAGAAGACATAGAGGCAAGGCAAAGTCCTTCCCAAGAGATGATCCTAAGAAGCCAGTGCACTTGACTGCATTCTTGGGCTACAAGGCTGGTATGACCCACGTTGTTCGTGACTTGGACCGTCCTGGTGCCAAGTACCACAAGAAGGAGATTGTCGAAGCCGTCACCATCCTCGAGACTCCTCCAATGGTCGTTGTCGGTGTTGTTGGTTACGTCGAGACTCCTCGTGGCCTCCGCTCTTTGACCACTGTCTGGGCTGAGCACTTGAGCGAAGAAGTCAAGCGTCGCTTCTACAAGAACTGGTACCGCTCCAAGAAGAAGGCTTTCACCACCTACGCCAAGAAGTACACCGAAGGTGCCAAGCCAATCGAGCAGCAGCTTAACCGCATTGAAAAGTACTGCCAGGTCGTCCGTGTCATCTGCCACACTCAGGTCAAGAAGATCAACATTGGCCAGAAGAAGGCTCACATCATGGAGATCCAGTTGAACGGTGGCTCTGTTGCTGACAAGGTCCAGTGGGCCAAGGAGCACTTTGAGAAGACTGTCGATGTCGCTTCCGTCTTTGCTCAGGATGAGATGATCGACACCATTGGTATCACCAAAGGTCACGGTTTCGAAGGTGTTACTCACCGTTGGGGTACCAAGAAGTTGCCAAGAAAGACCCACAAGGGTTTGAGAAAGGTTGCTTGTATCGGTGCATGGCATCCATCCCGTGTTCAGTTCGCTGTTCCACGTGCTGGTCAAAACGGTTACCATCACCGTACCGAGATGAACAAGAAGATCTACCGTGTTGGCAAGGCTGGTGATGCTGCTGGTGGTTCTACCGAGTTCGATCTTACTGCCAAGGCCATCACTCCAATGGGTGGTTTCCCTCACTACGGTATCGTCAACGAGGACTGGCTCATGATCAAGGGTACCTGCCCAGGTGTCCGCAGAAGAGTCGTCACTCTTCGCAAGTCTCTCTTTGTCCACACCAAGCGCTCTGCTTTGGAGAACGTCACTCTCAAGTTCATTGACACTGCCTCCAAGTTCGGCCACGGTCGCTTCCAGACTTCTGAAGAGAAGGGTGCATTCTACGGTACTCTCAAGAAGGACTTGTAATAAAAGAGTCTTTATCGCACTGACAGCATCTGGTGTTCTCGTTTGTGTTGACTCTTGTTGAAAACTGTCCAAAACCTGAGTGTCTCGTCTCCAGCTCCAGTGACAATGTGCTGTCCATCAGGAGACATGGCAAGATAGAGTACTCTGAATGTGTGTCCAGTGAGAGAGCAAATGGGTTCCATTGTCTTGTATCGCCAGATGAAGATTTGGTTTTGGTGGGAGTAGCCGTGGGTAGAGACTAATTCGTTCGAGTTTTTGCTCCAGGCGATGTTGCAGACTTGTGATCCAGTGTCGGTGTATCCCATCTGCTGTCCATTTGTGACATTCCAGAATCGAATGCATCTGTCTGCTGTGCCACCACCAGAAGCCAAGAGTCCATGCTACATTTAAGCAATGTACTTGATGTGGAGACCAAGTGATGGCTTTGACAGCTGCCTTGTGTTCATTAAGACTCCACAGCTGTCTGGTCATTTTAGGATCCCAAACATAAAGCTTGTTATCGTTGCCACCAGATGCCAAGAGACTGTCTTCTGGATTCCACTTGAGACCACAGACTTCCTGACGATGAGCACTGAATTTGTGTGTGTAATCTGTTGGATCGTTCATGTCACGACAGTAAATGGTTCTGTCTCTGCCACCGGATGTCAAGACGTTACCATTCCATGCTAATGCACCTTTGATGAGGATAAATACCCACACGTGCCTTGTGACCACGAATGTCTCTGATTTTCTTTGTCTTGTTGCAATCCCAGAGTTGTACAGTGCCAGAATGTGTCCCAACAGCAATCATGTTCCCCTAGAATCAAATAATGTACTTTGGGTGACCAATTGACTGATGTGATGGTGTCGTTTGGCCCAACATCACACAACTTGTTGACACGCGACGTGGATGCGTTCCAGAGATAGACACAGGAGCCCAAGCCAACACCGAGAAAGTTTGTGGAAGACCAATCTACGAGGTTCAAATAAAAGTCATCTTGCAACTCTGGAGCATCCAAGACTTTGTAAGGCGTGCGTTGAATGTAGCGTGTTAGGAATTTTGGTTTCTGGAGAATGGAGATGGAAGAGTCGGAAATCAATGTGTCATTACGTAGTTGCATGTCTATGGTTTGTTGGACTGAGGAGGGTCTTCCAGTGAAATGGAGTAATCTGGATGATTTCTTGGACAATGGTGACGCATTCGGTATAAATTCGTTTGTCAACACTTCTTCGTACAGTTTTGGGTTTGGATCTTCTAGGATGAGACCTCGTACGTTTGGATTCGTCAGAGTTGCGTTGTTTTGGTTTGGATGGGGAGTCTAGGGCTGTCAGTTGGAATCTATGCAGCTCTTTGCAGTCATCTAGAGGGAGATTAATGTATCTGAGATGAGATTTGAGACCTGTCCGACTTTTGACTGGACTTTGACGGTGTTCCAGCTATCGAGTAAGCGACCTTTTTCGTGGGAGTGCATGGTGGTCCGTCGTTGGGTCTCTTTTCGAGTCTCTTTGCGAACTCTGGGTTCATCTGCGCGTCAAACAATGTCAGATCTTGATGAGAGTTTGGTGAGATCTGAGTGATGTAGAGTCAGATGACATACAAACTTCTGACTGACAACACACAGACAAACATGTGAGTGAATAACATCTGACTGACAGCTTCGCGCACTTTGCTCATCACATGTCCAACCAAGGCATCCAGACACTGTTGGAAGCAGAAAAAGAGGCATCCAAGATTGTATCCAAGTCAAAGCAATGTCACTAGATTAACTCCAGACCGTGTACAGCGACTCAAGGATGCACGTTCAGAGGCACAGAAGGAAATTGAGCAGCTCAAGCAACAAAAGCAGCAAGAGTTTATTGACTTTGAGAAGCAAGTACAGTAGCTGACCCTAGTATGAAGGGTCGACGTCTCAATCTGTCATTCAGTTGGAGCAACAAACAGAAAAGGAGCTCAAGGAAGTGCAACAGCTGTATGTGAAGAACAAGGAGCAGGTGATTGCAAAGCTCTTGGAGACTGTCGCAGCATGTGAGCCAAAAGTCGATAGATTGATGGTAGATTCACGTCAATGCCAAATCAGCCAAGACGGCATAAAGTTTAGTTCAGATTTGACAAGAGTTCTGTTAGCGTCTTTGCTTGTGACTGGTCAATCATCGACTGTGGTTAAATGGATTACTTGCAACTGTTGGAGTTGGTTTGGATGTTCTAGTGGTTCGACTCCAAGGAGCTGTACACCTGCCGTACCACAGAGTGGGTAAGAGGGATCTAGTTTGATCACGTAAGCTTTGCCACTAGATGTGTGCAGCATGAGTTCAAGTGCATCTGGATCATACATGACATCCGGGAGTTTGTCCATTTCCTGCTGTCTCAAGCAATGACAAGCCAATCTGAGTCTTGTCTGTGAGATGACATAAGCGAGACACTCGTCCATCTTCAAAAACTGTCCAGCTTGTTCCAAAACATCTCTCAGATCCAAATCACCAGGAGTCATCTAGGTTGAACACAAGTACTTGACAATCTACAAGTCTTCCCTTGTTCGTGTCTGGATCAGGAGTGAGTCTGTAGATGACTTGGTACTCATTGCCAAAGTCATAAACGATCTGAATCTTGGTGTCTGAGAGCATCTTGAGACTCTTGATGTCGTTCTGTTTCATCAAAATAGGATTCATCTTGCTAAACCACTGTCCAAGTTCCTCAATTTGTGGATCTTTGGATTGAGACAGCAACATGGCTTCCTTGGCCATTTGTTCAGCAATAGGCTGCTTTTCCAACAAATGGGACACATTCTGAGACAGTTGCTGCTTCTTGCTTGTCAATTGTTCTTGTTTCTGCTGTGATTCCTTGATTTTGTTCTTCAATTCCAAGATCTTTGCCAAATGTGCATCGTTTCTGGCCTTCTTTTGTCCAAGAATGGATTCTCTCTCTTGGATCTGTTCAGGTCCATCCTTGGCTTGCAATTCACTCAAATTGGCTTCCATCTTGACGAGATGTTCGATATTAGATTTCAAAGTCTCTTTTCCACTTTCCAAAGCATCATAACCTACTATCAACCAAAATACTCGCAACCATTCTGTTTGAGAGATCAACCAACAATTGTCGCTGCTGTTTGATCTCGTTCTTGGATTTCTGAATCTTGACCTTGATCTGTTGGTTCTCTTGTACTATCGTTAGTCTAGAGACTTTGTGCATCAATGTTTTCTTGAGAACTGAACTGAAATGGAAGTTCGCTAATTCGCTTCAGAAAGGTTTCCTGTGTTGTTTGATCCAAGAACAAGTGTTTGAGTTTCTTAAAGAGCACCTGATATCAACCAAAGAACATGCTTTGTGTTCAAGAGCTGTTCAATGTGGTTTGGATGGTGTTCCAACTGTGGGTGGAGTTGGATCCAGTTCTGGACCATTTGCAAGTGAACGAGATCAATTTGGTCAAAGTCTTGTATCCATCTTTTGTTAGACAAAATACTCTTGCACAGGGTCAGACATTCGGACAAACGCGAAAAGAATTTTAAAAGTCTTTCGAGTACTCTGAAAAGTCAACTGCTTTCCTGGTTCTCTTGGGTGCTGGCTTTCGAGTGTTCCTAGGTGGCTCGTTCTCACTGTCCGAATCCACTTTCTTTCGCTTCACATCTTCCTCTTTTGTAAACATAAGCTGTGAGATGTCAAGTGCCTTGTCACTAATCACAAATCCTTGCTTATCCTACCATGAACCAATCTACTTTGGGTCCCACTTTGACTAGTTTCAGTTTGTCTGTATGCTTGATCATCTTTTTGATCTCTGTGATTCTTGGTGGTGGCAATGTCGTGTCAGATATCAGATCATTGTCCATGGAGTCTTTTAACATATTGTTGCGTGCTTTTTCAATCTGCGTGTTGATGTTCGATGGATTCTCTACATCCTCTGCATGCTCAATCACTTGTGCTTCAATCTGCTTGAGTGTCTCATCCACAAACTCTGAGATGGCATCCTTATCTTCTTTGACCACAAACTTTTGGACACTGTTTGTCAGTGTCTTTTCTGGCAGCACTTGCAATGGGTTGTCGTTGAGCATTTCTGACATGATGTCGTGGATGGATTTGTGATCCAAATCTGTTGGAATGTATTCTTGCAGCACGACATCATCCTTTTTCGTTCTAGCGACTTTTCTTCGATAAAACAGGACGACATCTGATGGATTGGCCACCTTTTGAACCAGTTGCTGTCCAAATCTGTTGGGATTGATGGATGGATAGCCACCAGAGTACTCCACTCGCAGTCTAATCAATGGTAATGGTGGCTCACAGTCATTCTCCCATTTTTCGTTGGCTTCTTGAATCATCTCAAACACGACATTGTGCAAGTAATCCATCAGATCGTGTTCAGACGTCTGTGGATGCAAATCTGTTTTCGAAAGGATGACTTCCCGCATCAGAAAAGGTCTCACGGTCTTGAGTTTGATCTTTTCGTACTGGAAATCATCCTGTCCAATCTTGAGAATCCCAACGTGCTTATCAACAGATTCACCAACAGAGAGTGATGTCTGGACAGAAGATCCAGGCTGTGTGATCTGAAATCCATCCTTTGTAGGTTCCAAGTCGATCTTGCACTCGTGTTCATGTCCCCAGACGACAATATCTAGAAACGATGGCAAAAAGTCATGTGGAATGTAGTTGCTCGATGTCCTTCCCACTCTGTTCTGATGAAGTGTAAACAGATGGAACCAATCTCCAGGTGGTTTGTAGAAATTGACTTTCTTTTGTCGAAACAATCTGTGTAATCGCTCATCTCTGATGTTTCCCAGTCCATACAATGCCAATCTGGTATCATTTTTTTCAAGCAAGACTGGTTTGATGTCAATCTTGTCCAGATTGGTTTGTCTACCAAAGTAATTCACAAATCCAGAAGACGAGAGGATATCTAGTGCTGCTAGGTCACCTGTGGGATCATCATGGTTGCCATGGATGGAAAACACTGGAATCTTGACGTTAAAGTTTGGATCCAGAAAGTTGCAAATCCCAAACTTGTCTGGAAAGTTCTCTGCCATGTCAGACAGCACTTGGAGATCACCACCGTCTCCAAAAGTGTACTGTCTGAGTAACTGCATCGTCTGAACAATTGTCTTTCTGGATGGCTTGTTGTCGTGAAACAAATCACCACACAACAAGATCATGTCCACGTTGTGTTTGACAGCAATCTGGAGGATCTCTTCAAATGCAGTCATAGAGTCCATCCCACGGACCGGGTCTTTCTCATTGTAGCCCAAGTGGTTGTCCGTGGCAATGAGGATAGAAATCATGCAAAGAAATCAAGTGAAAAGACGTTTATAGACAATATACATCAATGTACTGAAAAAGATCAAGATCCCAACCAGTAGAATCCATCTGTCTTTTGTGTCCTTGTTGCCAATGTCTTTCAACACACTCTGGTTGCCTTTGAGATGCTCCATTGTCATTTCCAGTCTGTCATCTGTGCCTTTCAATTGCTGTGTTTGTTCCATCAAGTGATTCACCAGTTGCTGGTTCTGTTCCACTGCCTGAAACGACAACTGCAACGATTCCTCTAGTCTGTCTGCTGTCCTTCTCTTGTGTGTTGTCCTTTGCACCAAGTCTCTGTATCGTTTGAGATATTGTGGGTAGTCTGGATCCCCCTTCAGGTCACTCAGCAAGTATCGGATCATGTCTATTTTCGATGGATCCTCTAGAAGAGCCTCCAACTGTTGTTTTGACATTTCAACTTTCAATCGCGAAAAGAACGCTTTTTCAGCGACAAAGAAGCAGTCATAATTTTTTTTACTTGTGTTGACAGCAACTACATTTCTTTGCCAAGTGGATGGGAAGAGCAAACAACAAAAAGAAGAACGTCTCCAATATCAAAGGATTGGACAAGGCACACCCTTATTCTCGCAAAGCAACGCAACTGAACAGAGCTGTTGTGAGAAACATCAACTTGCAGGAAAAGAGAAAGCTACAGAGTGCCAAGCATCAATTAATTGTTGACAAACTCGTTAGTTTGCAAACGATTCTGAGAGGCAATGAAGCCTTGACTGCGCATGAACTCATTCAAGCTTATATCGCCCGAAATGATGCTGAGATCAAGCACTTGAACGAAAAGAGACGCAACAATTCAAAGACAAACAGGCAGCAGCTTCTAGAGAGCCTGAGGCAAAAGGATGAGCAAGATTACAGCGTTGGATTTGAGATTCCAGATATTTCAGATCCAGAGATGCGACAAACGTTTATCCAATGGGATCAGGATTACAACTCCATCTCCATTCTCAAGATGCAGCGATTCGTCAAGGAATAAATCTTTGATGCTCGGGCCACAAGATGTGTCAAGATTAGCAAGTATGGTGGATCCCACCCACACTGTCATTGAAGAAATTGGTGAATATGATGTAGAACACTTGGATTATCGCTACATTTCTGGATGCGAGAACTTGCAGGAGCTCAAGTTGCTGTTAGAAGTCTTAAAGTCTCTCCTTTGACACTAGATCCGGCAAAGAGGGTTACTATCCCCAACTGGAAGACCATATTCAACAGAGAATGGCGAGTTTGGACCCTTCGTTTGTGCTTCCAGAGCGTTTGAAAACAATTGAGAGAGAAGCAAGGGAAGAGCTCAACTCTTGGATACAGGAAATGGCTGACAAGGACAAGCAAGTCGCTGCACAGCCAATACATCCCAACACTGTTCCAGTCAGGAACGCGTCTCAACCAGCACCTCAGCAAGTGACTGTCAGCAAGAACAGCAGGATCAAGTCATCAGATTACAGATCCTGGGACAAATTCGATGTCGACAAGGAAATTGCACAACTCGAACTCGAAGATCAGCCAGCACCCAAAGCCAGAATCAACACCAAGCAAGTGTCTGTCAAGTTGGATCCATCAACAGACGCAGATTCTAGAAAATTTTTGGGAGATAACGAACGCACAAAGGGAAATGAGCTCTTCAAAGACCAAGACTATGAAAGTGCACTGGAATGCTACTTGAAATCGAGTGAATTGTATCCAACACCTCAAATTTACTCGAATCTCGGATTGACGTATCTCAAACTGGAACGCAATGACAGTGCTATCAAAGCATTGAATCAGTCCATTCACCTACAACCAACGTACAAGGCTTATCTCAGACGTGCACAAGCGTATTTCAACCAAGGTTTGCTGCTTGATCCAAGGCAAATACAAAGAGTCCATGCAGGATTGCGATCTTGCTTTGAGTCTAGATGACCAATACGAAGCCAAACAACTGCGATCTAAAGCCATGGCCAAGTACAAGGACGTGAATGGCGTACGCGTTCAGATTGAAGAAGAAAAGATTATTGAAATCGCAGATGACGATCAAGACAGTGATGAGGAGCAGTAAACTGACTCTTTGAATTCATACGCGGATAAATTCCAATGCACTCAATTCTTTCTCATCCTCAACGACAGATGAAACCAGTAATTCTCCACTTGGTGAGTCACATGGTCTTGCGAAGCTCAAAGAAGGATCGCGAGAATTTTTTTCCATGTTGCGTCGCTGCTTGAAGTTGACAAAGCCTAGTGCTAGATTTTATTCTGAAAAAGTCCAGGGTGCTGTGATTGGCATTGATTTGGGCACAACAAACTCGTGTGTTGCTGGTAGTTGGAATAACTCTAGTGATGGATGGCAAGTCACCTCGTGTCCTCGAAAATGCTGAGGGTGCCAGAACCACTCCTTCGATCGTAGCTTTCACCAAGGAAGGTGAATTGTTGGTCGGAACCCCTGCCAAGCGTCAGGCAGTTGTGAACCCAGAAAACACTGTCTTCGCAACAAAGCGTTTGATTGGTCGCAGATTCGATGATGCTGCTGTTCAGAACGACATGAAGACTGTTTCTTACCGCATCGTCAAGCACACCAACGGAGATGCTTGGGTTGAAGCTCAAGGCAAAAAGTACTCTCCAGCACAAATTGGTGCCTTCATTCTCCAAAAGATGAAGGAGACTGCAGATGGATTCTTGGGCACTCCAACCAAGAATGCGGTTGTCACTGTTCCTGCTTACTTTAACGATGCCCAGCGTCAAGCTACCAAGGATGCCGGTCAGATTGCTGGTCTCAACGTCTTGCGTGTCATCAACGAGCCAACTGCTGCTGCTCTTGCCTTTGGTGCTGACAAGGAAGGCGACAAAGTCGTCGCTGTCTACGATTTGGGTGGTGGTACTTTTGATATCTCCATTCTTGAGATCCAAAAGGGTGTCTTTGAAGTCAAGTCTACCAACGGTGACACTCACTTGGGTGGTGAAGATTTCGACAACTTGCTCGTTTCTCACTTGGCTGCCGAGTTCAAGAAGGAATCTGGCATCGATCTTGGTAAGGACCGCATGGCGCTGCAACGTATCCGTGAAGCTGCCGAAAAGGCAAAGATCGAGCTCTCCTCCACCATGTCGACTGAAATCTCCCTTCCATTTATTACTGCCGATGCTACTGGCCCTAAGCACATCAACACCAAGATGACTCGTGCTCAGTTTGAACAGCTCACAAAGCACCTGATGGATCGCACCATCGAGCCTTGCAAGAAAGCTATCAAGGATGCTGGTGTCTCCACCAAGGAAATCGATGAAGTTATTCTTGTCGGTGGTATGTCTCGTATTCCAAAGGTCCAGGAAATCGTCAAGTCCATCTTTGGCAAGGAGCCATCCAAGAGCGTTAACCCAGATGAAGCTGTTGCCGTTGGTGCTGCTGTCCAGGGTGGTGTGCTCTCTGGTGAAGTCACTTCTTTGCTCTTGTTGGATGTTACTCCACTTTCTTTGGGTATCGAGACCATCGGTGGTGTCTTTACTCGTCTGATCACCAGAAACACCACAATCCCAACCAAGAAATCCCAAGTCTTCTCTACTGCTGCTGATGGACAGACCCAGGTCGAGATCCGTGTCTTCCAAGGTGAACGTGAACTGGTCAAGGACAACAAGCTTTTGGGTCAGTTCAACCTCACTGGCATTCCACCAGCACCACGTGGTGTTCCACAGATTGAAGTCACTTTTGACATTGATGCCGATGGTATCGTGAACGTCTCTGCCAAGGACAAGGTCTCCAACAAGGACCAGTCCATTACCATTGCTGCTTCTTCTGGTCTTTCTGACGCTGAAATCGAAAAGATGGTCAAGCAGGCTGAAGAGTTTGCTGAATCTGACAAGAAGAGAAAGGAAGTCATTGAAGCCACAAATGCTGCCGAGTCTATCATCCACCAGACAGAAAAGGCCATGACTGACTTCAAGGACAAGCTTGATTCTGAAGATGCTGAAAAGATCAAGACACAGATCCAAGAGCTCAGAGAATTGATGGCCAAGGGCCCAGATGGCACCACTGCTGAAGAAATCAAGGAAAAGTGTGATGCTACCCAGCAGGCTTCTTTGAAGCTCTTCCAGAAGGTCTACGAGTCCAAGGCTGGAGAGACCAAGGATGAGCCAGTGGATGCCGAGTTCAAGGACAAGAAGTAAACATCATGAAGATTTTCAAGATTTGTCTCGTGCTCGGGATGTCACGCTTTTGTGCAACTGAGGCGCTTTCCTCAAATTCATGTCTGCAGTCTCCACGCCCTCTCGCACTTATGTAGGCTCCGTGAAATGCTTCAACGGCACTAGAACCAACACAGCCGATGGCATGAGCTTTAACAGCTGTGTAGGCAACAGTATCACTGTCACTTGCCAAAAAGACGGATCTACAGAGACATGGACCGCCTTTGACTGCCTGTATGACATCAAGACAAAAGGCGTCTTTGTCCTTCCAACTTCAGGAAGCACGAAAATGGGATTCCTCTTGACACTGTTGTTCTTGTTGGTGCAGTAAAGATTTAATGCAACGAGTACATGGCATCGATTTCAGATTTGTAACATTGAACGATTTCCTTGCGTTTGAGTTTTTGAGCGGCAGTGAGCTTTTCGTTTTCTGGTGTCCATTCGTCTTCGACCATTCGGATGACTTTGAGGATTTCAGCGCCTTTGAATCCAGATTGTTTGGCAATGGATTCCAAGTCTCGGACAACGTGGTGGACAATGTCTGGATGCGTGATGAGGGTTGAGAATTGTTCTTTGATGCCCTTTTCTTCTGCGAGTTTGACAATTTCTGGCTCTGCTGGCAAGATGATGGCGACAATGTGTGACTTGAGTGGGTCTGCGTGGATACACATGTTCAAGACAAAGGGACTGGTCTTGTACTGTGCCTCCAGCTTCTCAAGTGCGACATACTCTCCGTGTGCGAGTTTGACGAGATTCTTTTTGCGATCAATGATCTTGAGTGTGCCCTCTGGTCCCCACTCGCCAATGTCACCAGTCATGAGCCATCCGTCGTTCAATGCCTCCTTTGTGGTTTCTGGTTGCTTGTAGTAACCTTGCATGATGTTGCCACCACGAGTCCAAATCTCACCTCTTGGAGGGACAGTGGGGTCAGTTGGGTTTGGATCATACGAACCAGAAGCCACGAGTTTGATTTCAACAGATGGGAATGGTGAACCAACGGTACCATAGATGCCAAACTGATCTGGTGTTTGGAGTGAGAGAGATCCTACTGTCAAAAGAAGCACCGGAAGTCTCTGTCATGCCATAGCCTTGGATCATTGGACAAAGAACGACATTCAAAAACTCTTGAGTTTCAGCTGCCAAAGGAGCACCGCCAGAGAGTGTGATCTTGAGTCTGCCACCGACATTGTCCTTGACACTCTTGAAGATGGTCTTGTCAATGAAGGATGTTGGAAGACCAAGAGAGATCAAGACACGCTTGGTTTGGTAGGCAATGTTGAAGATGTACTGAGTTGTTGGAGAGAGCGACTTGATCTTGGACACGATGCCCTTTCTGATGGTTTCCCTTTTGTAAATTAAAATACCAAACCATTGGGACACCACACATGAACGTAGGAGCCAATTCAAGAAGATCGCCACGAGAATCCTTGACATTGACATCTCGCAAGGTACGAGGTGAGCCATAGCCGATTTTGGCACCAGCAAAGAGCGAAAAGTGTTCGACAGTAAACTCGAGAATGTGAGCGAGTGGAAGATAGCCAAGATAAACGTCTTCGTCTTTGATGAACCCATCCATGGCTTTTGCAGATCCAGCGACAGCAGCAATGACGTTGGCATGAGTCAAGACAACACCTTTTGGATTGCCAGTGGATCCAGACGTGTACATGATGCAAGCAATCGAATCTGGTGTTGGAGGCACTGGATTGACAGGATGTGCAATACCAAGCTGTCTGACTTGCTCGATCGAGTAAAACTTGATCTGAGGCAACTTCTTTTCAATTTCCAAGTCCTTTGCTTGCCCAGTGTAGATGACAATCTTGAGACTTGGCACACGCTGACTGACTTTCTCGACCATCGAAAAGAGATCGACTTGCGTAAACAATGTCGTAATTTCTCCTTCGTTGAGTGAGAATGAGAGCCCCTCTTCACCAAGCGTATCATAGGCAGTTGTGATGGTCATGTCCTGCGAAAAACAAGCATGTGCCATGAGCATCCAGTCTCTCTGTGTGGAAGCAAACAGTGTCACTTTGTCCTTTTGTCTCAAACCCAAATGCTTCAAACCAGCACCGATCTGGTTCGTGGCTTCAACAACGTCACGGTAGGTCATCCAAGAGTAAGCGGTCAACTGAGGGAATTTGAAGGTCTTGGTTTCAGTAGTGGTGATGCCACCGATGGTCTTGGTCACTTGCTTCTGTTCTTCAAACACCTTCACAACCGATCGCTGTCCTAGACAATGCTTGGTCGCTGGAAACTGCTTGGCACCATATCGGATGATGTCATAGAGTGTCTTGACATCTGCATGTGGCTGGGATATGAGACCATCTTTGGCGTGAATCGAACGTCTGGGAGGACCACTGTCCTTGGTTGCAGGGCCTGATTCGACTGACAACTTGCGTCCCAAATTGACCTTGAGCAGAAATGCGGGAATGAGGATGCCGCACAAGAGCCAAACACAAAACTCGAGGAACATGGAAAGTCGCACAAACACATGCCCAAAAATGACACTCGCAATATTCTCGATTGCTTGCGGTCATTTGCGGCTGATCATCTTTCCCATGATCAAATTGAATTTCAGAAAACAAGAGAAAAAAGAGCACAATTTCGATGATTTCGATCAGCTGGACAAGATTCTAGACCGAATGGCGAGAACACAAAAGGACGAGCGGCAAGCTTACGTCCGCCAGCCAAGGATCAGGCCGATCATCGCGGACGAGCGAGAACGAGACTTTAAGCAACTAGACCAGGCACTGGACAGAATGGCCAAGACACAAAAGGATGATAAGCAAGCATTTGTGCGTCCTCCCAAATCTGTGAAACGTACAAATAGCAAGAAATCGTTCGACTATGACGAATTCCACTGTATTATTGATTACATCAACTCTGGAAAGAGTCTCTCAGTCTCTACCATGGAGTCACTAGTGCTTGACGATGATACGCCTACTTCCACACCACATCAGTCTTTTGTCAAAGAGAGACCCGTTCAGATTGTTGATTTTGATTCAGATTCCGATTAATATAGTGTTCAAGTGATGCTGTTGAGACCTGGATCGTTGACTGGACACGATCGGTGCCAAGTCTATGGTCCATGCAGTTGTCAAGACCAGGGAGTTGGATAAAAGTGTTCAAGATGAGACATATCCATGCATGCGTTCAGATCCCTCTTACAGACGCACATGATAAAGCGCCTGTCAAATCGATCAAGTGCACAGACCAGATTTCATCAGATCCATCAATAATGCTCGGTCAGTGTATGCAACGATGGCAGTCCACTCGAGCATTGGTCTGGTTAAACATTCAGAAACTTGCACTTCATGGGTCCGTGATGGTCTGGAAAGGTGAGGGTGTGTGTTCCATGAACACCCGGACTTGCACCAGCAATCCCGAAATGATTCCGAGGACATCTTGCGAAGTGGGTCTGGAACGACTGCACGGTGGGAGCAAGTGGCGTGTACGGTGTCACAGAAGACCAAAAATGGCAGTTGGAACCCAAAATTTGATTTTCAAAACTTCGAACTGTCACTCTCTCTTCATCTCATTGCACCCTGGCCGCCGCTTTTTACCGCCTTTCGTTTGGGTGAACCCAGTGGCGAGTAATGACCATCGTGAAGTGGACCCCGTCACACAGATGTCAAGCCACGGTGTGGCGCAGTGTGCCTCTGATTTGATATAAATTAAAAGGCCTAAACCAATCCCAACTTCAATTCTGATGATTCTGTCCTTCTTCACTGCTGTTTCTGCTGCCACACCTTCAAAAGCTTATAAAATCAGTGAGCCCTCCCCTACCCCACAGGGCAATATCAAGTTCAACGGTGGCAATGTCATGGCCAACGGTGTGAATATCTACGGCATCTACTACGGAAATCATGCTGATTCGACCAAGCAGTTGATCACCAAGTTTGTGAATAATCTCGGATCTTCTGACTGGTGGACCATTGTTGAAACTTACTCTGGTGACAATGGACAGATCAACAACCAAGTGGCCTACAAAGGAACTTACAACGACAACTACTCCTTGGGCAAGAACCTTGCATCTGGCTCGTTGAACAGAATCATTGATAACGCTGTCAAGGCTGCCAGCTGGCCAAAGGATCCCAACGGCATCTACGTTGTCTTTGTGGCATCTGATGTTTCTGAAAAATCCTCTAACGGTGGCTTCTGCACGGACTACTGCGGTTACCACGGAACAACTTCATCTGGCTTGATTTCCACCATGGTCGGTGATCCAACCCGCTGCCCGGGTACCCTTCCACCTCCAGGAGCTACCAAGGGCACTGCTGGCTGCATGAACAGATACTCTAGAAACCAGACTGACCCTGCTTACTCTGTCAACAAGAACGCTGCTGCTGACTCCATGATCAGTGTTCTTGCTCACGAAATTGCCGAAGCTGCATCTGACTTTGACAACGCCTGGAGAGATGGCTCTGGTGAGGAGAACGGTGACAAGTGTGCTGCTTACTTCTTGAACGTCCAAGGTGTTGGCGCCTCTGATCCATACGATGGTGCTTACAATGTCCAGTTTGCTGATGGCACCAAGTACTTGATCCAATCCATGTGGGATGCCAAGCGCCAGGGATGCTACCTCGGATCTGGTGCTCAACCGAAGCCAACCACTACTGCCAAGGCCACCCCTACACCAACTGGCACCACTTGTGCTCACGACAAGTGTGTCACTGGCTCTGTCTTGAAGTCTTCCTGCGATCCTTGTGTTGCCAAGATCATTGCCAGAGACTCCTACTGTGGATCTACCCAATGGGACAGCACCTGTGTCCAAGAAGTTGCCTCCGTCTGCAGTCTTTCATGCAACGGTGCATCCAAGCACACTGGCCCACTCATTGCCAAGCCAGGTCAAGTTGAAGATGTCTTCCACTTGTTTGAATAAATCTTAGATTTGTGTTGCAGCGACATCTACAGAACACGTGTTTCCTGTCATGCGGATGTCAAAAGGATCTGCATTCATGCACACACACGACAAACTCATCTCAAACGCACAGACTGTACAATCGTTTCATGCACAGGGAATTCCAAAGAATGACCCTTGGTGACACAAACTTTTTTCAACGTTGCACAAACTATGTGGCACATTCTCAAAGACCAACCTTTTTGAGTCTATTCATGATGACATTTCTGATCTCACTCTGACCCATCTTGATCACGTTTTACTCTGAAATTTTTTTGCCAACGCCGCGAGAGATGCGCAAGAGAAAAGAGCGAACCTGCGCCGATTGCGGTGAAGAAATGGACAATGAAGCCAAGTGCTCAAACTGCAAGAGTGGTTCTATTAACAACAGACACATTCCACCCAAGTTGCATGCAAAACTATAACAGGAAGCCTCTGTGCCGAGACTGTAAAAAGTCGAACAAGAAGAAGCATGGAGGTGAATTTGAGGATGCATCTGAAGTGGTTTTTATGACCTCTGATTTTGAATCCGGTCGGTTCTTTGTTGACGAGGAAATTGAGGATGATGACGACCATGACCAGTTGACGTTCTCAGAGTCTGATCCGGAGGTGTACGAGGAGCCAGATACCTCTGACGGCGAAGGTGATGAAATCATGCTCGAAATTGTGCAGGAACGGCTTGTACAAGGTTGGAGCTCAAGCAGCGATGACGAATCTGAACTTGAGGAGTTGTTCACACCAGAGATGGTGCCAGTGCCAGCTCCAGTACCACAGAAGCTTGAATTGGACAATGACATTGAGGAATTGCTTCAGGTTGAAACAGTCGAGCCAATGGAGCCAATTGACTTGCAAAAGGAAGAGAAGCCGCTGTCGTTTGACATCAAAAAGACTCAGATTGTCAACGGAGAGATCGTCTCTACCACAAAATCCATCAAATGGCAGCCAGGACAACAAACGCCTGCGCCACCCAAAAAGAAGAATCCACCAAAGAAGCAGCCACAAAAGACACCTGTTGCAAACAACCAGTGGCTTGCCATGGCTGCATTGAACATGTCCAATCAAAAGCCAAAACCTACACCGCCAAAGACACCACTCAATCTGACTTCAGTCGCCAGTGCAGCAGCAGCTCTGATGGCCAACCCAGCAGCACTCAAGGCACTCACAGAACTGAGGAAAACACAGCTGAGTAAGATACAAAAGGAAAAGAAGAAGGTATATTGTTTGAATTTAGGAGCCACCACAGCAGGATATCACAAAGACACTTGAATCACTAGTATCTCTCATTCAACGAGGATCAGCTGCAAAGAAGCAAGAGCCGCAGAAGAAGGAAGAGGAAGATATTTTGGATTTGCTTGAAGTCGACAATCTTGAGTCAGTCGAGACGATGGAGGAGATTGACGAGCATGGCTTTTCACGATTTCGTAAGATTCCCATTGGTACGTTTTGGAAGTCACAGCGAGTGGCACGCAACAGACAGAAAAAGTCAGATCTGCACAAGGCAGTCAAAAAGTCACCAGCAGCACCATCTACTTTGAACTCG
The DNA here is from genome assembly GCA_025526955.1 of Gorgonomyces haynaldii. Taxonomy (NCBI): domain Eukaryota; kingdom Fungi; phylum Chytridiomycota; class Chytridiomycetes; order Rhizophydiales; family Gorgonomycetaceae; genus Gorgonomyces; species Gorgonomyces haynaldii. The sequence continues at coordinate 77,968 of JAHLJY010000021.1, read as the reverse complement.
ACACTGTTGGTGCGCAAGCAGAACCCATTGATGTCACCACAGCTTATTCCTATTCAATCAACACCAGTCAAGCCAGTGGAGCTGGGTGATTTTGGTCTTGATGTGCCTCCGCCGCTCACTCCCTATTAAATTCATCGGATTTTATCTTCATTTTTGATCATTTCACCCAGTTTGTCTGTCAGAGTCTTGAACCAGCTCTTTTCCCTCTTTTCCTCTGCATTTAAATCAACTACCAAATGCTGGAAGTGTGGCATCGTTGGCGCATGTGGAGATAAAGAACAGAAAGGGCACCATCCAGACACCAATCCCAAACCAAGATGCCACAAAAGATACAGGATATCGCTCCTTAGAAAAGTACTGGAACCATGAAAAGTGGTTGAGGAGCACTAGCACTGACATCATATCCAATACCGCAAGACACGATAAACGCTGGTGATGTGATGACAACGGATGGAAATCGACCAAGAAGCAAACTGTAGCATCCAAGACACAAGAGTGAAAACAATGTTCTCCAGACTGATAATTCCATCAACATCAACACATGAAGCACTCCAACTGTTTGCATCAGTCCAATCAATATCTTCTTTGCCAGGACTGTGTTTTCTTCGATGAACTCTGCACAATAGTACAATCCAGATGCTAGACAGAGTGTTGCGAATGCTATTCCAGTTCCCTTGCCCAAGTATTGAAAAAGCTCCACGAGCATCTTGAAGTTTGAAAAGAAGATTTGCAATCCGCATTTTAATGTTAGTAGATCTCATCAAAGGGGCTGGTGTCTGGAAAGCATCTGGACCAGACTCTGTTCACGGCTTCCTCGGCACCATCTTCAAAGACCTGCTTGACTCCCAAAACACTCCTTCTCTTGACACACTGCTGAAAGTGCTTTGCAAGTCCAATTTTGCCTCTGTAAAACTCACGCGAGAGTTTACACTCTCCTGACAGTGTCTGTGCTCTGATTTCACTGCATGCCAAGTGATCGATGTTGTTCCAATCCATTTTGACTGTGCAGTGGTCATAAGAGTGCACCAATTCGTGTGCCAGTGTGTCTTCCAAGTGCTGTCTTGACATGATTTGGTTCTCACATAGCACAATACCATGTCCAGGTGCAAATCCACCTGCTCTTGTAGGTTCACACTTGACCAGTTGAATGTGTTCCTTGTTCAAGACGCAGCCATTGTTTGCCAGTTGCTCAAACATGAATCTGATCAGTGGAGTGTCTAGTGTCTTGTTGAGATATTTCTCTGCCTTTTCATGCTGTGCGTCGATTTGTGCCATCAAAAAGGAAAGAGTTGCAAATCCATCAGATTTGACATCAGGGAGCCTGTTTATCAGAAATTGATGATGGTACGGATGGACTGACCAGCCTTCATGAGATCAAACGAGTGGTTAATGTTATCAAACGTGACATGGCCAGTGATGTAGCAATCCAGCTCCAACTTGCCTTCCAAGTACTGCTTCACAAGCAACGGCAGCTGGGTACGTCCCTTGACACCACCAAAGGCAGATCCCTGCCACTTTCTGCCAGTCACAAGCTGGAAGGGTCTCGTGGAGATTTCCTTGCCTGCTTCAGCAACACCAATGATAGTGGATGTTCCCCATCCCTTGTGGCAGCATTCCAATGCAGCACGCATCACATCTGTGTTACCAATGCACTAGAATGATCTCATGTACCTCAAACGAGTGATCAACACCGCCATCTGTAATCTCAACCAAGTAGTTTTGGATTGGACCAGAAATCTCCTTTGGATTCACACACTCTGTGGCTCCCAGTTGCTTGGCCAATTCAAACTTGGATGGATTGGTGTCCACTCCAATGATTCTCTTGGCACCGCATGTTCTGGCTCCCTGAATCACGGACAAACCAACACCACCGAGACCAAAAACTGCAACAGTCTCTCCTTGTTCTACCTTGGCAGTGTAGATGGCAGCACCGTAGCCAGTCGTCAATCCACAACCAAGAATAGGGATCTTGTCCAGAGGAGCGGATGGATCCACTTTGGCGCAAGAGATCTCACAAACCACCTGATGTGAGATCAAATACAGTGTACTCTGCAAACGTAGAAGTGCCCATGTAGTGATAGATCGGTTGTCCGTTGAGAGTAAATCGTGTTGTGCCGTCTGGCATGACTCCCTTGCCCTGAGTACCACGCAAGACAGAGCAGAGGTTAGTCTTGTTGCTCTTGCAGAACTTGCACTCCTTGCACTCTGGGATGTACAGTGGAATCACATGATCACCAACTTGCACAGAAGTCACTCCCTCTCCGACACTTTCAACGATGCCGGCACCTTCGTGACCAAGAATACATGGAAACACTCCCTCTGCGTCCTTGCCAGACCACGTATAGTGATCAGTGTGACAAAGAGCGGTAGCGACCATCTTGATTCTCACTTCTCCTCTCTTGGGTGGGTGCACCTGAATCGTTTCGATTTTCAATGGCTCGTTTGGCTTGTGGGCAACAGCTGCTTTGCAGGTAATGATGGACATCGGAAAAACAAAACGGCCTCCCGCTCAGACAAATCGTGCTCACCAACCAATCAGAAACAGTCGAAACAACAGTAGACTTGCAAAGACTACATGAACTCCGACAACAAGACGCGTTCTTTGAATGCAGATTCGACACTTGAAATCTATCGTTCCTGCTGGAGACAGCCCGAACAGAGTCGTCGCTCTCGCATGGTCTCCCAACAACATGAAGTTGGCTGTAGTCACTGCTGACAGAGTCATTCAGCTCTTTGACGACACTGGAGACAGAAAAGACAAATTCGCTACCAAACCAGCAGACTCCAAGAATCCAAGACCGTACCAGGTCTGTGGTGTTGCTTTCTCACCAGATGGCTCAAAGCTCGCTGTCGCACAGACAGATGCAGTCGTTTTTGTCTACAAGATTGGCTTGGACTGGGGAGAAAAGAAGAGCATCTGCAACAAGTTTATCCAAACATGTGACATCACTTCCTTGTGCTGGCCAGTGCAGCAACCGAATGCGGTTGTGTTTGGATGTCAGGATGGCAAAGTACGCGTTGGAAACCTCAAAACCAACAAGGCAGCAACACTCTATCAGACAGAATCACCTGTTGTTTCTTGTGTCACGAACAGGGAGGGTACAGCCATTCTTTCAGGACATTTAGATGGCTCTCTCTTTAGATTCTACTTTGACGATGGTGTTTCTGGTGCTTCTCAAGTAAGATTGTTGAATGTAGGGCAAGTTTGCACACCATTCATCTCCACCTGTCACCATTGGATGGGGGGAATCTGTCTTAGTGGTTGGTCCAGACAAGAACATTTGTTTCTACAATCACGAAGGAGGCTTGGGACAGAACTTCGACTACTCCAAGAACGATGACATTCCAGATTTTGGTGTCTGTGACGTCTCTCCTAGTGGTGGCTGCATCATCCTTGGCAGTTTTGACAGATTGCACGTCTTCAACTATGTTCCATCCAAGCTACAATGGGAAGAAGCACCGACAAAGTACATTGAGAACCTGTACACTGTCTCGAGTCTCGCTTGGAAGCCAGATGGATCGCGTCTCGTCGTTGGCAACATGACGAACGCAGTTGAATTGTATGACTGCTGCCTCCGTAGATCTAGATACAAGGGCAAGTTTGAGTTCAATTATGTATCTCCTTCTCAAGTGATTGTCAAGCGACTCTCCACTGGATCCAGAATCGTCCTCAAATCACACTATGGCTATGAAATCCAAAAAGTGAACATCTTCCAGGACCAGTATCTGATTGCCCACACACCAGAAACCTTGTTGATGGGTGATCTAGCAACATGCAAGTTGAGTGAAATTCCATGGATTGGCTCTGGCTCTGAAAAGTTCTATTTCGAAAACCCACAAGTCTGCATGGTCTTCAATGTCGGTGAACTCTCTCTTGTCGAATACGGTGTCAATGAGATTCTCGGATCCTGCAGAACAGAACACATGAATCCACATTTGATCAGTGTGCGTTTGAACGAGCGCAAATCTGATGCTGACATCAAACGCGTTGCTTATCTCGTTGACTTGCAAACCATTCATGTCCTTGACTTGACAACACAGATGGTCGTTGGTAAGATCTCACATGATACCAAGATTGATTGGCTCGAGTTGTCTGGCAAAGCAAACAAGTTGCTGTTCAGAGACAAGAAGAGACAGTTGCATCTGTTGGATGTGGATCTCCAGAAACGTACGACGCTGCTCAATTACTGCTCCTATGTCCAATGGGTGCCAGGAAGTGATGTTGTCGTGGCACAGTCAAGAGAGAATCTGTGCATCTGGTATGCCATTGATGCACCAGAGCGAGTGACACTGTTTCCGATCAAAGGTGAGATTGAAGACATTGAACGTGGCAATGGCAAGACAGAAGTCATTGTGGATGAGGGTGTTAACACTGTCTCGTACACGCTGGATGAAGGATTGATCGAGTTTGGTGCTGCAGTCGAAGACAAGGACTATGACAGAGCCATCACGCTGTTAGAATCCCTTGAGATGACACCAGAGACGGAGGCAATGTGGAAAAGTCTGTCTGAAACAGCCATCAAAGACAAGAAACTTCCCATCGCTGAACGCTGCTATGCTGCACTCGGAGACATGAGCAGAACACGTTATCTGCACCAGATCATTGACACTGTCGAACAAGAAGGCAAGTCAGAGATTGAACAGTTCCAGGGCTATCTCGTGCAAGCCAAATTAGCTGTCTTAGACAAACAGTTCAAGTTTGCTGAATCCATCTTTCTGGACAATGGCAAAGTCGAAGAAGCCATGGAAATGTATCAAGAAATGCACAAGTGGGATCAATGCATCAAAGTCGCTGAAATGAAGAATCACCCAGATCTTGACCATCTGAAGCAAAACTACTACCAATGGCTGATTGAGACTGGCCAGGAAGAAGAAGCTGGCAAATGGAAAGAAGAAGAGAGAGATTACGTCTCTGCCGTGAATCTGTACCTGAAAGGCGGTCTAGCAGCACAAGCGTTTAGATGCTTGCAAACCAGTGGACTCCAAAACAACTTTGAGATCATGGAGCGTGTTGCACAAGCACTCTTGCAAGCTGGCATCCATGAAAGTGCTGGACAGTTGTACGAACAGCTTGGAAACAATGACAAAGCCTTGGAGACTTACAAGAAGGGCAAGTGCTTCAGACAAGCTGTGGATCTATGCAGAGCCATCTATCCTGAACAAGTGGTGAAACTAGAAGAGCAATGGGGTGACCATCTGAGCTCTCTCAAGCAAATGGATGGTGCCATCAACCATTACATTGAAGCAGGCAAGATGCTCAAAGCCATTGATGCAGCCATCAACTCCAAACAGTGGAAAAAGGCAGTTTCGATCTTGGATTCCATCTCACCACCAGATCTCGCACGACCTTACTTTATCCCACTTGCCAAGCACTTTAGTGTCACAAAAGACTACCAGCAAGCAGAGAGGTACTTTGTCGCTGCTGGAAGACCACAGGATGCCGTTGACATGTACACCAAAGCCAACAAGTGGGACAAAGCACACACACTGGCAACATCCTACATGTCCAAGGAAGATGTCAATATCCTCTACATTTCGCAAGCAAAGGAACTAGAATCCAAAGGAAAACTCAAAGAGGCAGAAAACTTGTACCTGACCATCCAAGAGCCGGATCTAGCGATCAACATGTACAAGAACCACAGACAGTACGATAACATGATCAGACTCGTGACTGCACACCACAAGGATCTGGTTCTTGAGACACACTTGTTCCTCGGAAAGACATTGGAGTCAGAAGCCAATTTCAGACAGGCAGAGCATCATTACTTGGAAGCCAAGGATTGGAAATCTGTCATTAACATGTACTGCGCCAACAACATGTACGAGGAGGGCTATCGCGTAAGTCTGTTGACGATAGGTTGCCAAGAGCCACGGTGGACAGCAAGCATCCAAGCAAGTCGCCTATCTCTGGGCTCGCTCTCTTGGTGGTGAATCTGCAGTCAAACTCCTGACAAAGTTTGGTCTCTTGGATGCTGCACTCGAATTTGCCACAGAGAATGGTGCCTTTGACTTTGCGTTTGAGCTTTCGAGATTTGCTGACAAGTACAAGATTGAAGAGATCCATTACAAGCATGCCATGTTCCTGGAAGACGAAGGCAAGTACAAAGAAGCCCAAGATGCGTTTATTCTGGCTGGAAAACCTAGAGAAGCCATTTTAATGTTCATTCACAACGAAGATTGGGACAAGGCATTGCAAGTTGCTGAAAAGTATGAACCTGGTTCAGTTGTGGATGTTTTGATTGGACAAGCCAAGATCCTGTTCTCGAAGAATGAGTTTAGCAAAGCGGAAGGCTTGCTGTTGAGAGCACAGAGACCAGAAGTTGCGATCAAAATGTACAAAGAGTCTCGAAACTGGAAGGAAGCCATTCGGTTTGCGAAGCAGTATCTCCCTGCCAAAGTGGGAGAAGTGCACAAAGAGTACGATGAATATCTCGCTGGAGAGGCAGATTCAGGCAAGGATCACATTCTGATGACTGCACGTCAGTTTGAACAGCAACACGACTATCCACGTGCGATTGACATGTATCTCAAACTCAACATCTCACATTCGAACGATCTTGACTTTTTGCAAGAGAAATGGGAGCGTGCAGTCGATTTGGCATTCAAGTTCTTGCCAGACCAAGCACATCATGTTGTCTCTGCTGCCTGTCACTTGTTGTTGCAACTGAATCGCTTTGCTGCTGCTGGTGATCTGTATTTGGCAGCAGAGATGCACAAGGATGCCATTGATGCTTACATTTCTGGTCAATTGTGGGATCATGCCCGCAAGGTAGTCACGCAAGCTCCCAAGTACAAAGACTTTGTAGAGAATCAATACGTGAACCATCTCAAGACGGGTGGACACGTGGATGCACTCATGACCGTTGACAGTTCAGCTGGACTCGAAGTCTATGCGCAAAAGGGAGACTGGGACAAGTGTCTTGAAATGGCCTCTCTCGACTCGGTATTGAATTTGATTCTAGAACAGAGACACCTTGTGCAAGTACTTGGGTGAATACTGCACACACATGATTCGAGACAAAAAGTTTGAGCAGTGTGTCCAGATGGTTGTCAAGTATGCAGCACCATCAGATACATCTCTGTTTGAACAATACAAGGTCCTGTGCAGAGAGATTTGCAAGAAGCCAAATCCAAGTGCTGTTCAAGCAATGCGTGACATGCTGTACAATGTCATGTCATCACCAAGCAACACGACGCAACAAAAGCTGCTGGAGCACTTTGGCGTCTATGCACAGATTGCACATCTGATGCACGTGAGAAACCAATGTGCCAAAAAGAAGGATCTGGTGGTGTTTGCTGCAAAGCTGTCTGTGGCACTGTTGAGATACACAAAAACTATTCCAGCAGATGTAGCTTTCATGGAAGCAGGACAATATTGCAAGGTACACATTTTCAATCCAGAATGCAGGCATGAACAACATGGCGTTCGTGTGTTGGAACAGATTCCTGGACTTGTGTGAAGCCATGGAAGAGGGAGACACATCCATGCTGGAGAACATTGACTTCCAGGACACTGATGTGCCATTTGACTTGATGCTCTCCAACCAACCTGTGGATCTCCAAAAGAGAGAAGAGATCAGAGATTGGGTGTTGCAGATCTCTCTGGACCAAAAAGTCAACCAGGAACTTGACAAACGACCGTGTGAGGACTGCGGCACTAATATCTACGCTGCTCAGCTCTTTTGTCCAAAGACACATACCAAATGGGAACCATGTGTTGTGTCCGGCTATCCAGTCCTGAAAGCAAGTGTCTCTTGCTCCAACTGCGGCAAGACAGCCAACAGAGATGACTGGAACAAGTATATGATGATTGAGAGAACATGCCCCTGGTGCAAATCCAACCAGGCACCAGTTTACTTTTGATAAAAAACTATTTCTTGGCCAACTGCTGTTCAATGCGTTGGACAGACTCGCGAATCTGCTGCACTTCCATGATCATGGCAGAAGGCTGCTTCTTGACAAAATCAACACCGTTATCATGAGCTGTGTGACCCAAGACCAACTTGTCACGTTTCTCCATCAAGATGCTTCTGACTTTCAATGGATCCTTTGGTGCAATGAGTGTGGCTTCTGCAGCTTGTCCTGGGTTTCCAGCACCTGCAGTTTGAATGGCGATAGCAGAGACACCAAAGCACCTCATGCAGCAGTCTGCTTGGACATTGACATCTTGCACTCTGTCCAAAGGGATAAGCTTGTCTTCCTTGTTGATCCAACCGCTCTTAACGTGGATTCTCTTGTCGTCGATGGTACAGGACTGGTTCACCATGACTTTTTTGCCGCAGTATGGAGCGCACGGCATGCACAGGATACCAATGACGGTAGAAAGGTTGACACAGCAGTAGACAGTGGAGAGATAGCTAGTTCCTCTGTCGATATCAAACTCGACGTTGAAGCCTTCGGTTTCAGGGGAGGTGGCCATACTGTGGAGAAGAAACGCGTCTTTTTGTATAGATGCCAAGGTGCCAAGGACAACCTCAATTGCGGTGCAAATGGTTTCACAATCATAGCATCTATACACCGGTGTCTAAAAATCTCTCCATAGAAACACTGTATGAATAACGCCACATGAGAGACCAAATCAAACTTTCATCAGACTCCTTGGTTTCTATTCCCAAGAGCCTTTCAGAGGTAGCATCCAGTCTCTTGAGATACTCTGCAAAAGGCGTGCCACATTGCGCAATGCTGCAGATGACAAAGCTCTGAAAGCTAACGAGATAGAGAAGCTGGTCTTCCTGTTCCAGAGTGTCACAGATCTAGCATCGAGTGGGATGCCAGCAGCTGTCGTGGATTGGATAGAACAACAACGCTTGTCCGTTGAGCAGATGCTGCAGACACGTGGAACTGGAAATTGAACAGTTCGAGGGCTCAATCTCAATCCGAGAGATCGAGTCCATTCTGCAGTCAATCAAGGCACAGATCCACGCGACTTACAAAATACTCCAAGATCTTGAACCACACAACGAAGGGACTCCGGTGATCGACTTTTATGCACAGAAGAAGCTCCTCCGTCTTCGGTTGAGCAGGTCCATCCAGTCAAAAGGCCTATAAGAAGCTTGCCGGTGCTTTCGTCTTCTTGGCAAGCCTGCTTTGGCTGGGTGGGCAACGCTCATTCTCTTCCTCTGGGAGAGGCAACAAGCGAACCAGGATTGTAGAAGAGACACCTGCGGTCACCAGATGAAAGGCTCGTCGAGCAGTCGGTACACTCACTGACTCTAGGTCGCTCTCTTTGAATCGAATATCTTCCAAATGGAAGTGCCGAAAGGCGTACACATCAGCCAAGCAGTTGTGCAATATTGCAGATTGTCGCGACTCGCTTGCAGTATACTATAACGCTTTTCACTGGAAATGTCCGCCATCCTTTTCGGGAGAGCGTTGTTCCACACTGAAGATTGCATATACTTTACCCAAAAATGCACTCCATAATCAACAACGTATGTTTGGAAGAATGCAAGCACTTGAGTACACTAGTTGATTGCGCTGTTATTCTGGAAGTCAACGTCAGAGCTCTTCGTGAGGATACGCATGGTCATTGAAGGGATCACGAGCAATTGTTCAAAGACCCGGCATCAGGGCAAAAGACGATCTCTAATCATCGCGATGAGTTCCGACGGTGTTGAACATTTGAAGTGCTCCAGGATGGCTTGCAGTATCTACTGATTTCTGATGAAAAGATGGGAGACTATAAATATGTGCTGTCAGAGTTGCTTCAACGATTGAACGACGTGTCTCTCATTTTTCTAAAATACAACAAACGAGAGTTGGATGTGCGATCCAGAGCCACCAGACACTGGACAGCCCAGCGGCACTGCTGCTGCCTTCATCGCGCGTCGACAGTCGAACAAGGAGCACGACTTCAAGGTCGTCAGGACATGTCAATCTCTGGAACAGGAAAGCCTGTATCGCTTCATCAAGCATCGGCACTGCCTCGATGGGACAGTTGCTTTCAACATCACCAAGGCCACTCTCAATCCATCTCATCTATGCAGGAACCCACTCGTCAAACCACGATGGCTGCATCAGAGGCAAGCCCAAGGGACCGGTGATGCACAACCAAGAGAGCGCAAAGTCAAGGTACACTCCGTGCTGCACTGTCCCAACAGTGAATGGCATGGCAGTGAACAGAGACACGAATGCTGTGCGAAACATGCTCCAGTTGCTGCTAGATCGATGCCGCGGACTAGAGCGACAGATCTGCTTCAGAAGAGGCACACCAGTGACTGAGCATGCACACAGACAATGCAGGGTTCTACCCGAGAAGGCTGGCACTCGACTGCCTGCGTGGTGGCATATAACGGGGTTCACGATGATGAAACAACGCTCTCCCGAAAAGGAAGGCGGACATTTCTAGTGAAAAGCGTTATAAAACTGTCATATTCTAACAGTGAACGCAACAAGCCTCTTGTCCAAATCGTTCTTGAACGAGCTATGAGAAGATCACCAGACACCTTTTTGAGTGATTTATGGATTTTGCGGACCTTTATGTGACTCATTTCGCGTCACAGATCGTAATGCGCTCAGGAACAAAATCGAATCCATCTCCTGAGTCATTTCTTTTTATAAACGGAATCCGGAATTTGCACTTTTGAAGATGAAACGCCCACCAAAAGAACGTCGGTCCTGCAACCAGTGCTATCGACGCAAGACCAAATGTGATCATTCCTATCCATGCGCCAACTGTAGACGCAAACATCTCAGGTGTGACTTCAAGATTGCAATTGTAGAACGCTCAAAAGCAGTCGAGACGGAACGATTCGATTTCTCGTTGGCGTTCGAACGGATGCATTTAGGTACATCACTGGTACCTGACGGTCCTATGTTTGCAGATCCGGATACACAGTCGCTCCTGAAGCAGGTGTTTCTGGATTACACGAGCGAATCCATGGTACGACCGTATTTTGCGTATGAGCTCTTGTTTCCAGGATTTTCAGATAAGATGGATTTTGATCCCATCTATGCCAGTGCCTGTTTACATACCATCGGCAGACCACAGGAACACTCGCTGTTTACTGTGTTGAGCAAGAGTCATCTACAGCGATACTACAGCAATTTCTTTAAGCGATCCAACCAATGGAACCTCTTTGATGCTTCTGCTCAGTTGTTGTTGGCACTCCCACTCTTGCGTACTCTCAATCACACTAGAATTCAAGCCTTCGATTGTGCATTTCTGGAAACAGCTGTGTATACAAACCTTCCAAACCATTCTCTCTACAATGCGCACAGGTGGCAACCACTTGCTCAGGATGATGTCCATCAACGTCTTTTGGGGATTCTTGTCCTGTGATGTCGAAGCCTCTTGGACCATGAACACCAAACCACAACTCATGGTTCATGGTGGCCACTTTCCCTTTCCGCGTTCGACACACAACTTTCAAGAACTTGGAGATTTCAGAAAAGAAACTGCCTTTCAGCCTATGAATCCATATGTCTATACGCCAGCAGTGGATGTGGTTGGTTGCTGCATGCTTTTGATCCTGATTGAAGCCAAAGTCAGAGAAGCACTGTTTGCAAGTGGATCAGAGCAGCAATATCTGATTGAATCTTGCATCAGATCGATAGATGACTGGAAAGTGTATTTCTCACACTTGGAACCACACACGAGTTCGTTCTTGGACTTTGTTGCAATCGGTATTGTGGAAATTAAGTCATGGGGACTCGTGTTGAAACTCTTGTCTGATGCGTTGCCTCGGTATCTCTTGGATCCTGACTTGAGAGATCACTATCGATCAAAGTTGTGTTTGGAAGCTGCAGAAGCGATTGCTGGGATCCTCAAGTTTTTGGTCTACAAGCATGGCGTTGTGTTTGCAAACGTAGAGCACTCTTTACCGCTGCATCTTGCTTTGGCAGCTAAAACGCTGGCTTGCTTTGTTGCCTTTCATCCACAAAAGGACCTCAGATGGAAGCAGGATCTGGCATTCATCCTAGCACTTTTGAGAGACTTTGGACTCAAAGTAAGCTATTCAGACATCTTTCTGAGAACAGTCTTGTCCAACATGGTCAAATTTGGTCTCGTAGTCAGTGAATATGCCATGGCTTTGGATTACACTCCAAAACACACACTGTCGCTGTTTTGATTCATAAGTGCTTCATCATCTGGACTCGCTTGCAATCTCTCTCAAACGTCCAGTACAAGAGTGAGTAAGACAGCAAACAAAAGATCCAAGGCCAGAACATGCTCTGATACAATGCCTTTCTCAGAGCTTGTAGGTTATCTGGACTGCCTTCTTTTTTGTATCCATGGAATTCAGCAAGAAATCCAACAACTGGTCCAGCTAACCCAGAAAGTGAGTCATCCACAGCCAAGAGCCATGCAAACGCAGTCGCACGCAGATCCTGTGGCACAATGTCAATAAACACAGGTCTGTTGCATCCAGCAGAGCACCAACTGGCAACCAGTCCCATTCCAAGGAAACTCAGACAAAACCATATGAAACTGGATGGTTTCTGGTCCAAGAGTTGAAAAATACAATACACAAACGGCAATCCACCAAAAACAGACACTTGAGCAGTAATAATCCGTCCTCTGTTTGGGAAGAGTCTGTTCATCCTGTCTCCAATGAGTCCACCTAGAAATCCGCCAATTCCAGAACCAACAATAAACAGTGTGCAAATGGTAGACGACTGGTTGTTTGTAAATCCAATCTGCTGCAGATACAGAGTGGCAAACGAAAGGGCAACCCAAGGCATGGACCCAACCACACCTTGCAACATGATCACTTGAATAGTAGGTATCTTGAAGACCATCAGCGTCTCCTGCTGTCAAGTCTAATACTTCTTGAACGTGTCTCAACGACAGCTGTGACTTTCGTTTCGACTGTCTGAGCATCTTGAGGTTTAAGTAACCAAGAAAGATACTCATCAGACCAACGCACATGAACACCAGTCTCCAGGATTGTTCTGCGTTGGTGCCAATGAGTGCACCTACAGATGCTCCAAAACAACGCGATAAACTCAGCAATCCAAATGCATATCCTACTTTTTGTGACTGAAAGCGTTCAGCAACCAGAGATTGCATGATTGGAGACACACAACCTAATCCAATCCCACAAATTGCTCTCCAAAGCACAAGTTCAAACACAGAATGTGCACAGCCAAGCAAAATGGAAGTTGATCCCCAGATACAACACCCAACAGCGAGTAAGAATCGCCTGTCCATTTGGTCAGCAAGTGAACCCCAAACTGGCGCACTCAGACTCCTTGCGATAACTTGTGACACTGAAACCATTCCAATGACACTCGGTCCAATATCAAACTCCAATCCAATGGTTTTGTAGACACTTGGAAACAACTGCACATCCAAGCTGTCAACGAGCGCGTTTGCAAGCAGCACCAAAAATGTCATCAGGAAAGTGTTATTGTGACAAGAGATGGATGATCTCATGTTGATTAGCAATCTTGGCTCTTCGAAGCACGTAACTGTTTTGGACGTGTGGATTGACTCTTGGATCCTGAATCAAGATCTTGACAATGTCAAAGTGTCCGTTTTCAGCTGCACCTCTGATGCCATAATCATTCACCGCGTGTGGACTCACTCGAGGATCTTGGATCAGCAACCGAACAATGTCAATCAGTCCCTTTTCACATGCAATGATGAACGAAAAGTCACTCTGGGCAGCTGGATTGACTCTGTTGTCTTGTAATAGTCGCTTGACAATCGTGAGATATCCATTGGTGCAAGCGGCAATGAATGGATAGTGATTACTGGCAGTTGGATCTGCATTTGCTTCAAGCAAGAGGTCCACCATGGATTCGTGTCCGTTCTGGCAAGCAGCAATCAAAGCCAAGTTCAATATTGGCTGGGATCCATGGGTGAGTGACAGTTGGTATCTCAATACACGAGTGTGTCCATGTGCAGCTGCGTGATGAAAGGCTTGATGATCATTGAAGTTCAACGGCATCTTCAGTTCTTCGACTAGATACTGGACAATGTGCAATTGCCCATGCCTGCTAGCTTGCACCAAGCAGAAAGGAGTCTGAAGAGTGGGGTATTTTTGAAAGATCTTTTTGAGGACAGAAAGAGCTCCGTGTGCAGCAGCAAACTCTGCCGGTGAGATGAGGGAGTGGATGTTGAATCGGTCAGAGGATACCATGGCGATGCATACATCATATGCCTTGGCCGCAACGGCTCGGAAGAAATCTTCCATGGACCACCACGAGTTGAAGGGCAGACGCACAGACGCGAGTCGCTTGTTGCACCGACAGAGACGGAGATAGTCTCTGGTTGGAAGCCACTGAGTAATCATCTTGATCAGTTCAACAGGCAATGTGATGAGCGTCATGCAAAGATCCACCCTCCCCTCCACGGTCTCGTAAGATCGCAGATCTCTCTTTGTGACAACAGCATCATCACAGCCAATGAAAATGAACGATCAGACCATGTGGCTTCGGCGACATTACTGGGTCCGTGCGGGAGTCAGTGCGTGGGTCCCGTCGAGGAATAAATTGACCCAGTCGTCCCACTCTGCATGCTTCCACTCTTGATTCAGTCCGTTGCTAGCTTCAGCTCTTTCTTTGTCATTGTGCTCGAAAACACCGACTATACCGCGGCTGCCAGGGACACATATCTCGGCACCACCCTTCCTAGCAAGGGCCGTCTCCTGACCAACTACTATGCAATTAACCATCCATCCCAGCCAAACTACTTGTCCATGATCTCTGGCAAAAAGTACTCTGTTGGTGACGGCAATGTGAACTTTGGTGACAAGAACATTGTCGACCTCTTGGAAGCTAATGGCAAGACTTGGAAGGTCTACCAGGACAAGATGCCAAGCGCTTGCTACACCAAAACTGCATCTCCTTACGTCAGAAAGCACAATCCATTCATCTCCATGACCAACATTGCTTCCAACAGTGCTCGTTGCAGCAAAATTGTGCCAGCGACTCAGCTGCAGACTGACATCAGCAAGGGCTCTCTTGCCAACTACATCTTCTACACTCCAGACATGAACAACGACGGGCATGACACCAGTGTCACTTACGCTTCCAAGTGGCTCAAGGACTTCTTGGAGCCATTGCTTTCCAACTCATTGTTCAACGACACCCTCTTTGTGGTCACTTTTGACGAAGATGCTTATGGTGGCAACAACAGAGTCCTCACTGTCCTTCTTGGTGCTGGTGTCCAGCCAGGAACCACTGATGCCACCAACTACAACCACTACAGTCAGTTGGCAACTGTTGAGAAGCAGTTCGGTTTGGGCAATCTTGGTCAGAATGATGCCACTGCCACTCCATTCAAGCTTGCTTAAACATAAACTCTCTCACTCTCTTTTCGCTCTCAGTCCCTCTCACTCTTTCCTTCAGATGACGGTCACGACAAACGAACACTCGACAATCATCCAACACGGAGACGCTACAGCAGAAATCTACCACTATGGAGCAACAGTAACCAGTTTCAAGTACAAGAACAGAGACGTTCTCTTCTGCAGCAAGAAAGCCATCTTGAACGGCACAAAAGCAATCCGAGGCACACTCACTAACAACAGGTGGTATTCCAGTCGTCTTTCCACAGTTTGGACCACAAGGACCACTCCCACAGCACGGTTTCGCTCGAGTATCAAAATGGCACTACCTCGGTGTCTTGACCGAAAACACTCATCAAACAACCGTCGGTTTCTCACTCGAGAAGCATCAAGCCTTGGAACAACAAACCAAGATCTGGCCATTCTTGTTCCGTCTCGAGTATCACGTCACTTTGAGTGCCAACACACTCCATCTCAAGTTGGTTGTCAAGAACTTGGACCAGTCTGCGTTTGACTTTACAGTCTTGTTGCACACCTATCTCCAAACGCAGATCCACGAAGCACAAGTGTTTGGCTTGCAGGGACTTGCAATCAACGATGGGGTCTCAAAGACGAGAGATGTCGACAACAGATCTTACATCACTGTTGAGGGTGAAGTGGATCGTGTGTATGAACACGTTGGTTTGAACGCGTTGACACTTAAGGATCGTCAATCGACTGTCCTTCTCAAGAATGGGTTCAAGGATGTTGTCGTGTGGAATCCATGGATTGAAAAGGCAAAAGCCTTGAACGACTTTGAGGATGAAGAGTACAAGAACATGATTTGCATCGAAGTCGGAAATGTGTCTGAGAAGATTGTCTTGAATCCAGGAGAGTCTTGGACTGGTGAACAGACGATTGTTGCTGTTTAGTAAAGTTATTGGCTGCGACCCATGACCAGAGCCAACAATGCCATGCGCACGTACAATCCATAACGCATCTGTCTAAAGTATGCTGCACGTGGATCAAAATCAACTTCTTGGTCAATCTCGTTGATTCTTGGCAATGGATGCATGACAATCATGTTTGTCTTTGCCTTCTGGAGCAATGCATTAGTGACAATGTAGTTGTCCTTGACACGTTCGTACTCTTTCAGGTCTTCAAATCTCTCCTTTTGGATTCTGGTGACATACAAGACATCAGTGTTCTCGATCACTTGGTCAATGTTCTGAGTCTCGACTTGCTGGATGCCATGCTTTCCAACTTGCTCAATCAGCTCCCTTGGCATCTTCAAGGATTCTGGAGAGACATAGTTGATCTTGACTTGGTACAAGCACAAGAGCTTGACAAGAGAGTGCACAGTGCGTCCATGCTTCAAGTCACCAACAATGGTGATCGTAAGTCCATTGACAGTTCCCAATTCCTCTCTGATCGTAAAAGTGTCAAGGAGTGCTTGCGTTGGATGTTCCCCAATACCATCTCCTGCTGAAATCACTGGCACTGGAGAGAACTTGGCTGCTTGCTGAAGCGATCCAGGCTGTGGATGACGCATTACAATCAAATCACCATAACTGGCCAATGTTCTGACTAAAATGAAATCAAATACCAGTATCTCCGAGTGATTCTCCCTTGGCAATCGAAGAAGTGATTTGGTTGATCGACACCACTTGTCCACCAAGACGCACCATCGCAGTCTCAAAGGAAGAAGATGTTCTGGTACTTGGTTCGTAGAACGCACAGCACAAGACTTTGCCGTTCAAGAGATCCAACTTGCCCTGTTTTTCAACGTGTGCTTTCATCTCTTGAGCCAATCCAAACAAGACGTGCAGATCTGCTCTCTGGAATTGCTGGACACTGATAATGTGCTTGTTGTAGAACGCCTGCACTAATCCAACAGGTCTCTTTGGATCCTGCTGTGGTGGAATTGGAGACTTGGGGAATAGTGACTTTTTGCGTTCAGCTTCAGGCTTTTCTGCGAAGAGAGACTTCTTGCGGTCCAAATCAAGCTTTTCTGGGAACAACTTGGCACGAGGAGACTTTTCAATAGACATTCTTCTCTTTCTGTCCTTGAGCTGTCCAACAGGTTCAAACAAGTTGCCATCCAAAAAGACTGTGGTGCCATTGAGAACAACACGGTGGACAAACCCGTTCAAACGCTTGCCGTTGGAGTCGTAGGTTCTGCCAAGCTCCACTTCCACATAGTCTTCATCTTGAGACAAATCAAAGATTCTGCGTGGGTTGGTGCTTGCCTTTTCGGTAATGTCTTCCAAAGTCAACTTGCCTTGTGCTTCAAGTGTCAACAGCTGAGGCAAAAAGTCTTGCAAATCAGAGGTAGAGGAGATACAGTCAATTTCATCCAAGTACTGCAGTGGCCACTCCTTTTCAAACTCTTGGACAGCAACGTCAAATGTGACACGTTGTCCCTTTTGCTTTGCCAAGAGAAGCAGAGGCAGATCCTTTTCAAGAACATTGGTCACATGGACTGCATTGCCGTTCAAACCAGCAACAAACAAGACTTGTGCAAGATCCTTTGCTTCCACAATCCAAGAGTTGGGTTGAGATTCCAAGTTCTGGAGAGAAGTGTCTCTGACAAAGGCAAACTTGCCACCAAGGGAGTAGTTTGTGTAAGCTTTGCCATCTTCCTCAACGTGTGCCAAGTAAGTGATTCCGCCCTTGATGCAATCGCTAGACTGTTCCAAAGTCAATGGAGCACAGTTGACAAGGCCAGGCAAGATGGACATCTCGTGAGAAGTCTGGTAGTCGTTGGCAGAGATATCAAATGAAATGTTGCGAGACAAGGCTTCAACAAACAACTTGGCGCACTTGACATTCGTAATCAAAGGCACAGCCATGTCAACAGCCATTCTTCTGGTTCTGTATCCACGAGACATGTAAGAAGCTGGTCTGCGGTACTTGTTTCTGGATGGCAGGTTGATGTAAAGATCAATGAGATTGTTGGACAAGTGCTGGTTCAACGAGTATTCTGCGTTCTGATCTTCCGTCTCATCCATGGCTTCCAAGTACTTGCAAGGAATATCGTGTTCAGACAGATAGTCAGCAGTACCAGCAGTGGCAAACAAGGCATAGCCCAACTGATGCAGTTTCTGGACGGATGGCAGGAACTCGAGCTTCTCTTTGAAGGAACCGATCGAGATCAAGATGTTCTTCTTTGGAAGTGTGAATCCAGTGGCGATCAAGGCCTTGAGGTAGGCTTCGTACTTTGTCTGACCAAAGCAGGCGACTTCACCGGTAGAAGCCATTTCGACACCAAGGATTGGATCAGCACCTTGCAAACGAGAGAACGAGAACTGTGGCACTTTGACAGCGACATAGTCTTGCTTGATGGTCACTGGTGGGTATGCTTCGTAGGCTTGATTGGTGATGGCGTTGGTAGCGAGTTCAATCAAATCCACACCCAAGACCTTTGAAACGAATGGGAAGGATCTCGAAGCACGGACGTTGCATTCGATGACTTTGATCTCGTTGTTCTTGGCAATGAACTGAATGTTGAATGGTCCAGTGACGTTCAATGCACTTGCAATCTTGGCAGTAGCAACTTCAATCTTTTGGACAGTCTCTGGATCCAAGTCCTGTGGTGGCAAGATGAGCGTAGCATCACCAGAGTGGACACCAGCGTTCTCAACGTGCTCAGTGACAACATGCATGACAAGTTTGCCATCGTGTGCAACAGCATCCATCTCGATTTCCTTGGCTTCTTCAATAAACTTGGAAATCACAACTGGGAACTCTCTCGAGACTGTACCAGCCATCTGGAGATACGTGTGCAAGTCGTTTTCAGAGTGAACGACGGTCATACCAGCACCAGACAGGACATAAGATGGTCTGACAAGCACAGGGTAACCGACATCGTTGCAGAAGGCACTGGCTTCATCGGCAGAAGTCAATTCCTTCCATCTTGGCTGATCGACACCAATCTTGTCACACATTCTCGAGAACTTGTATCTGTTCTCGGCATTGTCAATCATTTCTGGAGAAGTACCGAGAATCTTGACGTTTTCTCTGTAGAGATTCAATGCAATGTTGTTTGGAGTCTGACCACCCATAGACACGATGATACCAGAAGCGTTTTCAAGTTCATAAATATCCAGCACTCTTTCAAGAGTGAGTGTTTCAAAGTAAAGCTTGTCTGCTTCATCGTAGTCAGTAGAGACTGTTTCTGGGTTGTAGTTGACCATGATTGTCTTGAATCCCTTTTGTCTCAGGGTTCTGATGCATCGCACAGCACACCAATCAAACTCGACAGAAGATCCAATTCTGTAGACACCAGAGCCAAGAACCATGATGCCTTGGTCTTCAAACTTGACATCGTGTTCAGAAGCATTGTAAGTGGTGTAGAGGTAGTTGGTGTAAGCTGGAAACTCTGCAGCGACAGTATCAATCTGTTTCACAAATGGTGTAATGCCCATGTCTTTTCTGATCTTTCTCAACGCCAATTCAGTCGTGGAGAGACACTTGGCAATCTGACGATCAGAGAAACCAATCTGCTTGGCGTACTGGATGTAGTTTCTTGGAATGTTGGATGGGTTGAACTGCTTGAGTTCCTTGTCCAAGTCTGCAATGCGCTTCAAGCGAGTCAGGAACCACTTGTCGATCCTGGTCATTTCCCAGATCTTGTCAACAGAGTATCCCATGTCCAATGCCTTTCTGATCGCAAACACTCTCTGGTCGGTTGGAGAGCGCAACTCTTCATCTACGTTTTCGAATTCATCGTCACAGTGGAAGCCAATGAACGAGTATTCAACAGCACGGATGGCTTTCTGGAACGTCTCTTCAAAGTTTCTGCCGATGGCCATAACTTCACCCACGGATTTCATCGAAGACGAGATCTTTGTGGAAACTCTTTGGAACTTTTTGAGATCCCAGCGTGGAATCTTGACAACACAGTAATCAAGAGATGGCTCAAAGCAAGCAATCGTCTTTTTGGTGACAGAGTTCTTGACTTCAGTCAGTGGAATGCCAAGACCCAATTTGGCAGCCACAAACGCAAGAGGGTAACCAGTTGCCTTGGAAGCAAGAGCAGAAGATCGAGACAAACGTGCATTGACTTCGATGATGCAGTATTCCTTCGAGTTTGGATTCAAAGCGTATTGAATGTTGCACTCACCAATGACACCAATGTGCCTGATCACATTGACAGCCGTCCTTCTCAGCATCATGTAGTCTTCATCAGAGAGTGTCTGGGATGGTGCAACGACAATAGAGTCACCAGTGTGGATGCCCAATGGATCAAAGTTCTCCATGTTACAGACAGTAATGCAGTTGTCGTAAGCATCACGCACCACTTCGTACTCGATTTCCTTCCAGCCTTTCATGGATCTCTCGACCAAGACCTGAGGAGAAGCAGCAAACGCTTTCAAGCACAGTTCCTTCAACTGCTGTGGGTTCTCTGCAAATCCAGATCCAAGACCACCGAGTGCATAAGCAGCACGCACAATGACTGGGTAACCAATCTTGTCAGCAGCCTCCAAAGCCTCTTGTGTGGAGACAGCAGAAAAAGACGTGGCAGTCTTTTCACCGATCTCGGCAAGAGACTGAGAGAACAGTTCTCTATCTTCAGTGATTTCAATAGAGTGGATAGGAGTACCAAGAACCTTACATCAATCAATGTACCTTGACACCCAATCCTTCAAACTCGTCCTTGAGTTTCACACCAACGTTCAAAGCAGTCTGTCCACCAAAGGTGCAGTAAATGCCATCTGGCTTTTCGTGCTTGATCACTTTTCTCACAAAGTCTGGTGTCACTGGCAAGAAATACACCTTGTCAGCCAATCCACGAGATGTTTGGATGGTGGCGATGTTTGGGTTGATCAAGACTGTGTAGATGCCTTCTTCCTTCAATGCCTTGATGGCTTGAGAGCCAGAGTAGTCAAACTCACCGGCTTGTCCGATGGACAAACCACCAGAGCCAAGAATCAAAACTTTGCGTGGATGGTGTCTCGCTGGCTTTTCCTTCAAAGGTGGTGGGGCCAACTTGACCAGCTTGCCTTGAGTGGCACATTCTTTGACTGTTTGGATGAAATCGTCAAAGAGATACTCCGTGTCCCATGGTCCAGGCGTTGATTCAGGATGGAACTGGACAGAAAAGTATGGAAGAGTCTCGTGGATGATGCCTTCGTTGGATCCATCGTTGGCATTCACAAAGTACTCTTTCCAGCCTGGTGCCAGAGTCGTGACTTTGACAGCAAAGCCGTGGTTTTGACTGGTAATGTAGCAGCGGCCAGTGAGCATGTTGGTGCAAGGAATGTTATGGCCGCGGTTACCAAACTTGAGTTTTTCAGTTTTTGCACCAGAAGCAAGAGCCAAGAGCTGGTGTCCGAGACAGATACCAAAGATAGGCTTGGTCTGTCTGTCGAGCATTCTTCTAAGACGCTCAATCACGATAGATAGCTGTGTGGGGTCACCAGGTCCGTTAGAGATAAAGAGGCCATCGTATTCGTCAGAAGTGAAATCGTGGTTCCAAGGCACGACTTTGAGAGTGACGCCTCTGTTGACGAAGCATCTGATTTGGTTGTACTTCATACCAACATCGACACACAAGATGGTCAATGGCTTGCCATTCACAAGAATTGGCTTTTCTGGCTTGTAAGTCTCGACAGTCTTTGTAGACACTTGTTCAACCAAGTTCAAGACATTGGGGTCAACCCACTCGACATCGTCAAAGGACTTGATCCAGTCAGGATGAGGATACTTTGGGTTAACAGGTGCTTGCTTTCCACCTGGAACAAGCAACTTGGCCAAGAGAGAACCAGAGGTACGGATCTTCTTGGTGAGCATACGAGTGTCTACGAGATGCAGACCAGGAATGCCCTGTTCTTTGAGCCACTGGTCAAGAGAGCTCTTGGCCATGTAGTGAGAAAAGTCATGGCTGAGGAATCCAATCACAAGACCAGCAATGTGGATCTTTGAAGATTCAAAGTACTTGAGCAGCTTGTTCATGTCTCGTTCCAAAGACGGAACACCATAGTTGCCGACAAGAGGAAAGGTCAAGACAAGAATCTGTCCACGATAAGATGGGTCAGTGAGCGATTCAGGATATCCGACCATTCCTTGCATCAATCAAGAGACCAGTTTGGAAAACGAGCTCACCAGAGACTGAGACTGGTGCTCCAAAGTGAAGTGCATCGACGAACGATCCATCTTGCAGCAAGAGACGAGATGTTTTGTCTGCCAATGACATCAGTTTGGAGAAGAAAAAAAAGCGAGTGGCGCGCTCTTCATTCGGCTGACTTGACCGAATGAAAAAAGAATCGATCCGCTGATCACCATGATCTGCTGATGCTCAGAATTGCAGGTGTGTTTTTTGAAATTTTCTGGTTGGATGCCCATTGCTCAAATAACTCTAGTTCAAATGAGTGCGTGGTAATCAAGTCTGTCCAAGTTGCTCGTCTGGTCATGTGCCAAACCGGGAATCGCGACTGTATAGAGGATGACTGATTGAACCATCGAATTGTGAGAACATGGGCAGTTTAGTCATCAGGATCGCAAACTGATATAGTATCGCTTGCGTATAGGATCCAATTCACACAACTTATCCAAAACATCTCTGCCAATCAGATGCAAGGTGTACAAACTTGGGACAACGTTTGGATACTGGTCACAGAAACCAGAGAGACTGTCAAGGGGTGTGTGCTTGAGTTCATAGATCGCTCTGAGATAGTTCCATGGTGCTGGATTGCTGGGTGCCATCTGAATCATCTTTTGACAAAAGGCAGTCTCTTTTTCAAGATCCAACAACTGTGTGTGTTTGTAGCAGAAATAGCGCTGGTTCCAAGCAGAGTTGTTGCGCACATCTTCTTCAATCAAACGCGTCGTGTCTTGCAGATCTTGCTGAAACAAGTCAAACTTTTTGACAAGCCATTGTCTAGAATCAATGAAAGAACCTGTATGCCCAAGCATGGTAGTTTTTGCTGTCTTCAGCAATCATGAGATCCAAAAACACCATTTCTTCCTGTGGATTGCACTCCATCTCTGCCAGTGCCTGTCTGTGATGCCACAGCTGGTATGATTTTGGATTCTCACTCGCCAAACGCTCCAGTCGATCGCGTTCTGCTGGAATGCTGGATTTCAAGTGTTTTAGAGTGTCCAATCGGTACTTCCACACAGTGTAGTGTCCAGGGTTGTCTTGGATAATGTCCCATGTCAATTCCAACACTCGTTCTGAATACTCTCCTCTCTTGCAGATTCCACGAAAGATGTCCATGTTCTGTCTGTACTCTTGAGTGTAGTTGATGCTGCAGATTGGAAATGGTCCATCATCCTGCTCAATTCTTTCCACGTCTGCAAACATCGCAAAGAATGTTCACACCAGAGTTTGTCCTTGGTCTCGAGAAGCCAACAGCTGATTTCTTGTGTCTCCCAATGGGCCACGAGCTGTTTCAGTTCCTAGAGTTCAAAATGAGCGACGATTCAAGCGTCTTGTATCACGCCAAGCGACCACAAGAGACACTTTCTTGGCACATGGGATCAAACATAACAACGCATTATGAATTCCCAAAGAGTATGCTCTCGAGCGACACCATTACGACACAAGTTGTATTTGCGGTTGGCGAGAAGCCATTGGAGAGGTTGCGGATGATTGAAAGACACTATTATGGAGACAGGCTCTTGCGTTCGTACGATTTCGAGTTTGGATTCTGCATTCCCAACACTGTCAATACGTATCATGCTTTATTTCAGGTGGCAGGCGACGTATGATCTGCCAAAGCTCTCCAGACAAGAGATTGACCAGATGGTGGCAGATCCCAAGACTGTATCTGACAGCTTTTACTTTATCAACGACAGATTGGTCTTGCACAACAAATCCACCTATTCTTACAACTGACCCTTCTTTTGTGTGAGAAGATCGTTGTACTCTGACATTAAAAACTGATATTGCTGTTCTCTCTCACGCAGATTGGATTCTAATTGTCTGCACTCTTGCTGACTTTCCAAGAGCTCCTTTTCGAGCTCTAGGTTTCTCTCGGTGTGAAACTTGAGTCGCTGCTCCACTTGGTTGAGATTCTCTTCAATCTTTTCACGAGTAATCTTTGGCACGAACTCTGTCTGTTGAAGGACAAGCAATCGCTCAATTTCCTGCTTGGACATCTTCAGTTGCTCTCCCAAGGCGGCAATCATGGCTTCAGCATGTGTGATAGGATCCTCTGCCTCCAGATGTGGCTTAATCTGTGCATCAATCTCTTTCAAGAGTGGATCTGTGATCTGCTTCTCTTGGATCAGCTGTGCTGGCAGGTAACTTGCATACAATGCCAACTTGCGCTTCAGCTCTTGCTTGATCCTGTCGTTTTCTTCTACTTTTAACAAATGTACGCTTCAATGCTTCCAATGCTTGTGCCAGCGTCTTGGCTTTCGTTCTCTCAAACTTGAGCAGTAGTCTGTTGTCATTTTGAGACGTCAATTTCTGCACTTTTAAACGCAGATGCTCCAGTTCCTGCTCATTCGTCGCAAACGAACTCACAGTCGCGTCGTATTCACGCTATTTTGAATGTAAATGCCTTGATTTCAGCCAAAAGTGGTCCAAACTGTCTAAACTCACTAATCACTTGATCAAACACATCACTGTACACTTGCAATCGCTTGGGATCTGGTCCCTTTGGAGGACACTGCAACTGCTCCAGTTCCTGTTGGATCTGTGTGTAATACTTTTTGAGCTTCGACTCCTTTGTAGAATCCTGCATGGTCAAGTACTGTGCTGCATGGTCCACAATCTCATTGTCAATGCGTTTGACCGCCTTCAGCTGGTCCTTCTTCAACAGATTCAGATGATAGCTCTGCACAAACTGATGTGTCTTTTTGGGTGGTGTCACCGTTCGCTTGGTTTCAGTTTCCAATTGTATTGTCTGTGGCTTGTTGAGTGGGTCATAGAGCTTCATTTCCTCCAGCATCTGATCCATTTTCCCAAACTGAATCCTTTGCTTCTCACTCTTTTCATACAATTGCTGATTGAGATGATTCGGGTTCATATGTCCACTTGCCATAGCAGTCACATCCGCTCTCTGCTCATGCTCTAGCTTATCCAAGAATGGCCCAATCGGTTTGGAGTCTTTGTGTCTCGGTGGAGTATCCCAACGCGTCTTTGGCTGGTGTTTGATTGGCTTCTTTGGCCTTCCAACAAGCTTTGTTCGCTGCTCTGGATGTGTGTAGACAAGAGAGGACGCAAGTGTTCTCCAGCGAGTGATTTCTGCATCCATTTGCTTGTGACGTCAACTCTCGAATCTCAAATGCCTTTACTTACCATTCATAGTCAAACCGTTCCAAAGTAGTTTTGGTATCCTCCAAATCCTTGGTAATCTTCTTGCGCATGTAAAAGATGGGACAATCCTGTGAAGTACACAAGACATCCTGATGCAGAGACCCCTGACAGTTTTGACAGTGTGTCCAGAACTGCGCAAACTGCGTTTCTTGCTCGTTTAGCTGTGCGATTTTGAGATAATACAGCGATGGCAGTTTTGGGCGGCAGTGCTCACAAACGGCTTTGGATTCGTCTTTGAGTGGGGTCTTGCAACCCAAGCAAGTGAGTCGCTTTTTGGCAAACTTGAACATGCCACCACTCGATGGTGCAACAACAGAGATCGTGCGTGTGTGATCACCTTGCAGAAGCGAGTTGGCTTTGTCTCCCAGCACTGGCTCAAAGATACGCATCAAAGGCTTTGCCAGTTGATTGTCGAGATAGTACTTGGTGTCGATTGGAATGTTGTTGTCCA
Organism: Gorgonomyces haynaldii; assembly: GCA_025526955.1. Classification (NCBI taxonomy): domain Eukaryota; kingdom Fungi; phylum Chytridiomycota; class Chytridiomycetes; order Rhizophydiales; family Gorgonomycetaceae; genus Gorgonomyces; species Gorgonomyces haynaldii. The sequence goes on along the minus strand of JAHLJY010000021.1, from coordinate 52,032 downwards.
GGACATAGATTGGATCTTCTGCCTTTTCATACGCAGCAGCTTTGGCAGTGCCTTTGATGATCACATACGACACACGATCACCAATGTTTGGCGCAGATCCAGGATCACGCTCACGCATTCTGATGGCGAGTTCGTTGTGTGCCTGTTTGGCGGCATAATCGGTCTTTCCCAACCCCTTTGAAATCACCAAGAGCGACAGATCGACTTTGTTTTGCAAGAGATCAGCAATCGTCTTTTTGACATACCTAATCTCAACCATTGTACTGTTCTGCACCAGGCACATCTCGATCAATCAACAACTTGTAGAGAGATGTCTCAATGACAGTAGACACAAGTCTGCAACTGTCTCTACGCACGGTTTCGATACCTTTGGCATCCAGTTTGTCGTGTTTGTCTGGTTTGGTCCAATACAATCCAGCATAACGCTTCTTGTTGATCAAGAGATATGGGAAATACACTTTTTCAAAGTCCAAATTGATGGGTTTCTTGAAATGCGTTGTCACAAACTGCGCTGCTTCTCTTCCTAGATCCATGGACTCTTTGACACCTTCTGGTCCAAACTTGACCATGACAGAGTCAGTATCACCATAAACGACTTGTGCATTGTGTTGGTAGCCGTTTTGGATGGTGAACTTTTCTTCGACAAGCTACGATCAACTCAAGTACAGATTTGGTCTTTTCAATCATGACTCTGCCAAATGCAGTCACAGATGAAGAGATGGCCAACAGTGGCAGTTTTCCAATTGTCGCGCCTGTAAATCCATACACAGAGTTGGCTGAAATCTACAATTATCAGAGATACTTTGAGTGCCAATTGACGACCATCCAGAATCGATCGCTTGAACGGATCTGTTTCCTTTTTCAAGTCTTGCTTTGCTTTCTTTCTGGCAGAGAGCAAATCTTCAAGAATGATTGGCAAGAGTCCTTTTCGCTTGTCAGCAACAACAAATAGATCATTGTTGGGTGTGCGGATGTAATCTTGTCCTTCGACGAGATTGTGTTGATCTGCGTGCTGTTTGTCAGAGAGCCAGGTAGAATAGCACAGATTGTGTGCCATCATGATGGATGGATACAATGAAGTGAAATCCAAAGTGGCAATCGGTTGCTGGTAAAAGCCTTTGAGTGGCTCAATCACAATCGCACCTTCGTACTGCTCATCTGAGCCTTGGACTTCCATGTGTGGAATCAAGAGATCGTGTCCAATGGCTTTTCTGTAGAGCTGAGACACAACTTTGATCTGCTGTCCACGGGTCAAGAGATAGGACAATGGCACACCAGTCACACGAGACATTTCCATGTAATTAATGACGACCATGAGTTTGTCCAAGAGTCGCTGAGGCAAGTAAGCATCCTTGAGACAGTACACAGCCAATCTGCGTCTGGTTTCATCATTGCCGTTCTGCAAGTCAGTAATAATCGAGTGATGGACGTCTTCTTTTTGCTCTCCAAGAAAGTGTGCACAAACAGAGTTCAAAGTGTAAGATCGCAGCTTGTAATCTCTCTGCATGACTTGCAACATGTCAAACTGGATTCTGCCTTCAATATTAATGTCTTTTGTGTCTCTAGTACCATATGCTTTGGATGAAAATCGGGTGTCTTTGGCAACTGTCTTGTTGTCTGTGATTCTACCAAGATAAGAAAATTTGGGAACCTTGAGTGCTTCTGCTCTGTCCAAGAGGTAAGGGAAATCAAATCCATTGATGTTGTAGCCAATGATAATGTCCGGATCCACTGTTCGGACAAAGTCACTCCACTTGAGCAGCATCTGTTCTTCAGTCTCAAAGGACATGACATGAGAACCAACGATGTTGGCACAGGTGTTGAGTGTCATGACATTTCGAATGAACGGTTGGCTTTCACCTTGCACAGTCACAACAGAGGCAATCTGGATGACTGGATCGACTTGTGGATCTGGAAAGACACCTTTTCTGCCAGCACACTCGATATCAAAGGACAGAATTCTCAAAGGAGCAATTTTGGAGTATTCTCCATCTGCCTGGTGTGCTTGCAAGTCAATATAAGACACATCTACTTCCATCTGAGCGTTACTGATCTTTTGTGTCCTGAACTGGTACTTGGAAGCAGCGAGTGTGACCCAAGAAGAGCCAGGCATCTGCATGTCAATCATGAATCTGAGAGTGTAGGGAATATTAGACTCAAAAGTGTTGTTGGTAGCCACAGTGCCTAATCCATCGACATGAAAGCCTTCCAGATGCTGTCGTTTGCAAGCAGAGATGAAAGATGCCAATCTGACGGTAATCTTGAGAAACAATTGCTTTTCTGGTCCATGGTATCCATAGATGGACTGTTTCTGGACCATTTCGACACTCAACACCACATCTCCTTCTTGTCTGGACTTTGGGACTTTTTGCTTGACATTTCTGTTCAAACCGACTCTGTAAGCAGTCATGTGTGCCTCATTGAATCCAATCGGCGCTGGCACATAGTAATACGGCTTGAAATCATGAACATGACACACGACTGAATGTCCGTCTTGCGTGATTCCAAACAGATCGATCGACTGCTCCTCTGTCTGTCTCTTGATGATCGTTTCATCCACTTCTAGCTGCTGGAAACCTCAAGTTATTGAAAATACACAATTCTCGAGAATTGTCCAGAGTGCAAGCAGGTCTGTGCCAGAGTTTCTCATAGTCCTGATCATGCTTTTGACCAGAGAGTTTCTCTAGCTCTTCTTCAAAAGTGGATCTCTTTGGTTTCTTGGACATGCGGAAAGATCGGACGCGCACTCAGACTGCAACTCAGGGTAGATCTGAGAGTAGATACATAAAGAGTTTATCGACCACAGTCTTCCTTTTTGATGCGGAGGGGAAACAGACGGTTCACTTCCCTCTGCACACACAAAGGCAGCGGACAATCATATTGCAGTCCCAGTGTCTTGTAAGCAAACTTGCACGCTTTGTATCTCTTGCGCTTTCTGGATAGATCTGAAGTACTCAAGTCTCTCAGCAACAGAATAAAGTCACGAGAGTACGACAGACAAGTCTTTGACCTGCACAGATCACAATCCAGACCCAAAGACATGCGCAAAGTTTGCACAGATGCAAGCGCGAGAATTGATTCAAGAAAGCACAAGTCCTATCGTGCTTGTGATCCAAGACAAGCAATTGGATGGATTCTATGGATTCAAGAGTATGAGAGACTTGCTTCTGGGGTTTGAGAAACGCACCAAAAGTCACTTGATCCAAGACTTGAGTGGAAACCCACAGACACTGGACAATCCAAGTGTCAGATTTGTAGAGAGACTGGATCAGATTGACCCTGTCTTGGTTCATTCTCTCTTGGAAACTGACATCTTACCAAAATACCAAAATCAACTCTTGAGTCCAAAATCTGCTGATGAAGCTCTGGAAATGGCTCAAATGTATGATTTCAACCAACAGACACCATGGTATCAGGAGTACAAGCTCATTCTCTCCAAACACTTGAACATTCACGAACACGAGACTTTTTACCATCCAGTCTTGTTTCTGTACTGCATTTCAAGCAAGACGCAAGATCCAACAGAGATTCTCAAGTATGAGCCAAGCATCTACAAACACGGCTATATTGATCCTAATGTCTTGAAACTGTGTTTGATCATCAACGACACTGGAGATACCAATCAACTACAGCAACAGATCAAAAACATGCCCACTTTTGTGCTTCAACTGGATCCAAATGCTCCAAGAACAGTGGATATCTGGACACAAGCGATTCAAGAGTCTTATTCGATCGATTCCAAGTTCAACCAACGAGACGCTGTTCAGCATCTGATGTCCAGTCAAGACATTCAAAAGATTGACCAAATGATATCTCAATTTGTCTTGAAACATATTTTCGACAAGATCTGCTCAAACATGCGTGAATGGGAACGTGACATTGTCTCTGCCAGAAGAGGTCTCAGTGGCAGGTTGTTCAAAGTGGGTCTCAAGTACTTTTCTGGAAAACAGCAACCAGCACAATCCAGTTTTGTAGATCCAGTGACCAAGCAAGTCTATTATTACTACCATTCACCTGAAATGATGATGCGTCGGCTGGGAGACTTTGCTTTTATGATCAGAGACTACAAGTATGCACAAGGCATCTATGACATGCTTCGCAAGGACTTTGACAAGCAAGGACGGTATCTAGGTGGTGTATTGGAGATGCTCTCAGTGTCTCTCTTGATGCAAGGTCTATCGTCTGATTGCAGGAGAAGTGCAAAAGGCAGAACAGTACATGGAGCAAGCCATTGGTCTGTACGAGCCTTTGAAACCACTGCTAGCCATCAGAGCATCCATGTGGTACACAGATCTCTTGAAAGACTTGAAATACTACAGAGAAGCAGCACAGCATCTGATCAAGTATTCAGCAGATGATTCAGACTACAAATGTGCACTTTTTCTCGAACAAGCAGCATTTTGCTTTCTCATGTGCAAGATACCAAAACACAGAAAGTATGCACAGCATCTGGTGCTTGCTGGACACAGATACTCCAAAGCTGGACAGTTGGACTATTACCTCAGAAACTATTCAGCATCCAAAACCATTTACGAAGATTCTCAGTGGACGTTGATTGAAGACCACTTGCATTTCAGTCTCGGCAAGTTTCAGAGTCAAAAGGGAGACCTAGAGTCTGGCATTGACTACTTTATCCGCTTACTGAGGAAATCGAGACAAGCGCCACACATTCAGCGCCAATACTTGTCAGAGTTTCTGTATCTGTACCAAAACTACTCTAAAACAGCAAATGTGGATCATTTATCAGAACTCTTGCACATTCCAGTCATCCACCATGATTCACTGCAAGTCCTGACTGGATTGAAAGAGTCAGAAACAGATGAAAAGTTTCTAGAGATGGAACAAGAGCTCTTGAAGGAACTCAAACACAAACCAATGGAAACCAAACTCTCTTGTGCTGTTGGAGAAACGACTAGAGTTGTGTTTGTAGCACACAATGATCTGAGTGTTCCTATTCCAATCAACAATGTCACACTAGAGTTGCTGTTTGATGGTCAACCACTGTTGATTGAGTACAAGACTGAAATGGCAGTCTCTGATCAAGTACAGATTCAAACGCTTCTGGATGTGTCTTTGGATGCTGGAGAACAAAAGACAATCACCATTCAAATGCATCCCAAGCAGAAAGGAACATTGAAGATCTTGGGTGTCAGATACTTGCTCTGTGGCATCATTCCGATCCTCAAAAAGTTTGAAAAGCAAATTGATCTCACCATCACGCCACCCATGCCAGTATTAGACTTGCAGTTACACGGTGTTCCTGAATCCATGGTTGCTGGTCAAGTGGTTCAAGCAGTCTTGGAAATCAACAACAAAGGCAGTGCTGGATTGCGTGGGTTGGTTGTCCAACACTCTCATCCTACATTTGTCTTGTTTTGCTCACCAGATGTCTCTGATCAGTACATGACCCAGCAACCAGACAATAAGATTCAGTTTGACAATCAGATTCGACCACAGCGATTTACAAAACTAGAACTCCCAGAAGGAGACAAGGATCTCTTGCCAAGTACTTTGACGACTGTCTTGCCAGTGTGGATCAGAGCCAGTAGAATTGGCAAGCATCAGATCAAGTTTGTGTTCCTGTACCAATCTGAAGAAACCACGACTTGGAGAACACTGCGGTATTCTGTCCAAGTGCAAGTGAATCCAACATTGAGGATGAATTCATTCGCGAGAACGTCAATGACACACTTGAACGAGTTTATCTTTGGCATTGAGCTTGAAAACCTGCATCTCAAACCACTCTCTGTCACACAACTCACTTGCTTCTCTCCACTCTGGACCATGTCGAGCATTGAAGAAGATCCATGTGTCTTGGGACCGGGTGAGATCAAATACCTCTACTTTAGACTCTCTAGAATATCAGCACCACCGAATCCATCTCAGACACCAGAGTTTGAGACTGCTTTTATGATTGAGAGTTTCATCAAGCAAGATCAGAAACGACACAGTGTCAAACCCATTGATCTCCTAGTATCGAGTCTAGGACAGGTACATTTGTTCATTCTAGCGCATCCAAGGCTTCTCTCCATCCTTCTACAAGATGCTTGTTCAATCTAGAACAAGCACACGAATGCAACAACTGTCACAGCAATTTTCTGCCTTTTCAGAAAAGCAACTCCAAGACATGTTCAACCTCTTTTGGTCAGATGACATTGAGATCTGTGTCTTTTGGGAAATGGATTCAATGTTTGGCCACTTGTTTCACTCTGGCACCAATTGCTCACTTGAACCACTTCCGATTGCGTCTTGGTTGAGCAGAATCGATCAAAAGCAACTAGAAGGAAGATCCCTGTTTGAAGCCACTGCTCGAGAGAGGAGACATTTGATTGCGAGTTTGTTAAAAAGACACGCAGATGCATCACCTGTTCGAGTCTTGTGTCGCACAAAGACACACAACAGGTACATTGGTTGACACTAGTGTGGAGTTTGTGCTCGGGAACACTTCTTGGATGCACACGTGTGAATTTGATTTGGAAGTCTTGGGACAGGATGGACTCATGTGGTTAGGAAACTGTCGATTCCAGGGAACACTTGGACCAATGGAAACACAGATTTTTGCTCTCGAGTATGTGTTGGACCAGCCTGGTACTTTTGACGTCAACCGATGGAAGCTCTCGCTCAGTCTCGACTTTGTACAGGAGATACTGGACCACTCTGGCAAAACCAGACCACAAAAGACATTTTTGACTCAGATTCCGACACTGCCTCACCACATCCAGTAAAAAGTTTGATATGAAGTTGCGCAAGTCCTGCAACCAGTGCTTTAGAAAAGTAGTATGGTTGACACAAGAAAGTCAAATGTAACAGGAGTGTGCCTTGTGGAAACTGCTTGCGTCGATCGATTCAGTGTACTTACGGAGAGGAAACAGAAGAACGTCTGAGTGCCCTGAGCATCGAAAATACTCCAAGACTCTTGGTCGACACTGGCATGCTCAGGGACCACTTGCAGCTACTCCCAAACGAAGATTGTCTAGAGAACACGGATTCCATTCGGGACCTTGTAAGAGAGTTTCTAGCCACGAGAGACAGACCACTCCACTTTCCGTTGATTCCCTTTTCTACTTTTTTAGATTATCCTCCCATGTTGGACATTATGGTAGCTGGTGGGTTGATCTTGCACAAGTCTCGACCACAGGCACTTGGACACATTCGTCGCTCTTATACCCGCATTTTTCTGGGACTCGAACACTTGAATCCTCGAGATGCAGCCACGATTCTTATCAGCAGTGGTATCATGTCAGGTTTAGAGACTCAAAGCAGATATTCCACTGCCTTTTCTTGGTTTACCGTTGCAACTGTTGAAAACTTCCTTGAAATCACAGCCACAAACAGAGTTTGACAAGCAACTGCTCTCAAACGTGTACTGGCGCTTTCTCAAAGCAGATATTATCTTTGCACTGTCTTTGAACAGACTTCCCATGGATCTGAATCTGAGATGCGAGTACTACTTTTTTGGGAGTTGCACCAAAACAATGATCTCGTCCAAATCATACTATATCCACTCTGAAATGGGACACGAGATAGGATACTACCATGCCATCATGACCCAAGTCCATGGCAAAATCTTGACCCTCAGACATGAATTTCCAAGCGGCGGACCCGGATACTTTTATGGCGAAGCTTGTCTCAAAGCATCCCTAGAGGACTGTCTTGTGCACTTTCAACAAACCTTTTTCGGTGACAAAAGGAACGATCCGTTTGTGTACTGTGAATACTGGCACTGTCAAGTGATGTTGCTCCTGCCACGTCTTGTTGGAGAACTGGAAACGGGATTCACTTCGTCAAAAAGCCTTGAATGTACTGTGGCTGTGCAGCAGTTTGTGGATATATTGCGACACATGAGTCAAGAATCCTTCAAAGACGGATTTGTTTATGTGGCTCTTGGAATGGTCCACTGCGGCCTGGCATGCACTCTGATGATATCCAAGCACAAAGATCACACTATCAAGCAACAGTCCAAGCGTGATATGTCGGTCTTGCTGCGTTACTTTGAAAGTTCCAACTCTTTTGTATACAAGGCTTACTTTGGACACCTTGTTCACAAGATGCAAGAGTTGGGACTCAGTCCAATATGGTTTAGAGGCTTGGATTAGTGTTTACTTTGGTGCTTTTTTACGTAACCTCCCATCGTTCACATGAAACGGAACACCTTGGTTCTTGAAACACCTCGTTAGTGCCGAGGAAACTAGAATGAGTTGAGGTACAGTCGTTTCCTGGATACTCCTTTGGAGGCACCACTGCGATATCCTGGCTATAGAGTGTCGTGAGAATCGGAGAGCTATTTGTGAATCTACGATGAACAATTGTACAGGTCAATTTTGAAAACTTGAAACAGAAGCCTGTACACACCCGGTAATCGGATACCCACTGCAATTAGTCAGCATACGATCAGGATAAACAAAAAAGCATCCAGTATGTCCCTTGTCATCCCACAGCTTGTACATCTTTGATAGTGGGCTCCCAATAAGCTCAAGCAAGTGTGTATGTGATTGGTCCGTCTTCAACTCCGAGTCCAGATCGACATATCTAGATTCCTCTGTCTGTATCAGTGTGGCAAAGCAATAGTACAAGTCAAAGTCAGGAACATCACTGAAGTCAAATCAAGTACTTTGGCCCCAACACCCTTTCGTTCTCTGAGCAATCCAACCTAAGCACCAAAGGCGGATTCAATAATCGCTTATCTTTAGGTGATGTGGACATGCGAGCCACAGTCGGCTGCTGAACAATATTCAGCTTGTAAAACATGCAAAGTGCGTCGGAGCGTGTCGCATTGAAAATCCTTTTCGGAATCTGGATAGTATAAACACAAGTAACCTACCACTCTTTTAGTATTGCATCCGAGGGTTGTCCGCTTGGACACCTTGAATCTCCCTGAAAAGCTCGGTATTGACTCTTTTCACCAAACCGATACCAAGCCGTAGGTTTTTGAACAAGTTGAGGATGACTCATTCACTTGGCATTTCCAACGCGGAAAAACTGCATTGAAAGTCACTGGAAAAACCCGGAATTGGTTCAACAAATTGGACAATTGCCGAGAGACACCGGAAATTGAAGAGTGTTGGTAGCTGTTAAGATATATTGGTATGCGACACTTTTTATGTGGTTGGTGGATTTGGAAGATTTGATCAAGCAAAAGGACGCCCGGATAGGATGTGCAGTATCATTATCAGTTGAAAGTAAGTGGGTATCCGATTTCTGATGGAGGATACAGGATGGTGTGTGTGTTATCATTGTTCGGCCCGCGTCGCACCGAAACTCAGATCGGTCCTGATTGCCAATGATCCACATCCGAAAAGCATCAGGAGGCGGCCGTACTATTTCAGGGTGTGGATTGATAAAGCGTTGGATCCCTGTTGGAACCGAGCAACATTGTTGTGGGTGGTCGCAGGCCGTTGAACGAGTCAAGATTCATTCGGAAACTCAAAACAAAGTGGAATATTAATGTTGAACGCACACTCTATGATTATTTAATAGTCTTCAGCAAGCTCTTCAAGCGACTTGCCGTTTGTTTCTGGAACCCAGAATGTGAGAAGGAAACCAACAGCACAGCAACCAGAGAAGATGTAGAGCAAGAAGACAGTGCCTTCGACTCCAAGGACTGGATTCTTGGAGATTGGATCGAACAACTGAGCTGCAATGATGGCACCAAGCTTACCAGTGGCAGCAGAGATACCGTGTGCAGTAGATCTGACATGTGTAGGGAATGCCTCAGCGGGAATAATAAAAGTGGTTTGGTTAGGACCAAAGTTGAAGAAGAACTGAGCAGCACAGTAAAGAGCAACGAAGCCAGCAGTAGCTTCAGTCTTGAGTTGGTTGTAGAACAGACCGAGGAACAAGAAGCAGAGTGTCAAGATGGCAAAGCCCATGAATTGAATTGGCTTACGGCCCCAACGATCAACGAAAGCGACAGTGAAGAAGTAACCAGGGAAGTTACCAGCCAAGTTAACAATAGCAGTACCAGTGGCAAGTGTCCAGACCTTCTCGTAAGCAGTGGCAGTAGATGGAGCAGCATATCCAAAGAACTGGAGGATAGATGGTGTGTTCAAGTTGGTGCCATAGTAACCAATGTCCAAGAAGAACCAACAGAGCGCACAGGCAATCAAAGTTCTAGCATTTCTCCACTTGCCAAAGTATTCACGGAAGCCAGTAGCATAGGACTTGCGCTCCTTCTTTTCAGTCACAACAATAACTTCCTTCGTTTGACCAGCAAGATACTGACGAGCAGCAGCAGCACCCTTGACGACATCACCTTCAACATCCATGGCGAAACGTGGGGTTTCTGGAATGGTCAAACGGTAGTAGACAGCACACATGGCAGGAACAACACCGAAACCAGCCATGCATCTCCAGACGTAGTCGAGGTTGGCTTGGTCAGTGAGCACGAGATCCTTGTAAGACACGAGAGAGATAATGGCAACGATGGTACCCAAGATAATACCAACACCCTGCATGGCAAAGACCAAGGCAATCATGGTACCACGAGACTTGACGGATGCAAATTCAGAAGTAATGACACCAGAGACTGGGTAATCACCACCGACACCAACACCAAGAATGAATCTCCAGAAGCCAAGAACACCAGCAATGCCAAGACCACGCACAGGTTGAGCAGCAAGAGCGGATCCAACAGCACCAATCATCAAAATGATCAATTCGACACCGTACATCTTCTTTCTACCAAAAACATCACCCATGACACCAAAGAAGAATTGACCGACCAAGTTACCCCAAGACGAAGCTGCCTTGAGCCAGGAGGACTCATATGTTGGCACAGCGTTCTTGTTGTATGGGAAGTAAACGTAGCCAATCATGGTGACCATCAAACCAATGACAAAGTTATCGTAAGAATCAGTGAGGAAACCAGAACCAGCAACCAAGACAGCACGCCAGTGCGCCTTAGTCCATCCGGCCATATCGAGTTCTTGCAACGCAGATTTCTTGTGTTCTTCGTGATCCTTGGACATAACAGAGTGAGAGGGATGGTTCGGCTTTATAAATTATCGTGGCGCAGAACACGTTTGTCCAAAATCTGATTTGGACCCGTGGCATCTGGACCCCCTATTAGGCAAGTTCTGCACGTGAATTCGAATCCATTCACAACAAACAGTTTCAGAGACACCTATGTGTCAACAATCCATCACGTATCAAAAATGCATGGAACCCAAGTGCCTACTTGCTTCGATTATTCCACTGCACTGCCCAAGTCTCCAGGAATTGGGTAGTCCACGGTCTACTGCTCTAGACCTGTTTTGCAGCCACCCGCATGCGTACTTGCAAAATCTCGTTGATGAAACTGAACGTTTAAAAACGTGGTCACACAACGTGGCTTGTAACGGGTCTTTTTGGCATGAATTTTTTTCAAGTCCGAAGCAAGACGGATATAACGAATGCATTCAGAATCTACAGAAATTGTTGTGCCGCTTGGTTGGCATCTGATTTTGCCATGTGAACCAATCTAATCTTGAAGCGTCAAGATGAGTGCACAAGCAAGAGAAAAAGTGGCGGGAGGTAAGGCTGTCACTCAACTCAACAATACTCATAACTCATGAGTAATCAGCGGATGAGTTGAGTGTGAGTTGCATTCTTCACTCAACTCATGAGTTTTAGTCAATACTCATGAGTACTCACTCTACTTGAGTTGGCACGAAATTCTTTCAGCATGTCCGAGGAACAGCCGACCTTTGACGTGCCTTCTGACTGCGCAGACCAAGAGTGTAGTAATTCCAAGTCTGTGATCAGTTGTCACTGCACAAGAGAGCTTAGAGTCGCTGTGAAAGGCAAGCACAAGGGCAGTATGATTATGCACTTTATTTGCAACTACTGCAAGAGTATGTTTCAGGGGCCATCCACTAGTAGTGCACTTCTTCATCTGAAGCAAAAGCATGCTAGCAAGTGCCCTGAACTTTTCCAAGAAACAGCGAAGGTCAAGACGCTCGACAAATTCTTGTCCGAAATGCAAAAAACACCGAAAGATGAGCCGTTTCAAGTCAAGTTGACTCGGTGGATCATCAAGACAGATCAACCTTTCAGTGTTTTGGATTGCACCTTGTTCAGATCCTTGCTAGGAGATCGCAGAGACGAGCCGATTCCAAGGAGAACGGCGTTTGTGAATGGTCTGCACGATCGCTACCAGAATGCTCTTGCTGACACAAGGGAGACGCTTAGTAACTTGAAGTCCAAGTATTCCATCACGTGTGATGTTTGGACATCTCCAAACAGTCATGCATTTCTTGGTGTCACTATTCATTACATCAATGATAGCTGGGTGCTTACAGAGCGATTGCTGGCTTTCAAGTTCTTGACAGAAGACCACACCGGCGAGAACTTGGCGAAGGCTTTGCTCCAAGTCTTAGACAGCTTTGGTATTACGGACAGACTATTGGGAGTGACCATGGACAATGCAAGCAACAACGAAACAATGATGCAGTCTTTGGAGCGGCATTACGACTTGCATCACCCTTCGTGTGGGTTTAGCAACGTCTGGAATAGAATCGAGTGTATGGCACACGTAATCAACCTTGCTGCCAAACAGATCCTCAAGCCATTCAGCAAAGCTGTGAATGCAACTGCCAACGACAAAGAAACAGATGCCAGAGACACGATCGTGAGTGCAGTATCTCGCATATCTGTCTTGACAAGAAAAATCAGGGACAGTAACAAGCTCAGAAGACTGCTGCAGACAGTTTGCGAGAACACAGGCACAAAGTACTTGGTCCCTATCATTGACGTGGCAACTCGATGGAACAGCACCCACGACATGCTCAAGCGGGCACTTGCCCTCAAGACAGAGCTTCGTGAAACAGCCTACAGATCTCAAGACGACGGATTGATCAGTTGCGTTCTTTCCGACGAAGAATGGCATCACGTCCAGAAGCTTGTCGATGTCCTACAGCCACTAAAGGAGGTGACATTGGAGGTCTCAAAACGTGGGACATCCTTGTGTATCTCACATATGCTTACCCTGTACCAGGCTGCCGTGGATGTGCTGAATGATCAGCTGCAGAACATCGAGAGAGAAGATGACATGCATGCAAGCATCAAGAGTGCAGTGGAGAAACTGGAGCACTACTACGACGGCCTGTCGCCTATTGCCGGCATTGCATTTGTGCTCAATCCAGCCATGAAGGAACAAGGACTCAAAGATGTGCTTGGATGGAAAGATGAATGGATTCAGGCAACCATGAGTCATTTGGCAGATGCCTACAACCACTACCGGCAACTCGTGTCAGTATCTACTGCATCACAGGAAATGCCACCGGTGCAACAAGGCCTACGATCTACACAACATGAGAGTGTCTTACTGTCAAGCATCCGGAAGCGTCGTCGGCTGATGATCACGAGCAATGCAGAAGACGAGCTTGTACGGTACTTGCAAACTCCACCAGTTTCAGATCTGACAGACATCATTGATTACTGGAAGACACACCAAGCTGAATTTCCAACACTTGCTGCTATGGCCAAGGATTATCTGACCGTGCAGGCATCTAGCGTCTCTGCAGAGCGAGCCTTCTCATCTGGAGTGGATCTGATCCCTCCCACTCGATGCTCTTTAGCTCCAGAGACAATTGAAATGGTTCAATTCCTTAAATATGCATTATGAGTTTATTTCCTTGATTTTGTTAATGCACTCATGAGTACTCAGAGTACTCATGAGTATTGATTCGAACAATACTCAACTCATTTGATGAGTATGAGTTGAGGAAAATACTCAACTCAACTCATGAGTGACAGCCTTAGCGGGAGGGCATGATTTGATGGATCCATAGCCGTCTTTCAGTGGCACACTCCGCCGTTTGCAATTTGTGCAACCAACACGGCATAGACCCTTTCAAAGCAAACACTCGTGATCTCATGCAATCTCAGATGCTATCATGGCACTCGGTTGATCTCTCTCTGGGAACATGAGATTTCGCGATTCCAAACGCTCTTGTCCATTTCCACCACTCTCCTCCAACTCTAAATCTCGGACAAGGGAAATCTTGGACACTCTAGATCCAAGACACTCCAAGAGAACGACTTTATTTGGATCTCAGACTGCGCGCTCTTTGTGCCAAACAAATGAAGCACATTGAAAAGATTGCAATTGCGATCCTCCTACTGGTAGTGATTGGCTTATTGACTGAATCTGGCATGACCAGAAAGATCAAAGAACCCACAAACAAGACCCACTTGACACAAGACGAAGCAGCAGTCAAATTGGAGGAGAAGCTGAGAGAGGAACTCAAAAAGGCTCAAGAAGTGATCAAAAAGTATGAACAAGAGGCACTTGACAAGAAACAAGGTGCCAAGCGATTGGGAATCGTAACGATCCACACACCGCCGTATTACTCGTGGGCCAATCTGTCGATTCCCAACAAGAAAAAGTATGCAAAGAAGCACGGCTATGGATTGTACATTGAACATGGCAAGTCAGACGAACGACACCCAGTCTGGAGCAAACTCACTAGTTTGTTGCAACACATGGAAGAGGACAAGCACGAGTGGTTCTGGGCTTTGGATATTGACGCACTGATCATCAACGGTAACAAGAAAGCAACAGATGTTTTGGATGACAATTACGATCTCATTGTCCAATCTGACTGCAACATGTTCAACGCTGGCAGCTTCATGATCAAGAACTCGGAATGGTCAAAAGAGTATCTCAAAAGAGGTTCAATGTCTCAAGATAGTGTTAAAAATCGAAAAACCAACCATCGAAGGCTTGAGAGAGCAATCTGCCATGATGGATGTATACCATCAAGATGAAGAGACCAAGCGTCACTTTAAATGGGTCCAGCAGCGGGATTTGAACGCGTACAGAGATTATCCATCGTTTTGCGATCAAACGAGAATCAGTGGCATCTACGAAGAAGGTGACCTTGTGATTCACTTTCCTGGACATAGTGGATGGGACCAGTTTCCAGGCATCTTGAAAGAGTGGCTTGCAAAGGAGACTGGACTTCCAGATGATCTCTACCCATAAAGTCTACTTTTCTATTGGTGTTTATGTTCTACTCTTGTGCTCGTTCTTGTACACTGCTTGGGCATGCATGATGGATCTTCTGACACCAAACTCCTGGAATCCCATTCTCACTAGATCCACAGATGAAATGGTGAGAAGCCATTCGTGTGTCATGATATTTTCTTCAAATCGCTGCTTCACGAGATAGAGATCATCTTGTGAGATGCCTTGCTGTTCCAACAAATGATAAAAGTAATTGAGTGCGTTTGCTTGCTGCTGTTCTATTTCCAAGATCGTTGAAGCTGACAAAATGGTCTCATCTACTGTCTTGGATGCTTCATGAAAGATCATGGATTGTCTAGGTGATGCTTGATGGATGAAATCAGAGATGTGCATCGAATGTCTTGCTGATGATGGCTCAATCAGCTCTACTTGCCTTGCCTCATCATTTAGAGAGCTTGCAGAGTCTTGCACGAGACTCATGGCTGCCATCACAGATGATTTGATGGAATGTGGTGTTTGTGGTCTGGATCCTTGTCCAGAATTGATTGTTTGCGCTGAATTTGTGGGTGATGGTGGTGTCACTTGGTAGATGGGTTCTGGTTCTGGAATGGTGTTGTCTCGCATCAACTCTTTTGGGTAGTATCGCTCAATCTCTTTCTTCTTTTGCTGCTTTCGTCTTCGTAGTGTCAGAAAGAACATCGCCAACACAAACGCACCACCAACACTCGCACCAATGATCAAAGGGAGATCGTTCTTTTGTGATTGGTCTTCTGATGGACATTGATTGATGGTAGGAGTGCACTGTGAAGACAATCCAGGCTCAGCACAAAAGGTATTGCCACCCATTCTGCAGATGGTCAGTGGTCGGACTCTGCCAAAGGCTGGCAGGGCACCACTGAAAGAATTCTGACTTAGGTCACTATCATGAGATGCAATACATGTTCAGCAAGTTTGGCAGATTGGCCAATGGCTGCGGCACAGTGCCGTTGAATCTATTGTTGTTCAACCACAAGGATTGCAGCTGATTCAAGGCACTGATCTCCACTGGTACACTGCCAGTCAATTGGTTATACGAAAGATCACTATCGTCACATTTTGTACAGTTCTGTCAACTGCCCCAATTTGGACAAGTTTGGGTCAATTGGTCCAGTCAATGAACAGTTCTTCAAAACCAACTGCTGCAAGCCAGAAACCTGATCAAACAACTGTAGACTGCCCTTTAAAGGAGTGTTGTAGAAAACCCATTTCTGGATTCTGCCGTTCAGACAAGTCAGCCCAGGCCAGTCGCAACAGTTGCCCTGTGGTACTGGTTGGTTGTAGAAACTGTAGATTCTGGTTGCCGTTGAACAGTCGGCCATGGCAAGTTGTGCAACATTTCGTTTCGTGATGGTGTCACAATCAGATGTGCTTATCACATGGGTCTTGTAGCTTTCATTGCCTCATTATTTGGCATCTGTTACACTGCGAGACAGGTTTCCACGATTGAGATGCAACAGATGCCACCTGAAATCCTGAGCTTAGTGACTGACTACATCTCCTTACTGGACTACCTGCGACTGTTCAGCACTGCCAGATCTATCGTGCAAAAGAAACTGGAATACACTGGCAAACACTTTTGTTGGAATCAGGACCAATTTGTAGTATGTTGTGAACAAGGACAGTCAACGTATGTCAAAGGCATTCTCAAAGCAACAAACGTTGACCCAAATCTAGACTGCTTCTTTATTGAGCGTGGCACGATAGATGCCGTGCAATGGACAAGCTGTCTCGGGACTTTGGAGATGCTGGATCTGCTTCTGAGTCATCCGAGAGTGCAATTGAGCACGAATCTGTGCATCAGACTGGCAAGTGATTATGGCAGAACAGAGCATGTCAAGCGTTTGTTGAAAGATCCCAGAATTGACCCAACACATGCACTCACAGACGCATGCAGAGTAGGGCACTATGATGTGTGCAAGCTGCTTTTGGAAGATCCAAGAGTGGATCCAGCAGAAGACGATCACTGGCCATTAATCCATGCTGCCTTGTATCAACACACTGACTGTGCCAGATTGCTGTTGGAGCATCCATCCGTCGATCCATCCATCAGAAACAACCAAGCCATTCGCTTAGCGAGTGCAAAGGGACACACAAACATGGTCAGATTGCTTCTTGAAGATCCTAGAGTGGATCCCAGTGATTGGAACAATGCTGCACTCATGTTTGCTGCCAATGCAGAGCATACTGACATTGTGGCACTCTTGTTGACCGACAACAGAGTGGATCCATCAAACGCACTGGAAATGTCAATCAGAAGAGGCACTCAAGCGGTCACACACTTACTACGCAATGCACTCGAATCGAGGTTTAATAGTGGCCATTGACGAGATACTTGACAACGTCCAAGGATCTGTGTCCGTAACATGGATTGTTGATGAAACTACGCTCTTCAGCAAGAGCAACAGACAGTTGCTGACTGGTCTGACCAGTTTGCTTTGCTTTTTCCAAAATCTGAAGTGTCAGGTTGTAGATGGCATTGTCCCAAGTCTTGCCGAGATGCAAGTCAAGCTTTGGGTCGTTTTCAATGTATCCCATGTGCTCATCTGCACAGTTGACGATACCCATGCGGTTGACCAAAAAGTCTGGCACATACGTAATGCCACGCTGTTGAAGCAGCTTGTCATCAGTGGTCATGTTCAAGAGTTGGTTGTTGGCAGCACCACAGATGATCTTGGTCTTGATGTTTGGAATCGTGGTGGGATTCAAGATAGCACCAGTCGCACACGGACACACTCCATCCACATCCAAGTAAAGGATGTCGAGATTGGACTTGTCAACGATCATGAGCTCAAAGTTCTTGCCTTCAAAGTGCTTGAGAATAGCTTCCTTTCTGTGTTGATCCACATCACTGGCAATGATCTTTTTGGCACCGAGTTCAAACAAGAAACCTATCAGAGGCAATCCGACATGACCAGCACCCTGAACAGCAATTGTTGACCCACTGATCTGCTTGCCATGGAATGCAAAGGCTGCCTCGAGACCCTTGACAACACCGCGGGCGGTCGCGACAGAAGGGTTGCCAGAGCCACCCAAATGCTCTGGAATACACGTCGTGTGTCTGGTTTTGCTAAAGATGGCTTCCATATCCTGTGGAGAAGTACCCACATCTTCAGCAGTCACATAACAACCACGCAATTGGGACATGAACACACCATACTCTTCGTAAACGATTCTTCTGAGTTCAGGTGCATCCGTTGGCAAAAGACCGGTACCGGAATTTCTGGCAATGACGCCTTTGCCGCCACCCCACCAGATACCAGCCAGAGCGTTTTTGTGGGTCATGCCTTTGCTCAATCTGAGACCATCACGGAAAAACTGGTTCATGTTGTCGTAGTACCAGTTGCGCACACCACCCGCTGCGGGTCCACGGTGGGTCCTGTGCACACAAGCCGATAACAAGACTCGAGACTTGGGACCGATCTGGAAAAAGAAGCCTTCATGTCCATCATAATCATCTCCATTGGTAGACAATTCATCGCAAATCGGCTGCAATACTGGGTGAGAAGCAACGAGCTTGCCATTGGCAGTGTAAAAAAAGAACTTTTCAATCTTTTGCTGCTCTAAAAAGTGCACAAACTCTTGAGGGGTTGCGGTCAACGACATCAGGCAAGAAATCACGACAGTCGCGTGTTCTTTTCGTCATGTCTTCTGAACCATTGTTGAAGAAGCCTGTTGAGAAAAAGAGATCCAAGTTGTGGATTCCTGTTGTGCTTGCTGGTCTTGTGGGACTTTCCTTTGTCCGCTGGCACACTCCAACCCGTGCATCTTCTGACCGAGTGATTCGTGACTTGGAGGCCTTGCAAGCGATTGCCAAGGAGCATGGTGAGTCTCGCTCTGTTGTCAATGGCCATGAAGCCACTGTGCAGTACGTTGTTGAGCAAGTGAACAAGTACAACCAGACCTGGAGAGTTTGGACCGAAGACGTTGTGATCAATGTCCAGCAAGATGCCGATAAGCCTGCTCTGACCTTGAACCAAGTGGACTTCAAGCCTCGTCTTGATATCGCTTCTGCCACTGGTTCTGGCTCTTCCAAGGCAGATGGTGCTTCGATTGTGTTCTTTGACTCTTGCCAGTACAAGACCAATGCCAACAACTTTGTTGCCGTTATCGACACCAACCGTCCATTCACCGCAGAATGCTCTTACTGCGACGTCATGGCACATGCCATCTCTGAAGGTGCCAAGGGTGTCATTTTCATCAATGCACCAGCTTACACTCAGGGCTATCCTCGTGGATTGCCTCCATCTCCTGGTAGATGCGGTCGTCAGCCAAAGTACGTGCCAGAGATGAAGAAGGTCGGTGTGCTCTCTCTCGGTGACGAAGCAGCTCTGAAGCTCTACCAAGAGTACAGCATCAACCCAAAGTCGACTGTCAACTTTTACGTCAACTCCACTTATGCTCCATTCCACTCTCACAATGTCTTGGCAGACTCCTTGGAGGGTGACTCTGAGAACGTTATTTTGTACGGATCTCACTTGGATGGTGTTCCTGCTGGGTATTGGATCTCATCTTAGCCCTGGTATCAACGACGACGGTTCCGGTGCCATGTCCACTCTTGAGTTGGCTCGTGTCTTTGCTGAAGCCAATATCAAGCCAAGACAGCGTGTGCGTTTGGCTTGGTGGACTGGTGAAGAGATTGGTTTGTTGGGATCCAAGGCTTATGTCCAAAACCTTGTGGACAACAACCCAGACGAACTCGCAAGAATCAAGTTGTCTTTGGACAATGACATGCTTGCCAGCCCCAACTTTATTCGTGGTATCTACCACGGAGACACTGTGACTGGTCCAATGCGCAAGGGGTGCATTGCTATTCAGCACTTGTTTGAAGACTACTTCAAATCCAAGAAGCTTGCCTTTGACTATGGTGAATTCGACGGCCGCAGTGACTATGCGCCATTCATGGACCACAACATTCCATCTGGTGGCCTGTTCACTGGTGCAGACAAGATCAAGACCCCATCCCAAGCTGAACTCTTTGGTGGTGTCTCTGGTGTTGCCCAAGATCCTTGCTATCACCAAGACTGCGATCGCGTCGAGCAAATTCGTGGACCTGGCAAGATTGTCTTGCAAGAGAACTTGGATGCCTTGTGGTATTCTTTGCAAATCTATGCCACTG
Organism: Gorgonomyces haynaldii; assembly: GCA_025526955.1. NCBI lineage: Eukaryota > Fungi > Chytridiomycota > Chytridiomycetes > Rhizophydiales > Gorgonomycetaceae > Gorgonomyces > Gorgonomyces haynaldii. The sequence continues at coordinate 31,930 of JAHLJY010000021.1, read as the reverse complement.
GTGATTTGCAAACGCTCTTGCAATAAACAAAGGGTGTTTCAAATGCCAGTTCTCGACCAATGAACTTCATTGGTCAACTTCAAACTTTCCTCGATGGTTACAAAATGTTCATTCCCTGTGTTGCTCAGACCACCGAGCACTGTAAGGCTGTCACTCATGAGTTGAGTTGAGTATTTTCCTCAACTCATACTCATCAAATGAGTTGAGTATTGTTCGAATCAATACTCATGAGTACTCTGAGTACTCATGAGTGCATTAACAAAATCAAGGAAATAAACTCATAATGCATATTTAAGGAATTGAACCATTTCAATTGTCTCTGGAGCTAAAGAGCATCGAGTGGGAGGGATCAGATCCACTCCAGATGAGAAGGCTCGCTCTGCAGAGACGCTAGATGCCTGCACGGTCAGATAATCCTTGGCCATAGCAGCAAGTGTTGGAAATTCAGCTTGGTGTGTCTTCCAGTAATCAATGATGTCTGTCAGATCTGAAACTGGTGGAGTTTGCAAGTACCGTACAAGCTCGTCTTCTGCATTGCTCGTGATCATCAGCCGACGACGCTTCCGGATGCTTGACAGTAAGACACTCTCATGTTGTGTAGATCGTAGGCCTTGTTGCACCGGTGGCATTTCCTGTGATGCAGTAGATACTGACACGAGTTGCCGGTAGTGGTTGTAGGCATCTGCCAAATGACTCATGGTTGCCTGAATCCATTCATCTTTCCATCCAAGCACATCTTTGAGTCCTTGTTCCTTCATGGCTGGATTGAGCACAAATGCAATGCCGGCAATAGGCGACAGGCCGTCGTAGTAGTGCTCCAGTTTCTCCACTGCACTCTTGATGCTTGCATGCATGTCATCTTCTCTCTCGATGTTCTGCAGCTGATCATTCAGCACATCCACGGCAGCCTGGTACAGGGTAAGCATATGTGAGATACACAAGGATGTCCCACGTTTTGAGACCTCCAATGTCACCTCCTTTAGTGGCTGTAGGACATCGACAAGCTTCTGGACGTGATGCCATTCTTCGTCGGAAAGAACGCAACTGATCAATCCGTCGTCTTGAGATCTGTAGGCTGTTTCACGAAGCTCTGTCTTGAGGGCAAGTGCCCGCTTGAGCATGTCGTGGGTGCTGTTCCATCGAGTTGCCACGTCAATGATAGGGACCAAGTACTTTGTGCCTGTGTTCTCGCAAACTGTCTGCAGCAGTCTTCTGAGCTTGTTACTGTCCCTGATTTTTCTTGTCAAGACAGATATGCGAGATACTGCACTCACGATCGTGTCTCTGGCATCTGTTTCTTTGTCGTTGGCAGTTGCATTCACAGCTTTGCTGAATGGCTTGAGGATCTGTTTGGCAGCAAGGTTGATTACGTGTGCCATACACTCGATTCTATTCCAGACGTTGCTAAACCCACACGAAGGGTGATGCAAGTCGTAATGCCGCTCCAAAGACTGCATCATTGTTTCGTTGTTGCTTGCATTGTCCATGGTCACTCCCAATAGTCTGTCCGTAATACCAAAGCTGTCTAAGACTTGGAGCAAAGCCTTCGCCAAGTTCTCGCCGGTGTGGTCTTCTGTCAAGAACTTGAAAGCCAGCAATCGCTCTGTAAGCACCCAGCTATCATTGATGTAATGAATAGTGACACCAAGAAATGCATGACTGTTTGGAGATGTCCAAACATCACACGTGATGGAATACTTGGACTTCAAGTTACTAAGCGTCTCCCTTGTGTCAGCAAGAGCATTCTGGTAGCGATCGTGCAGACCATTCACAAACGCCGTTCTCCTTGGAATCGGCTCGTCTCTGCGATCTCCTAGCAAGGATCTGAACAAGGTGCAATCCAAAACACTGAAAGGTTGATCTGTCTTGATGATCCACCGAGTCAACTTGACTTGAAACGGCTCATCTTTCGGTGTTTTTTGCATTTCGGACAAGAATTTGTCGAGCGTCTTGACCTTCGCTGTTTCTTGGAAAAGTTCAGGGCACTTGCTAGCATGCTTTTGCTTCAGATGAAGAAGTGCACTACTAGTGGATGGCCCCTGAAACATACTCTTGCAGTAGTTGCAAATAAAGTGCATAATCATACTGCCCTTGTGCTTGCCTTTCACAGCGACTCTAAGCTCTCTTGTGCAGTGACAACTGATCACAGACTTGGAATTACTACACTCTTGGTCTGCGCAGTCAGAAGGCACGTCAAAGGTCGGCTGTTCCTCGGACATGCTGAAAGAATTTCGTGCCAACTCAAGTAGAGTGAGTACTCATGAGTATTGACTAAAACTCATGAGTTGAGTGAAGAATGCAACTCACACTCAACTCATCCGCTGATTACTCATGAGTTATGAGTATTGTTGAGTTGAGTGACAGCCTTAGAGCACTGATACCAAGCACAGCTGAACAGCTACTGCTTCACCCACTACAGTAGTCATTCAGATCACATTCAACATCTCATTCTGATACACTCATGTACACGCACTCCTTGTGACTGCCAGTGCACTCTCTGACAGTCAATGGCAGTGTGGGCAGACAACAGTAGCTGCAGCAGAGTGATGACACAGAAGCAGGAGTGGAATGGCAACTGTGCTAGACTCAGGAGACATCTGATGCAACTCCAGGACACACATCATGAACAGGTGACCAGATGGCTGGTTGGTGCGTGTTGAGTGTGGATGATGGACACGAGTCGAGCGAGATGCATTGTGGATGGGAATCAAGACGTCTGAGGATCAAGAATGGCTGAAATGTGCGACACTGCAGAGATGGTTGGAGTGATGGATTGGAAGCCAGATTGGATCCAGAAAGGGATGGAATCATGGACACCAGAAACAGCACCAACACTGTTTATTGAGTAAATACACGTAAAGACAGCTATAGAAGACTGCATGATGTGTGAAAGTGGTGTGAGTTGTGCCAATTGATGTGAGTCGATCATGGGTCATCCCCCGAGAGCACTGGAGCATCTGATGGGCTGGAAGAGGTTGGCATGCTTGAATCAAGTGTTTCAGACGTGTCTGGCATCGAGACATAAACGCAGCAATCAACATGCTTCGAATCGTTGTCGACTATGCTCAAAGAAGAGGAAGACACAAGGCGTTTCTGAAGCAGCCACAAAGCAGTGCATCTCAACAAGCAGCTGCCCATCCAGATCTGCGCCTCAAGAGTGCGTTTGCAAGAGGTGCCGAAGCTGAAAATGCTGAGCAGCCACAGAACCTATAACAAGCCGGCCTAGCTGGTGAAGATGAAGTTCAGATGCAAGAGTCGCCAATCCAGGAATCTCAACAAATGCAAGAGTGTCTGCCAGCAGTTTCAATGGATGTAGCTCCTGACGATGAGGTGTTTCTGTTAACCCAAGACTCCAACTGTCAAGCATCCAGCTTCAACTGAGGAACATCATCGCCAAGCAGGCGTCAGAAAGAGAAAGCTATGCGGCCATGAGCAAGCAGATGAAGCCAAGGTAGTGCTTTTGATCCAAGCGGACAGTCAGACAGCGTTCAGATTCTACCCAAGACAAGTATCAGACAACACTACAATACTCTAAGCCAAGGGCAAACTTAGGTACGGTGCATACAGCTTTGTGTCCACAGTTCGCATCTCAAGCGATTTTTTCGCGAAAATTGCAAAGGGTGAGAAGCGATGAAATAGCAATAAACAAACACTTTGCCTTGGCGCACTTTCCAATGTCAACGCTCAAATCAGTCATAAGATCAGGCAAGAACTTTGCAATGGGATACTCTGACACTCAAATCAAAGTCAGACAGGCCACTTCTAATGACTCTGTATCCTTGTTAACTCGAGTGGGGACCATCAGGCGCTCTCATGGCTGAAATCTCGAATCTGAGTCACAGATCCCATGACTTTGTAGAAATCATGGATATCATTGACAAGAGACTCAACGATTCTGGAAAGAACTGGAGACACGTTTACAAAACACTCATCCTCCTGCACTATTTGCTAGAGAGCGGCAGTGAGCAAGTAGTGAGTCATGCGAAACGCAATCTGCATGTGATCAAGACATTGAAGGAGTTTCAGTACATTGACGAAGAGGGAAGGGACCAAGGCATGAATGTGAGACAAAAGTGTAAAGAAGTGACAAGTCTATTGACAGATGACAGCAAACTCAAGGAAATCCGTGCCAATCGTGGTGTAGTACATGACAGGATCTCGGGTGATTATCAAGGAGATGACGATGAGCTTCGCAGAGCCATAGAATTGTCCAAGAAACAGATGGAAATCGATGCTCACAAGCGATATGGTGGATTCCCTGGTGATGAAAACCTGACTTTGCAAGAGTGCTTTGTTTGATCGTAGACAGCAAGACTTGCAACGAGCCATTGAATTGAGTGAGCAGGAGGCCATCCAGAGAAGCATCAACGAACGCAACAATGCAGTGAGGTTTGAAAATTCATACAAGCAAGGGAGACGACATTATTGACTTTTTTGGCTCTCTGGAAACACCTCAGCAACAACAGAGTGATCCATTTGCTGGATTTGGTGGTGTAGATCCATTTGCACAGCAGCAAGTTTATATTGTCATCGTAGATGTATCAGCAGCAAATGTACCAACAGCAGTTACAACAGCAACAGATGCAACAACAACTCTTGCTCCAGCAGCAAATGCAACAACAGCAACTGCAGCAGCAGATGGAACAGCAAATGCGACAACAACAACTGGAACAACAAATGAGACAGCAACAGTTGGAACAGCAAATGCGACAAAACTCGTTTGGTGGTGATCCATTCGGTGGCAATCCATTTGGTCAGTTTGCCAAGCCAGCACCACCACCTTTGGTGTTTGGTCAGCAAAAGCAGACGCCTCAGCCAGATTTGAACTCTAACCTCAAAACCATTGATCCGTTTGCCAATCTGTCTCAAAAGGGGTACTTTTGTTTAGAGTAGGAATGTGAACTTGACTGATCCCTTTGGAAGCAGCCAGCCTCAATCTCAGCCCTTTGGGAGCAGTCAGCCTCAGCAGCAGTCTCAACCCTTTGGAAACAATCAACCATTTGGACAGACAAGCAGTCAGCCATTTGGCGGCTCGTCTCCATTTGGAAGCCAGGTGAATTCGAATGCTTCCCAAGGCTCTCAACCATTCAGCAACACGCAGCCATTTGGATCTACGCAATCTCAACCTTTCGGTGGTTCAAACGTCTCTCAGCCATTTGGTGGATCCAACGCCTCTCAGCCATTTACTGGCACATCACAATCTGCTTTCCAACAGCCATTTGGTCAACCATCACCACAAAAGGAACTTGTGAATCTGGATTCGAATGCCTTGTCCAACAAGTCACAGTCGCCACCACCAAAGAATCCATTTTCAGCTGGCAACCACAACAAGTTCCAGTGGGAGCCAAGCAAGGGACCTGGACCATCCCTGGCACAGTTGCAGAATCCACAGCAGTCTTATGGGCAGATGTTCCCTCAACAGACTGGACAAACCATTGGAGTGCAGCAGACTGGACAGATGGGATTCCAACAAACTGGACAGATGGGATTCCAACAAACAGGAATGCAACAGACTGGCATGCAAAATGGTTTCCAACAACAGCCATTCTTTTAATTTCTGTTGATTGGCTCTCTCTCTTGCTTGTCCATTTGAGATCGAAATCCAATAAACTTCCAAACACATATTCCCACTAGCAAAAGCACAAACAACAGACACACAGAGAGAATATACACCAGTGAGTTGCTTGATGTCACGTTTCCAAGTGCCGATGTTGGATCTGGATCGCAAAACGTGCCACAGTTCTTTGGATAACTGCTGTTTGAGAGTGGACAAATGTTCTGTGGAATGTTGCAGCAGTAGTGTGGTATAATGCCACGCATGCATCCCATCTCAATATCGAGTGATTTCCATTCAAAAGGCAGATTCCCACTCAGATTGTTTTGGTGCAGAAACACTTGTACCAGCGACAAGTTGCCTAAATCTGGTGGAATAAAGCCATCTAGCCTATTGTTTGACAAATCGAGTCTTTTGAGTGGCATCTGACCAAGAAAGGAGGGAATCTGTCCAGATATCAGATTGTCAGACAGAGACAGTTCTGAAAGAGAAAGAATCTGCCACTGTGCTGGTATTGGTCCACTCAATCCATTTCTATCCAATCGCAGTATTTTGAGATTTGGTGTTTGTAGTGTTGGCAGGTTCCCACTGAGTCTATTGGATTGTAGTTCTAACGATTCTAGTTGCGGTAGAGACAGTGTCTCCAGTGTGCCATTTGCTTTTGTATCAAACCAGTCAATAGCAACAATCGATTGGTTTCTGCACTGGATTCCCTGTGACTGACAGCAATCTGTAGTGTTGTATGTGATTTGTGGGTTTACTTGTCTGTAAAAGTTGTCCAGTGCTTGACAGTCCATTGAATTTGGCAAAGTGCCAAGCCATGTGCATTCCTTGGCGGTGCTATAAATTCTTTGACATTTCCTGTCATTTATGGGTGTCTGTTCTTGCTACTGTTGTGCTGGAAAGGGGTGTGAGGGAAGTTTTATCTCTAACTTTACTGCAAGTGCGAAAGAATGTGTGACCACAAAGTGCACAGATCTGTATCCTGTTTCGTGTGCCAGAAACACAACCATTGGCGGTCAGATTCGAGTGTCTTTTGATCCTACTCAGGCACTGACTGATGCAGGATCGGCATATCGGTTTGCAGATGTATTCGGTTGGATCTTGATGGCCGTGTTCCTGATCGGTGTAGTCCTATACTTTATCTACAGTCCTCTCAGCCAATGTTTGAGGAACAACATTGCTCAAACGAGAAATCGCCTTAGGAACCTGTTCAAAAAACGCCAGATGAAGGAGACAAATGCCATTGTGGTGAGTGAGCTTCCAAGAGTGATGGAACCAAAAGTGGAGCCTGTTACTGTTGTAGCCCACATGCCACCTGCAGATTTCAAACCGCCTGTCAAAGAACCAGTCAAAGAGACGGCCAAGGAAGTGACGTACTTGAGACCAGCTCTAGCTACCTCCACAGTGTCACATTCCAACGAAAGGACGTTTTTTACTCCAAGTCGCGCTCGGACAGTGGCAGTCGTTGCTTCAGAAGACTATTCTAGCAGCTACAACACTTGTAGCAACAATGGCTATACATCTGTTGACAACTATGGCACAAAGGACGATAGCAACAATGACTCTGGATTCACCAGTGTCGATAATTTTTAAACTGTGAATGATTTAGATTTGCTGTGTGTCATTAGAGTCCCTTTTCTGTGACTAGAGAGTATCCACACTTTAGATCCCAAAAGGCAACTTGCACAGAGATGATCTACTGAAATCGGCAGCAAAAGAGCTTTTGGATAGAGTATGTTTGCAACACGACCACTTGCACTGGATTTATGCCAGCAAGGAATGCAGTTTGCCGACGACTTCTCTCAAATCCTCTTCTTTGGGTCTGTCTCTGTCAAAGCGGATCACACTGAACTCGTCTGCTAGGATCCTCTCGTCCTAGTCGTCGGCAAACTGCATTCCTTGCTGGTATAAATCCAGTGCAAGTGGTCGTGTTGCAAACATACTCTATCCAAAAGCTCTTTTGCTGCCGATTTCAGGAGTCAGAACATCTGGATGATGCAATGCCAGTGAGCATCGAGTAGGAGTGACTAGATCTGTTCCTGAAGAGAAGGCACTCTCTGCAGAGACGCTAGATGCCTCTAGATCATCTTGGCCATGGCAGCAAGCGTTGGAAACTCGTCTTTGTGTCTTCCAGTAATCAATGGTGTCTGTCTGGTCTGGGCAGTCCGCAGACACGTCAAAATTCGGCTGTTGATCGGACATTAGGAAATTCGTGCCAACTCAAGTAGAGTGAGTACTCATGGGTTTTAGTTGAAACTCATGAGTTGAGTCAGTAATGCAACTCAAACTCAGATCCGAGGCTGGTTACTCACGAGTTATGAGTATTGTTGAGTGACAGCCTTATTACTGAGAGTGTTATCTTTGGAGTTGTTGATGTCTCATGATTGCTAGCAGAACAGCGTCTGCAGCCACAGCTTGCAACAAGACTGTGGTCGTACTCACGACTGACAGCACCAGTGTTGGACACTGCACGAGAGCGAGGGAAGAGTGTCTTCTCCCAACAACTTGCCAAAGGACTGTGTTCTAGCTTGCGCTTTCCCAATGAGCGGCGATGAGAATGAGGTGCAGCGACTGCTCCAGAAGCTGGCAGTGCAGAAGAAGGATCAGGAGTTCAAGTTCTGGAAGACACAGCCAGTTCCTCAATGGACGAGACTGTGGAGGCAGACGGCGTCATCAACGAGAACATGAGTGTGGATGACATTCGTCAAGAGCCATACCCCTGGGGAAGGATTTCGAGTGGTGTATGATGGACATTGATGCTCCAGAGCAGCTCGAGAGCATCTACATCCTCTTGCTCGAGAAGTATGTCGAGGACGATACTGAGACGTTTCGATTTGCGTGCAGCCCAGCGTTTCTGCTGTGGTATCTCCTGTAAGACAAGGGCACTCAAACCACCTGGGTTCAATCATCAATGGCATCTCGGTGTGCGTGTTGTCTCCAACAAGAAGCTGGTTGGGTTCATCGCTGGCATCCCAGTAGATCTCAAGATCCGAGGAAACAAGCAGCATCTGGTCAAAATCAACTATCTGTGCGTGCACAAGCGACTGCGTTCCAAGCGAATGGCACCAGTCTCGACCAAAGAGATCACACGCAGAGTCAATCTCACTGGCACCTTTCAGGCATTGTACACGGCTGTTTCTCTTCTTCCCAAGCTGTTCACCAAGTGCCAGTACTTTCATCGCAGTCTGAACCCGGAAAAGCTCGTCGACATGTGATTCTCATTCATCCCAAAGGGTCGACGCTCGCCAGGATGATCAAGATGTACAAGGTCAAGGAGGTTTTCAATTTGACAGCAGGCACCACTCTCTGGATTGCGACCAATGCAAGTCAAGGATGCCAAACCAGTCCAACAGCTGTTACACCAGTATCTCGAGCAGTTTGCAGTCACACCGCAGTTTTCAGAGGAGGATGTTCAGCACTGGCTCCTGCCTCGTGATGGTGTCATCTACAGCTACATAATCGAAGAGGAGGGACAGATCACGGATTGTGTCTTTCTACAGCATCCCATCCTCTGTCGCGAGACATCCACGCTACACTGATCTCAAGGCAGCGCATCTGTTCTACTATGCGCCAAAGGGGCTTGGCAAAGACATGGACAGACTTGAGTTGCTGATCAGATCTGTGCTGTGGGTTGCAGACAACCACGGATTTAATGTCTTCAACTGCTCGGACATGATGCACAACATGTCGTTCGCGAGCTCTTGCCACTTTGAGGCCGGAGACGGCACTCTGCACTACTACCTGTACAACTATCGATTGAGAGATAGAATCTAGGGAGCTTGCCTTCGTCATGCTGTAAAAGTATTGTGGCACACATGCAGTGCAGGAATAAGGGTGTTGCTTTGATCAAGTGATGTTGGATCTCGCGTTTGGTGACAGCCTAACGTGTGACAATCCTAGGCAACATAAAGATCTCAATGAAATGCGTCGTTCTAGATGAGAGAATTGAACCATTTAGTCAAGCTGATCAGATGACAACCACGGTTCACTTTCAAATCAAGAGATATCTTACAGTTGATTGGTTAATCGTTTGGGTCTAATGCCGTCAATCCAGCTCCTGACCTTGAGATCGCTGTCGACTTCATCGTCCCGTGGAATCCAATCAACGTGTGTCATATCAGAGTCTTGTCGGTCAAGGCGGTATCCAGCAGCCCGTAGCTTGTTCACGATCTCAAACTTGGCATTGTGGTATGCAAGAAATTTAGGATGAGGCCATAGATTCCTATCTCCTCCAAAGTGCAGCTCTCTTCCGTCCAGATGCTGCACATCTTTGCTGACTCCAGCTTTGATATGATACTTGTGTCTCTTGCGTTCAATAGTGAACAGATAGTCGTCAAACTGCTTGTGCAAAGTTGGCGACAACAGCAGCCCATTTCGAACATCATCTACTCCATCCTCTGTGTTGTGGCAGAACTGCTGGTAGTCTTTCAACCATAATGGCTCATGATTCTTGAAAAGTGAGTATGGAACAATGTGTGCTGCTTCAGCTGTCTGTATCTTCTCAACAACGCACTTGCCATCATCCCTCTCTTTCAGACGCCCCACAAATTTCTTCTGGCCCAGTCTGCTGTTGCCACTGCTGCTTGTCCTCTTGGAGCTGCTGGATGCTGCGTCCACTTGCTCAAATGTCCGCTTCTGTCTGAAGATTTCTGTTTTCCGAGTCTCAAGAGCAATCTTTTCTTGACGTAGGCTGTTCAGCTCAGCTAATGCACCTTGGTAGAGGGTCTCCCACTTGTGTTCTTCAGCACTGCCAGCGGGAGCATTCTCCAGCATATCAGTTGCTCTTTCCAGCCTGTTTTCTGCCTTTTCAACCTTCCTTTTCAGCTCCTCAAGCTCCTTTTCAAGGTTTCTGAGTTCAGTCATTTTTGGGAAAGAATATAACGACAAGCTTTCGGAACTCTGGTGGTCGGTGGAGAGATGGCTGCCAGTGGAAGGCATAGCAATGAGATGGAACTGCTACTGATGCATACCGCAGGTTTTATTGGCCTTTGCATTCACATCAAAAACAGGATCCAGCAGCGACTGTGGCAGCATCCAACACAGACCCCTGATGCTCTGATGAGTGTACTGAATCACTGATAGACAGGTTACTAGAGGACTTTGCATCTCGAGTCAGATAGATGCAATCCAAGAGCATGTGTGGTCAGCTGCGGCATCGCAATCACTCCAGATCCAATGATCATCAAAATGATCAGATCCAAACCAAAGTAGCAACGTATTTTAAGCTCATCAACCAGTCTAGATTGTGTCTGATGACGGTAGGGGAGCAAGAGACCAGGCGGACAATCACTGAGGGAGATATAAGTTTAGTTGGAGCAATACACAGAATAGATTGCAGCTGTTGGGAGAGCAAACCTGTCCAATGCAAACACACCGGCACACTATGAATCCAGAGATAACAAGAGTTGAGAAGATGATTGCCGAAGGATCTTGAAAACTTCCATGTTTCCAAGCACAGCCAGACTGCACATGTCGTTGCAAGTTCTTCAAGACCCACAGACTCCCATGCAAGCACATCTTTATCAAGGATATCAGCAGCAACAAGAGCTGGCTCACACAGGCAAACTGGGACAGGTGGGCTGTGCTGCAGTAACACTGTCACTCAACTCAAACTCAGATCAAAGGCTGGTTACTCACGAGTTATGAGTATTGTTGAGTGACAGCCTTAATCACCACATCAAAATTGGGTGTAACTTGGTGATACATTACTTCCCCCAAATGAGGAAGGGTCTGTGCCAAATTTGAGTCTGTGCCAAATTTGAGTCTGTGCGCCTCGCCTTGGCACACGGATAAAACCACTCGATCACTATTTTCTCTATCATGGGTGTCTGTGCGTGCTTCTGTTGTATCGGCAGGCCTTGTGAAGGCAAACTGGTTGGTAACTTTCCATCAGGCCCAAGTGATTGCACCACTCCCAAGTGTACAGAAGTCTACCCAACCTCATGTCCCAGAAATGAAACGATAGGTGGACAGATCAGAGCTTCTTATGATGCTGGTTCAACCGGTGGATCGACAGGGTCAAGAGGACCCACGTTTGACCAGCAACCATCGAACGGTCTTTCAACAGGTGCAATTGTTGGAATTGTTATCGCAGCAGTGATACTGATTGCCTGCTGTGTTGCAGTCTTTATGAGAAACAAGAAGCAGAAGGAGTCTTACAATCCATCAGCTGGCAATCAACCACTGCCTTATGGTCAGCAGCCCTACGATCCACGATACCCACCTTATCAGCAACAGTATGGACAACCATATGGACAGCAGCAAAGTGGCATGAATCCAATGGCTGCCGGTGCTTTAGGTGTTGGTGCTGGTCTGATTGGCGGTGCTGTGCTCTCTAATGCCTTCCACCATCACCACCACCACGATCACTATGGTGGATACAACAATGGCTACAGCGGTGGCAATGATTTCAGCGGTGGCGGTGACTTTACATCCGTGGACAATTTCTAAACTTGTATCTTTTACTGATTGACTGTCTCTCCAGGTGTCTGAATGATCTTGGATGCCGTGCCTTCAGTCGTTGACAGGATCATCAAACTCCTTATGAGCCTGTCAAACACCACCAACGCAATCCCATTCAAACCAATCGGAATGCCATTCAACTCCACAGAAACGTTCATTGGCGACATTCGCGTGAATCCAATGGCAGCGTACGTCACCAATTCACCAACAATCAGACTGATAAACACAATCAGCCAACGTTTGGATGTTCTCATGTTCTGGATAACCACCAGATCCCTGTGTTCCATGACTTTCATGTGATGTTTGGATAATCCAATCAATTCACGTGTAATAGAGTAAGCGCAACAGATGCCAATCAAAGCTGCTAGTAAGACCCCGCCTGGATAGAAGTTGCCCCACATGGCCCATAGATTGCGTGTTTCCGGAGTATATAACAGATATTCCGTAGCTCTGCCAAAGAAGAAGACAAAGAACAGCACTGCGCAGATGATAAAAGCAAACCGAAATGTTTTTGGGGTCCAGATGAGAAATGTCTTGTAGAGACTGAGCCAACTGAGCGCGCAGAGGGTGAATCCGAGGATGCCAGAGATCTGATAAGCTATTCTGACTCCAATGGGAGTGTTGCTATCCATGGAAATCATGACAGTCGACATGCCAGCGGACAAGATAGAGAAGAGGTGAGGCAAGAGTGTGTAGATGGCTCTCCAAGACAGCTGCCATCGTTTGCGATCCAAGAGTGCCAATGTGTTGAGTATCAGAGACAATAGACAGAACACTACTCCAACAATGGCAGCGCTCAGTTTCAATGACATCAGTGAAACTTTTATTCGCGACTGAAATCTGTATTTGCCTGGCTCTTGAAGACATCAGTCGTTGTCGGAGAATCACTCTTGCTATGCATCTTTCTAGAATGGCTTGATTCATCAAACAAACGCACCAGATTATTCAACAACCCATGAAAGACAACCATGGACATCCCCATCACACTCACCGACACTGCACTTGCTTGATCGTAGAAGGGAAGACCAGCCCACTCGATGTACACTCCCCCACAATAGCACACCAACTGCACAGCCATGAAAATCAAATAGATCGATCTCAACTCTTGTCAAACAAAAAACCATCCTGCACTTGTACACATGATCGATGATGACATCTGGGACCGTAGTTTGTCCGAGCTCATGCATCGAAACTGTCAAATCAATCAATTTCCTACTGATTGAGACCGCACACTGCATTCCAAACACCACCACCATCAGAATACCCAAATCTGCTCCTACAGCCCACAGATGAAGAGCGCGTTTGAGTTCCAAGTCTTGTACCAACGAAACTGAAATCTTGCCACCAAAGAACAAGAGAAAGAGTGAATAGACGATGACTTGAGACCTAATAAAGGTAATCTTGTTCCAGATGAGGAATATTCTGTACAGAGAAAGCCAATTGGCTGTTGCAGAGAGATATCCGAGCACCGACACCAACACAGTCGAAAACAAGAGCTCTCTTGACTGATACCCTACCAATCCTATCAATTGCAACAGAGAAGCGATTGAAAGTGTCAAGTGAGGCAAAAGAGACTGAAAAGCTGTCAAAGACCACTTGAAGAACTTGTCACGTCTCACTATCATGACAACAGTGTTTGAAAGAGCACTTGCTATTGAGCAACTCGTAGCGCAGACTAGCAAAAGGCTGGCAGTGTCGTTCTGCATCGCAAACTCCCGAAAACCGAGCGCCGAACGATAAAATTTACTCGACAGTACCAGTACTCTGGTGTGTGTGATGCGTACTCTGATCCATCACAGAAGCAGACTTTTTGGACTGTCCAATCTTGTTCAACACTGCACCAGAACTGTGATGCGAGTGTGTGAGGAGAGAATTTGGCAACATGGCAGCTGCTTTCATCACATTTGTAATGAAAATTGTCAATACCATGTGCAACACCAAGCACAATTGCATCGGTCCGGTACTAGCAGAGTAATTTCTGTCGTCCTTGTACCCAGCTGAAAAAATACCGATGCCAAGCAACACAAAGTACATTGTAGACACAAACAACTGCATTCCAACACGTGGGAAGAACCATGGATCTGCCTTTTGCAACAGGTAAATCTGGTCGCGTTTGGATTTGGCTTTCATCTGCACAAAATGCATAGCAACCAAAATGGGTGGGACCAAGTTGAAGAGGAACATGAACAGAATCCAATAAGGCAAGACTACATTCCATCGATCCATGAGTTTTCCAAGTTGGAGCAGTTTCTGGTTCATTTGATCTTGCTCTGGAGTAAAGTAGTACATGGGACCATCCAATCTGGAGTACAAGAAGGCTGCGTTGATGGCAACATAGGCAATGTCAACGTAGCGGGATCCATCCAAGGCACAGTAGATGAGAAACACAATGACACCACCAGCATATCTGACTCGATCACTGCTACTGACCCATAGCAATGGCATTACAATGGTCGAGTAAGTCAACAACACCAACGCAAGTGTACACAAGCTGAAAAAGATTGACACACAAACCTGGAGAATGATAAACAAGACCAGTTTCTGATACGACTGCAAATTCTCACCAGAAATGTTCAAAAAGTAATTGGCATTGAGATACAACCAGTAATTGATCAATACGACTGTTCCCAAGACGAACATGGACACGATGTTGACTGTTGACCAGAACATCTTCTTTTGGATGAGGTATAGTTCATAGAGGAGATAGCCACCAAAAGCATAAGCACATAGAATGGCAGTAATGTAGCAAAGCTCGGCAAAGGTCTCAAAACCACCAGACCAGTAGATCTTTGTGGTTGGATAGTAATGATACCAGTCATTCTTCATCGTACCGTCTTTGAGATCCAAGAGAGTGATGTTGATTCTGTCTAGATACTCTGAGACGTACTCTTGCTGATCACGCGACATTGAGATGACTTCAGCTGGGTCGCCTTGACAACCAGGATCTGTGCCAAGCGTGCCATTGTAGTAGTAAATGGACAAATCACCGGTAGGAGAGCAGCGTAGATAGCCTTCAACACAGTCACCGGTTGCTTTGACGTACATTCCAGTGTAGCCCCACAATGCACCTTTGACATCTGTGGTCAAAGCACAGTAGGAAGCACCATTGGCAACAGCAGGCAATCTCGTGAGATCATTTGGCTTTGACAAGACATGTCCCATGCCAGATTTGAAACCACCAGCAACAGACGCGTTCGTAAATGACCAGCAGCAGCCAAGATCCAACAGAGAGAGTGGCAATGAGCCACAAGAGTCTAGCCACACATAAGAGTACACCGTGGACCAAGATTCATCAACGTCGTTGAAATAGCCAGAAAGGTCCGAGACATTGAAAAAGTAAACAGCATCTGGCGGAGCACCACACATGGTGTTGTTCTCCCACTGTGCTGTAAACACTGGAATGTTGGGCGATGCCAAGAGAGAGTGGAAGATGCCGAGAAGCATTGAAAGTGGGACACGTCATGCGAGAGTAGACAATCGCTCCATCTCTCTCATGCAATCTGTCTACCGAGACAGTCAGTGGCTAGCTGAGTGCTACCGAATGATAGAGAGTGATACAGTGTGAGGTAGTCCACGGCTTCAGACTGTGATGATGAGGATTTCCATTCAGAGTTTCAAGGCTTGTGACGCTGCTGATGAGGATTTCCACAGAGCGTTTCAAGGCTGTGACACGGACCCAAAACGGCAGTGCCACTGAAATTCTTTACGATGGATTGCAACGAACTGCTCTCCGCATATGAGAAACTAGGCAACACTAGTTTATATTTGGAGGACAGTGACGGAGACTGCTGTGTCTCTACTGGTGTCAAGTGCAACAACCAATCGAGAATTACGTCACTTGTGCTGAACAAGAAGAGACTGTCAGGATTCCTGCCACCAGAACTGTCTAGAATGCCAGAATTAGTCAATATTTCATTCCAATTCAACAGTCTGACTGGGAGAATTCCTGATGAGTGGTCTCAAATGCCAAAGATTGAAATGATTCAGTTGTATGCTAATCAGTTGGTTGGTGGTATTCCACCCTCCTTTTCTCAACTCAAGACAATCAAGATGCTTCAAGTCGCGAGAAACAGATTGACTGAGCCTCTGTCTCCACTCTTGGGTCAGATACAGTCTCTAGAGTGGTTTTCATGTGCAGACAACATGATTACTGGCACTTTGCCACCAGAACTTGGAAATCTCTCGAATCTACAGTTTTTTGCCTTTGTCGCTAACAGGATACATGGATCTATCCCATCATCCTTTGGCAATCTCAAGAACCTCAAAGACCTTGCCGGGACAGAGAATTTGTTGACTGGATCACTTCCAACTGAACTGGGAGACTGCACAGCACTAGAAAACATTTACATCAACGACAATCAGATCAACGGGACGATTCCACCGTCTCTTGGCAAACTCAAGCACTTGAACTGGATCTACCTCGCTAATAATTCACTGTCAGGTCCGCTGCCACCTGAACTTGCTAATGCACCCATTCAAAAGCTGATCCTTTACAGTAACAAATTTACACAAGGAATTCCAGAATCCTATGGTCAGATGCCTTTGGATCAGATTGATCTCAGAAACACGAGTCTCGCTGGACCAGCACCTGGCAATTGGACGCTCTTGCAACTACAGGACTGCGCTATAGATCCAACCATCTGCAGTCCTAAAGACAATCCAGTTCCTGCGCTGTGTGGTGAGCGACCAATCTGTCCGACTATAGTGTACCAGATGCCATGGACTGCCATTGTGTCTTTGGTCTTTGGATCACTGGTGTTGATTGGACTCTTTTTTTCACTCATCTACCGACTCAAACACAAAAAGACTCCAAAACCAGACTTGACCATTGCAGAAAACCAAGTCCAGATGATGGAAAGGATTGGATCTGGCGGGTTTGGCCAAGTTTACGTTGCTTTGCTCAACGGAGAACGAGTGGCAGTCAAACGGATCTCCAGTTTGTCGAAGAATGCTGAACAATCTCTGTTGCAAGAAGCAGCAATCATGAAAAGCTTGAACCATCCACGAGTGCTGCCACTCTATGGCATTTCCATGCAAGATGGACAGTGGAGTCTAGTGATGCAATTGATGCACTGCAGTCTCTACGACTACATTCGCAGAAACACACCACTCGCAACACAAGACAAGAATCTCCTCTTGAGAGATGTCTCTTCTGCTCTTGGCTATCTCCACATGAACAGAATCATCCACAGAGACTTGAAATCACCCAACATTCTCTTGGACACACACCAGAGAGCCAAAGTGTGTGATTTTGGATTGTCACTGGTCAGATCTGAAGCCAGTTCCAAGATTGAATCCAATTTCGCTGGCACTGTTGTGTACATGGCACCAGAATGCTTTGGATTGCAGCCAGTGTACTCTGAAAAGTCTGATGTCTATGCGTTTTCGATGGTTGTGTATGAGCTCTTGGCTTGGGAACTGCCTTACACCAACATGTCCCAAACAGACATCAAACACTTTGTTTTGGAAGGCAAAAGACCACAAATTAGAGATGCAGACCACAAACTGACACAGATGATGCAAGATTGTTGGCAAGAAGATCCCAAGACTCGGCCTTCGTTTGCTCAGTTGACGGAGCGACTCTCAGCATGACGCATGTGATGGGCTTATCCGCACAGCAATACCAGCAAAGGACTAGAGTGGATATCGGAAAGGACCATTGGATGCTTTATGTGTTTGTGTATCAGTAGCCGCACAGTCAGAATCTATTTCTCTCAAATGGTGCATGGAATGGAACCTATGTAGAGATAAAAGAGGCCTATTGGAGATACCATCCGTATGTTGGAACCAGACACGCACCTAAACACATGAGTTTCAACATCATCTCCGTAAAATAGAGTGAGCCCTTATTCTCTGATGGTCCCTTGATATCTTGCAGAAATCTCCGCATATTTCTGATTTCACTCTTGCCATGCTGACAGCAACTATGCACTCCGAGCTGCTCTACTGTGGCAACCTCGTCCTCTCCGGTTTGGCCCTTCCGTTTGTCAATTACTCTAATATTGGCAAGACTACTTTCCCGGTTTTGAGTCTGATTGCCTTCACGATGATCACGAGCAGCTTAGCAGACTGTGACCACGATCATGTATGCGCTCTCAGACTTTCCTAGTGTCTAGGCCCTTGATGCCTGCTACATCTTGAGATTGAGTGCATTGATTCCAGAAGAACGCAACAAGAGGTATATCCACCTCTTTTACATCGTGCCAGTGCTCTATTTTGGTGTCGATGTGGCTGTGTTGTTGAGTTTCTTTGCCGGTCTTCCGCAATCTTTGCTTGGTATCTCATCCAAGCGTAGACATTGTGTTTGGTATCGACAACATCTTGACACCTCTGAATAGTGTTGGGTTGCACATTCTCCTTGGCTACCACTTGTTGTACGGTAATGCCAAGAACCACTTGGGAGAGTATCTCCAAAAGATCCACAACATGACTTATGCCATTCTCGTGACTATGGCACTTGCTCTCGCTGCTGGTATCTATGCCACGTTTGTCCCTAACCCAGGGACAAGTCTTGTGTACTTTTCTGGACGATTGATGTCTACTTCTTCTTTGTCATCAATCACTACCTTGTCAAGGGCTACAAAGTCTCCAGATCTGCGTCTGCACAGCAAACGACAAGTGCCAAAGTGAGTGTCTTGAAAAAGCACACGTCCCTTGCGACCACTCATATGATAGACTCTATGGTACTATAGTACAGCCAAGCAAGTAAACTGTGCCACAGCCACTATATCGATAAGAGTTCGGTGACGACACTTTGAATGTCGCGAGCACCTACTGCCTATTTCTTCCCAGTGAGCTTCTTGACTGGTAACCACTCTCATCCAAGGCTTTGGTTTCTATGAGTCTGTGAATCTGATCGGCATGCTTTCCATCGCATCAGACAAGTGGAAAGCTCCCATTTTTCAGTTGTGTGTTATCGCACTCGTGTGTCAGATTACTGCACAACTTTTGGTGTGTATCGGAATGGACCTGGCTATCTCACCTGTACCGAGACTCAAATTAGTACAACGCTCCGCAAAGCGTGATAGGATCCTCTGCTATGGGCGTGGCAGTCTGTAATCATATTGGCATGATATGCATCAATTCTGGTGCTCTCATGCTCATTTACACGTTCTTCAGAGTATCATTTCTGATCCAAGGGACGCAAGATGGTTTACGCGGGCTGGTGTCTCTTGGGAGGTCTCTGCATGGTTCTCAGATCGATTCTCATTGTGCTTGCCTTTGGAGCATTTGTGCCTTTCATCGACGGCACTTATCAAGGTCTCAATTTCGCGGTGAATCCAGCTTACGTGCTTTACAGCGCTGTGGCCTCCGTGAATGGCTTCTTTGAGAGTCTGTACATTATCATGACCTCGTTTGTATTCATCAGACACATCGCCAAGAACCTCGATCTGCCTCCAAAAGGCTTATTTCAGGAAATGATTCTCAAGTACGGCGGATTGAAGTTCATTGGCTTGGTTGGCTTCAGATTCTTTGGTGCTGCGATGGTTGCCAAGATCATTGCCAGTGGCGGTTCCACTGACAACATCACGAGTGTTGCCGCGTGTTATCTGAATAACTCTAGATACAAGTGTTGTACATCAATCCTGGGCCATTTTTATCATTGTCCAAACTGCGTTCTTCGTGACTGTAGATCTCATGCGAAAAGGAAGCTCCAAGAAAATGAAAGACGACTCTGTGAGATCTCAGCAAGTGAAGCAGTCGATTACTGGCAATTAAACAGAGTCGATGATAATTGTAATCTTTCCGATGCTCCTGAGTCTCATCCACTCAGTCCTGGCAGCTGTGGGGGACACGTCTTATCTTGTCTCTACCTTTGCCAGTAATGTTCAGGCTGTCGATGTTGATGGCACAGGTACTGCAACGTCCATCTATCGCCCTGGCGGTCTTGTTCGTGATTCAAACGGAAATTTCTTTGTCTCTAGTATTGAAGGCCATTGTATCAGAAAAATAACTCCTGCTGGTATTGCCACGACTTTTGCGGGCCAATGTGGTACAGCTGGCGTTGTAGATGGTCCCGCCAGCACTGCACGATTCTATGTCCCCTATACGCTTGCCATCGACGGCTCCAATATGATTTAAGTCGCTGAATTCGGCTCTCATCGCATTCGTAAAATTACTCCGGGTGGGGTCGTGTCTACTTTTGCCGGTAGCACACAAGGCTTCCAAGATGGTGCCCTTTCTACTGCCAAGTTTGACTCTCCTATCTGGGTTGCTTTTGATGCCAGTGGTAACATGTATGTAGCTGAATACGGAGGCAACCGTATCAGAAAAATCACTCCTGGTGGTACCGTGTCTGCTTTTGTCGGCAATTGTGTTGCTACCAATGTCGATGGCAGTAGAGACAGTACTTCCATCAAGGCTCCGACTGGTATTGCCTTTGACAGCGCTGGAGTCATGTACGTTTCAGTTGCTGATAGTCATTGTATCAAAAAAGTGATGACTGCTCGTGTCATGAGCACTTATGTTGGTCAATGTGGTGTTGCTACAGATACAGATGGCCAAGGCACTGCTGCTACATTGACTGGTCCATTTGGATTGAAGTTTGACAGTGAAGACAGTCTCTGGGTCGCTTCTTATGGCAGCGCCAGAATCAGAAAGATATCTACCACTGGTTTTGTCTCTACGATTTCTGGTCAAGCCGGCCAAGGTTTCGCTGATGGCTTCAACAATGTCGCACAATATGCAGGTCCAGTGTCTATTGTGTTTGACACTGACAACACCATCTATATTTCAGATAGCGTGAATCATCGTATACGTAAGTTCATCAGATACTGGGTTTGCGTGGTCGGTTCATTCACGACTGTTGGAACGTGTAACGGTTACATCACTGCCACGTATCCAGTTGCTGTACTCTAGTTGATTCTAGACCAAATCTGTTGGAGATCCTACTTGCTCCAATCAGAATTATGACACAACCTACATTCCTTGTCAAAATTGTGTTCTAGGAAATCCTACGCCAGTAGGTACGTGTAACGGTGTCTCTGTTGTAGTGACACAACCAACGCTGACGGCATCTTCAGGCTTTGGCACTGCCTGCCCAGCTACTTCCACATCTGCTGGTTGCGAAGATTGTGTGTTGCAGACGCCAGAGCCCATTCCTGGTGCTTCATGCTCGAATGGACAGATTTCTGTCACTCAGCCTACTTTGACAACGCCATCTGGTCTCGGTGCTTCATGCAGCTCAACAACTGTCTTTGCTCCATGTCAAGGCTGTGTACTCCAGACGCCAGAGCCAACGCAAGGTACCAGTTGTATCAACGGACAGATTGCAGTCATGCAATCTACTCTCACCACTCAGTCTGCCTTTGGACAGTCGTGCACGCCTACTTCTTCCTATGCGCCATGTCAAGACTGTGTGTTGGACATCCCAAGAACGACTGACGGTGCCGAGTGTGCGGAAGGAGCAACCCAAGTCACGCAAGCAACGCTCACACCACCATCTGGTCTTGGCAAGACTTGCACACCAACAGCTTCGTTTGCTGGATGTCAGGACTGTGTCTTGGATGCTCCGACACCTGCTCCTGGTGCATCTTGTGTCTCTGGCACCATCTCTGTGACTCAGTCGACGCTCACGACTCAGGCGGGATTGGGCAAGACTTGCACGCCAACTGTGTCACAGACACCATGTCAGAACTGTGTACTTCAGACTCCTGAGCCTGCTCCTGGTGCTTCTTGTTCGAATGGACAGATTTCTGTCACACAGTCGACTCTTACGACTCAGTCTGGCTATGGATCCACCTGTGCATCAACTTCCACTGCTGTGCCTTGTCAGAACTGTGTGCTCGACAGTCCAAAGACAGTGAGTGGTGCCAGCTGTGTGAGTGGCTTGATCTCTGTCACTCAAGCGACACTCACTCCAGCATCTGGCTATGGATCCACTTGCACTCCTACTACCAGTGCTGTTCCTTGCCAAGACTGTCTCCTGGACGCACCAAAGACTGTCAGTGGAGCAGAGTGTGTGAATGGATTAATCAGTGTGACACAGGCAACACTCGTGACGCCATCTGGCTCTGGAGTGGCATGCACTCCAACTGTTTCTGCAGCTGCTTGTCAGGATTGTGTCCTTGGATCCATTGAGCCAGCACCAGGTGCGCAGTGTGTCTCTGGACAAATCTCTGTCATCCAATCCACTTTGACAACGCAATCGGGACTGGGCAAGACATGTACACCAACTGCCTCTGTAGCTGCTTGTCAAAACTGTGTTTTGGATGCACCATCGACTGTGTCTGGTGCCAGCTGTGTCAATGGACAGATTTCTGCGACTCAAGCAACACTCACTCCAGTGTCTGGATTTGGATCGAGCTGTCCAGCACCAACGACTGCTATTCCCTGCCAGAACTGCGTCTTGGGATCTGCAGTGCCAGTTGGTTCTTGTGTCTCTGGATCTGTGTCTGCCACACAGTCCACCATCTCTTCTCCAGTGAATGGACAGTTGTGCACTCCAACACCCTCCCTTGCTTGCCAAGACTGTCTCTTGTCTGATCCAACACCAGTCAGTGGAGCACAGTGTGTGAATGGCCAGATTCAAGCATCGCAGTCTACCATCTCAGCTTCACTGAACAATGGCAAACAGTGTACTCCAACCGCCTTTGTGTCGTGTACTGTGCAACCAACTGGACAGTATCATCCATCTGGTGAAGAGAAAGTGGGTGGATCTCTTCTGGCAGCCATTGGCCTGGCTCTTGGAGTCATTTTCTGATAAACTTTGATCAAGTCCTGCCACTTGGGTCAAACAAAATAGTCGTTCTCCATTTATGGTCATCCTATTCTCGAACTATCCTAGTTTCTTATCGGGTAGGAGGTCTGGCTCTTGCCTAAGAAGACGCGTCGTGTCATGTCTCGATCATCGACTGCGTATTACTTCCCAGCAAGCTTTCTCGTCGGTAGATATTGTGACCACAGGTGTAGGATTCTACGAGTCTATTCATGTTGTTGGTATGCTCATTGCCTGTGCGGACAAATCCAAATCGCTCATCTACCGGCTCTGCTCTGCAGCCATTGTCAGTCAAATCATCAGCCAGATGGCAGCATGTGTTGCATTGGACTACTCCATTTCACCGGTGTTTTTTCTGATGCTAGTACGTCGCTTCTCAGTCACATCTCGGGACTGCCATGCTCATTGTCGCGGTCACCAACCAAACGACGATGATTTGTGTTAATGCAACTGCTCTGATGCTCATCTACACCTTCTTCAAGACTGAAAGACTCATCTTTGCTGCTTGGTGCGCTTTGGGTGGCATTTGCATCGTAGGATGACTGACGCTAGCTTCTGCGCTTGGCACAATTATACTTTTCCTTTACGACCTTCATTCCGTTTGTCAATGGCACGTACAAAGGACTCGACCTCTCCCAAAATCCCGCGTATGTGCCATTTGGTGTGCTTGCAGCCATTATTAGTCTATTGTGGAGTCTTTCTACATCTGCATGGCTTCTGTCGTCTTCATTAGACATATTATCAAGCAATTGAACCTGCCACAAAAGGAAATCGCCAAAGAGTTGATTCTCAAGTTTGGTGGACTCAAATTCGCAGCACTGATTGGCATCAGAATATTTGCAGCTGGTGCTTTTATCCGATTGATGACCAATGGCTCTATCGCTGACAATGTTACGAGTATGGGAAATTGTACAGGCGATAATACTAGATACTGCTTTCATTCATCAAGCATGGGCCATCTTTGTGGTTGCAGAGACTGCATTTTATGTCACTGGCAGTTTGATGCAAAAAGGCTCGGACAAGATGAAAGATTCTGATCTTCAGACGTCTCTGTCACAGAACCAATCCAGGGCTGTAAGAGAGATCAAGTAAATTGGGACTATACACTTGAAGCGCTTTACAATGTTGTGCAATCTTGCATCACAGATCACGACTAACTCTTTGTCCTGAGAGTTCTGACAACTGATTGACTTGCTTGAAGTTCAGCAAGACTGATCAGACCCTCAAATTGTCCTCTCTGCTCTTACTATGGGATGCAGAGACTTGAACCCTCTCAAACATGATATTCCATTGAGATTTTCTATTCAAAAGGGCTTGGTCTCTGTCGCCAGTTTCTTCCATTTTGACAGCGCGTTGTCTGTTTGACCATGAGTGCAAAGGTGGCACACTCCTTTCACCCAAACACCCGTCCTCAGGATGTTCTCAGATCAGTTTTTAAAAGCTTGAACAAAAGCCAGTGAGGGCTGGTTGACAGGGCATGTTGAAAGCATGCTTGGAGAGCTGTCTGAGAGTCTGTGAGAGTCAATTTGAGTCAGATTTGGGTTCAAAACGAGTTTAATCAGAGAAACAGAAGTGGCTCAAGATGAGAACGGCACCACAGCGCACAATTGGCACTTTCTTCAAGAAGGCAGTCTTGGCACGGTCATGATCTGTTGCTCTTGGGGCAACTCCAAGACTAGCCAATCCTCTGGGAAGCTTCACCGTGCACAATGTCGAGTCTAGACACCTTGTAGTGAGGGCTGTTTCTAGCACGAGCCAGAAGCTGCCATTGAAGTGCACGACTAGGCCAGCAATAAATCTCTTTGGAGGAGTCTCAAATATCAAGACTTCTCGCAAGCTTTGCACTAACATGCTACCAGGCTTGTAGTATTTGTATGGATTCGCAGAATCAAACCAGTAGCCACCATTGCACAGGTGCATAGCCATGTAGTATCTCATGTAGTACCGCTTTGCCACCAAGCAGTCATTCTTGTTGTTGCTTCAAGATCTTCCATGTCTTTAGCTGTCATCTCTCTCATGTTGGTCAAACGAGTCACAGTCGCCAACAATTGGGCTGCATGAATGTAGGGGTAGTGTCTGCCATCACCATGGGCTGCATGTCTGAACGCAAAGGGTAGGTGTGGAACAGCTGCTCTGAATTCTCTGCCTTGAAAGCTCTTGAAGTGCTGCATTGCTCCTAAAGTCAGTAAAGATACCAGTGATCACTCGGTTCATGGCAAAGTACTGCTCAAATAGCTGTTTGTCGATCTTGCCAGTCTCGATCGCGTCAGTGAGCAGCTGCTTGGTCGTTCCCAAGCGCAGCGTATGGAACATGTCAATGCCCGAATCAAGCAAAGGATTCCACTTTGGAAGACAGGTGTTATGGCAAGGCTTGAGTCCAAGATACTCTGCTTGTTAGAGCAGCCGATCAACAGCCCAACAGCAATCGTGCCACACGACATACAAGTGTAACACAGATACGCTATCAGTGGGAACATGGACCCAACGAAGAACCTCATAAGACAAGCTGAAACCCATTAAACACAATTGTCTACTCATGAGCAAGAAGAACGAATTTAGAAAGAACAAGAGAACTTACCGGGAGTCCAAGGAAGAGTCTGCCCCGTCTACAAAGTCCCTAAACTGCTTCTTCCAAATCTGCTACAAAAGCTGGGTCTTGACTCTCTTGCATGATCGCAAATGCATACATGTCTTCAACTTCTCATGCCAATAGGCGTCACTGATATCTGGCGTGGTACACATTCTACATGGAAACGTCGCTTGGGATCCATTGTGATTTGCGAACCAAGATGCTTGGCCATTATCATATGGCGTCATGAATAGATGTCCATGCACGAAAACTTGACATCCATGAGCAGTTGAAAATGTGGAGAATCCCTGTCGCAAAGCATTCAGATCCGCCAATAAAGATGGCCAGAAGTGCTGGATTTTGAGCTGGCGACCAACTGTTGCAAAGAATCGCATGCCTGCCATGGTCTGTCCTCTCTCTTGATTCATGTTGAGAATTGAAATGTAACAGGCAACATAGGGATCCCGACGACCCGTTATGTTTCGTCCAAGATAGTCCATTAACACAGAGAGAGATAGAATTATATATGGCTTTCCTTGTGCCTTGCCTCTGCACTGGCCCATAGATTCTCTAGAATCAATTGATGTGCTTCTTTAGATTTCAATGTGCAGGTCGTTCACAAGGACATCACGTAGATGACCAATGTCAATCATTCGTGCAAGCATTTGCTCACCGTCCACAAAGAAGCCCACGATGGCAATGAGAGTTGTTAATATTTGCCACAACGGGAGTCATTTGTAACCCTTGCTCTACCCTGGCGAGACACGTGATTCAGACTAGAGATATTCATCATCAGATAGACATCATTAGAATCACAACTACTGGTATTCAATGTAAGCAAGGCAGGCTCGGCAGCAGCAGAAAGTTCTTCGGAGAGCATGTCCTTGAACATGAATTGCTATGATTTTACTACATTGCAATGCCTACTATACGGCAGATAACGTAATTTAGGCTTCTTCTTGGCTTCCTTACGAGGAAATCACATCTGACACTTGGGCTTGAGAGTGGGTTTCAGGATAACCCAGATTCACTCTTGCAAAAACAGAAATGCGTGTCTCCAGGTACAGATGCCCAAAGATACTCCAAATCGTGATGTCACGCAATCACGACACTCTGGGTCAAGTTGCGGCAAACGGACACAGAAGCAAGAGACACAACAAAGATAGCAGAGTCTCTCTGCCCATCACAATTCCATACCAATGTCCACTACAAGTTGACTAGAGTTTCAGAAAGCACACACTCATTTGTACTCTTACCAGAAACATAAATAACCTGTCCCTAGAAGCCAGAAGCAGCATAGAACTCTTTCCTGACTCGTCTTGCCTCCTCTAGAGACGAGAAATTGAAAGAGTGTCCTCTACGACACATAAAGCCACTCCGAGACCAAACAGACCATAGTGAACCACCACAACTTCTGAACATACCAGTAGATCCCAAAACCACAAAAGAATTACCGTGCGACGATAAAATAGTCCACAAAACCCTAGAGATGAACACACCCAAAACCAAAGAACCAGAAGTGTGATCAAATCACACCCCTGCATCAAGGAAACTAGACAAAGTAATATAGTCTATAATGTTAACGTGAGACGCTACACCACAATGATTTTTCATTTGGACTAAATAGTCTGCTGCGCCACTGGCTTAGCTCTTATTCTCCAATGAGAACAAAGATAGTTTGGATCACAAGGCAATGTCTCCAACAGCACCTCCTCCAGAGGACTTGAAGAAGCTCGAGCACTTTTATGGGACCGGTGTCAGTTTATTAAGCACTCGAAGCTTCAGCTTGGAATACCAATAATGCGCCAACGAGGAGGAGCTAGCTAAAAAGATCAAAGAGATGCATCGAGCCATCAATGCAAGCAAGAGCCGAAATGCCATAAACCCCTTCAGACTAGATCACCGCTCGTTATTCCACCGCGGGAGAAGGAAGATCAGCATGGCACGCTTATCGTGCTTACTGTCTCTACAGCTGAGACTCCAACTGGCATGAATGTATTGGTAGCTGCTGCTGAAAACGCAATTCCACATGTGAGTCACTTTCTTGAAGCTCTCAAGCAGTTTGTCGCTGGTACTCAATCTCAACTTAGATAACAAGAACAATACGTTGGTGCAGCCTCAACGCACTGAAGAGCAAGTGATCATTCCTCAAGTGTCTGACGACGATAGTGAGCTCTCTTTCATTGCTGGCTTGGAATCCGTTCAAGAAGAAGAACTTGATGTCGACAATTCGGAAGAGGAAGAAGTGCAAGAGCCTGAGAATCCAAAGCCTACAAGTCAGGGAAAGCGCCAGGTTAAGAAGCGCAGAGTCTCTTTCCAGACTGAGAAAAGACAGAAAAAGTAATGATTGATCTTCTTGACAAACTCATCCACGTCCATTGCAGTCAGAGCTTGTCTGTCGTGGATGGCGAGCAACCAATGGTGCCTCCAAATCTTGTCTTCCAGCAGATTGATGCTCCAAGCAGACGCAGAGTTGCTGTTGAAACGGCATGGAGCGTTGACATGGTCCAAGTCATCAGCCCAAACCTTGCAGTCTTGCGCACCACTCCAGAGCGCGATGATGTATTTGAAGTCGAAAATATGCTCACAGTCTCTCCAAAAAGGGCTTGGATGAGACCGTCCTTCAAGTTTACTCCTTGGCAGTTTTCTGTTCGTGGACACTACCATCGGCTCGGTACCTGGAAGAATGAAGTGAACGTGTTTGTCATCTTCAAGCCTACTGGTCCATGCCGCTGCCAGCACCAGTCCAACGTTGTCATTGCTGAAGTGATGAATCTCTACAAGAAGCAACTTGAAACTAGAGTCATGTATGAGTTGCCAGAGGATGCCTTGAACCGAATTGGCTGGGCTGGAACCAAGCAAGTACCAGCCACTGACAATTCTGCAAGACTCTCTGAAGTCTCTATTCCAATGACACACTCGTGTCGCAACTCTGGTCTGCAAACCACGACGAGATCGAGATGCACGGCCTTGACGCAGTGGACCATTGGTGAGAGGACCAGCCAATGCTCCAAGTATCCAGCCACGAGGAAAGCCAAGATTGGCTCCCTCCTTGCGCTGACTCTCATTGATGAAGAACATGTCCAACTGTCGCTCACTCATCAGCTGCATGATACTGACGCTCTTGTCGCCCAGGTTCCTCACGTTCCCAAAACCAACCTTGAGATCTCTACTCATAGAATCTCACGCACAACTCAACACAGAGAGGACTACTTGTCAGCAATCTTGCGACATTAGGGTAATTTTGGAACACGGTTGGGGTTGGGGTGCAGAATTTTCACTAGCAAAAACCAACCTAAGATGCCACATAATCGATACCAGCTGATAGAGGATCATCTGCTTGGTCAGCACGCCAGATTTTGGAGTCTACAAACAACTGTTGACCGCGCTACGCGTGATATAGTGTTGTTTTATACCTATCGCATGCTAGCATGTGATAGTCCATGCCAACATGGACTAATAGAACATGAATTTGAATTAGGGCTCTTCAAGTCATCATTTCTTGTATCAAAAAGCATCTGAGTATGCATGCCGCTTGATAGTCACGCAGCATAGATAGAATGCGCCGCGTTATGCTCACTGCTTGGAATGGATTGACTTGAAAATGGTGTCCGATGTATTGTCATATGAAAACTGCTATAACCTCATTAACACCAAAGAATGCTTTGGATTTATGCCTGATTGCACTCTCTGCTAATGTTAATATATCAATTTCTCAAGTACCTGTATTGGTTAAGATAGGAGTGGTAGAGTCTTTAACATTACAGCCTACGCTGTCAATGATGGTGGGATAGTCCGCTTAGACTTGTTTGTTATGCCATGAACTCACAGGAGCTAGTGTATGACATTAGGGACAAATTTTCACGACCAGTTAGGGTTCGGGTTTGGTGAAAAAATGTGAGTAGAAAGAGTAATAAAAGCTCCATCGACAAAAAAAGTATACAGATGGGCTCTACATCCTATTCCACCACTGCTGGCAAAGTTTCAGCTTGATTGGGCTACTATTGGAGAAGTTGAGAAGTTTCGGTAAGGAGTTTCGTTAAGGAGCCTTCCGTCCACTCCTACGCAAGTCCTGCCAGGAATGCTCCCTGACTCCCATATTTCTCGTTAGCGACTCTTTTAACCCTCATTCCTATTGGCTCCAGCTAAGAAGTAACATCGACCAACTTGGTCAAGGTTCATGAGTTTCGGTAAGCACTTTCGTTAAGCATCTTCGTTAAGCACTTTCGTTAAGTACTTTCGTTAAGAACCTTCGTTAAGCACTTTCGATAAGCATCTTCGTTAAGCACTTTCGTTAAGCATCTTCGTTAAGCATCTTCGTTAAGAACCTTCGTTAAGCATCTTCGTTAAGAACCTTCGTTAAGCATCTTCGTTAAGCACTTTCGTTAAGAACCTTCGTTAAGAACCTTCGTTAAGAACCTTCGTTAAGCACCTTCGTTAAGCATCTTCGTTAAGAACCTTCGTTAAGCATCTTCGTTAAGCACTTTCGTTAAGTACTTTCGTTAAGCACTTTCGATAAGAACCTTCGTTAAGCATCTTCGTTAAGCACTTTCGTGAAGCACTTTCGTTAAGCACCTTCGTTAAGCACTTTCGATAAGCATCTTCGTTAAGCATCTTCGTTAAGAACTTTCGTTAAGCACTTTCGTGAAGCACCTTCGTTAAGCACTTTCGTTAAGAACCTTCGTTAAGCACTTTCGTTAAGCACTTTCGTTAAGCACTTTCGTTAAGTACTTTCGTTAAGAACCTTCGTTAAGCACTTTCGTTAAGCACTTTCGTTAAGTACTTTCGTTAAGAACCTTCGTTAAGCACCTTCGTTAAGCATCTTCGTTAAGCATCTTCGTTAAGAACCTTCGTTAAGCATCTTCGTTAAGCACTTTCGTTAAGAACCTTCGTTAAGCACTTTCGATAAGAACCTTCGTTAAGCACTTTCGTTAAGCACTTTCGTGAAGCATCTTCGTTAAGCACTTTCGTTAAGTACTTTCGTTAAGAACCTTCGTTAAGCACTTTCGTTAAGCACTTTCGTTAAGAACCTTCGTTAAGCACTTTCGATAACGCGTCACATCCAAAAATTCTTCTCTAACATGGAAACCACTAAACCCGGTATGGCGTTGCGCATCAACAACTGCTTTGACAAGTTTCTGGTCTGCAGTCGCTTGGAAAAGTTTACTACGCAAAGAGGCAATATACGCTATCGTCCCCATGCTCTTCAAGGGAACGAGGGGAAGACATATCAGGACATTATGAACAAGAACTATCCTGTTATCTTCCATGGTAGTTACATTGACCCAACCACTGGACAGCCAGCTGGCAACTTAACCTACCAGGATTTCGAGAATGGTTTAACAGAAGCTGATGTCAAAATGTTGTTGGCAAAAAGTGGAGTCCCTAGTCATGAGCTAGACAGGGCTTTCCAACGAGCCATCTTCAAAACAAGAAGACCAAGAAAACAAGAGAAGGGTACTCATTTTGACAATAGCTCGACAACAACCTCAACGACAGCGACCACCACGAGAACGAGAGGGTACTCATTTTGATACTAGAACCAAATGATCAGCAAGCTCAAGAAAACTTGAGAGAACAGTTGGAATTTGCCAACAACCAAGTTGAGTTTCTCTCGCATGTTGCTGATGAGTTGCAGCAGCAACTTGAAACCAAGGACAGTGAGATAGCGCAATTGCAAAGTATCATGCAGGAGCAGCAACAAGAACTCCAAGCACTCCAAGCAAAAGCCCAGCGCAAGAAGCAGTCATCCAGCTTCCGCACTCTTGGTCAATGATGAGTTCATCTTATTAAAGAAATTGAGGAGAAAAAGAGAGTTGGTTTGTTTTGTGTGTTTGTAATTTTGAGTTTTTCTCTGTGTATTTGAGTTTTTGAGTTTGTATTATTTGTATTTTTTGTGTGTATTTTCTGTTATTTTATTTTTTGTATTTTTGTTATTTTATTTTTTCTATTTTTGTTATTTTATTTTTTCTAACATCTCACATTAGGGTAATTTTGGAACACGGTTGGGGTTGGGGTGCAGAATTTTCACTAGCAAAAACCAACCTAAGATGCCACATAATCGATACCAGCTGATAGAGGATCATCTGCTTGGTCAGCACGCCAGATTTTGGAGTCTACAAACAACTGTTGACCGCGCTACGCGTGATATAGTGTTGTTTTATACCTATCGCATGCTAGCATGTGATAGTCCATGCCAACATGGACTAATAGAACATGAATTTGAATTAGGGCTCTTCAAGTCATCATTTCTTGTATCAAAAAGCATCTGAGTATGCATGCCGCTTGATAGTCACGCAGCATAGATAGAATGCGCCGCGTTATGCTCACTGCTTGGAATGGATTGACTTGAAAATGGTGTCCGATGTATTGTCATATGAAAACTGCTATAACCTCATTAACACCAAAGAATGCTTTGGATTTATGCCTGATTGCACTCTCTGCTAATGTTAATATATCAATTTCTCAAGTACCTGTATTGGTTAAGATAGGAGTGGTAGAGTCTTTAACATTACAGCCTACGCTGTCAATGATGGTGGGATAGTCCGCTTAGACTTGTTTGTTATGCCATGAACTCACAGGAGCTAGTGTATGACATTAGGGACAAATTTTCACGACCAGTTAG